>CM024759.1:103269988-103676317 GCA_014218235.1 Colocasia esculenta | reverse complement strand
TCGCGTGAGGAAGAGGACATACCCTTGCATGATACAGTACCTGTGTTTTTATAGGCGTCGGTGCCAGGGCAACGTGCGTAACGTTAGCAGATCGTGCCTGAAAAGGCGCCATGATGGCGCGCATAACGGGATGAGTTATGCGCTCAGGTGCCCGTTGGGATGTCAGGCAGTTCGTGTCTCTTGATGGTGGAGGACCTGACCTGGGACGGTTACACCGCACTGTGAGCCGGAGAACCTGCTCGGAACCCTTTGGGAACGCTTTCCGAGTAGGTGACCCACATGGGGGCTCGAACCTGCTGTTCGGTAATATCCAGGGTTGTTCCGTGCAGCAGGGTTACTGCTCCTGTTCGGAAGCCGCTCACAGCTGTTCGGAATGGGAAGGCGCGTGGTCTGCTCGGTAGTATGCCGTAGCGGAACTTGACAGCTTCCGATCACAGGAGTCGCCCAGTGGAGGTCTTCGAACTACCCTGGGGAGGGCGTGGCCTTCGAAGGTGGTGCCACGTTTGTTGACAGGACGCGAATGGGCCGTACTGAGCCATCATGGGCCTAGGTGACCAGATTTGGCCACCACAGAGAGTGTTATTGCTACAGTAACAGAGTCCGGCCGAGGCCGAGTTGCTCCCAAGGGACGTAGCGCACGAGGTCGAAAGTGCAGCCGAGTTCCTACTTGCAAGACCACCGAGGTACCTCGACGGGAAGAGACTCCGACGCTCAGGTCAGTGGGAACTCGGCTCAGAGGGATTCGTGGGTTAGAAGTTGCATACCTTTGGCGTTGGGATGTCTCCCTTTTATAGAGGTTTCATGAGCAGGGTTATGGTAAGGGGTTTGAAGACGTGCCTCGGAATCTGCTCGGGATCCTCGTCGACTGAATTAGTGGGCGATATGCGGATGTCTTGTAGTTATGATCCACGGGGTGTCTTGCCGCTAATGGACCTTTCCATAATCAACGTGCTAAGGTAGCTAAGGACGGGGGTCCGTGATTTTCGGGTCATTCCGTCAACTGACCTTCCTATGAAGGTCACCCGGGTTCAAATAAAGAAAACTGGGGCGACACGCCCTCACCGAGGACTGAAACGGGACTCTGCAACATTAATGGCCCGGTATGTCAGGCTTGTGAGTCCTTGACATATGGCTCGAAGATAGCTTAGATGAGGGCGCTCCTCAGGCGAGCTCCTGAATGCTGGCGCAACGCCGACTTACCTCCATTCGGAGCAGGTTGTTGACTCACTCAGAGATCAGAGAGATCTTTCTCTTTTCCTTTTTCCTTTTAAACTCCAAGGGAGATTATAATTTGCCTCATAACTTCCTAACATAATTTCATCCGCTGCTATGGAACAACTACTAAGACTCCAAACTTATTCATTGAAGTATTAGTAAAATAAATATCTTGCAAACCCAACTCCAGTGCGAATGGCGCATAATTATGCGTTACGTGATAATAACTATTCCTCTAGATCTTTTGTGCAAATCGAATCAAGAGATAAAGTACAGATTTGAACAAAGTTGATGTGTATATGTTCAGAAGTGGAACCCCTGCGTTGTGGAATCCATCGGAATTTTCCATCTTGAACTCGTCGTGTATCATGACTGATGCACTCCTTACAGCAGCCCACTTGAAGTGGCAGCACATAAAGGTCACAGTGGATTAAGCCCACACAAGGCTGTCCAATTTCTTGAAACGAGTGTGGGCCATATCCTCTTAATGGGCTTGATTTGCTAGTAGATTCAGATCCTCTGATCAATTGTGGGCCATGAATCCAACTGGGCTTTGCCTTCTTGGCACTTCGCTTATTTGGCATGATACATCAAACCCCTCTAATGTCTAGAACTCCACCATCCGCTTGGTCCATTCCTCCTTTACGGGGCTCTCATCCTCTCTTTCTCTTCTCCAACCAAAACAAGGTAATATGCAATCAGTAGTGGATTTTTCTGGTTTAATGATTGTGGAGTAAACTTTTCCACTCATTTTCATGGTGTTTGCCATGGATTGTGCAACATCATGACATAAGATTACATGTATAACATCATGTCTTTACATTATTTTTTACATTATGTTTAATTATTCTTAATAAAAACCTTTTAAGGGTAATATGGTCAAAGTATTAGGCGCTAACGTTGTATCTATTCTCTGTTTCCAAAACCCCTTTGTCTTCAAACAGTACCTCTCCATGTCACTTCTTCCGATTCCCAAGCGCAGCCGAAGATTTATCAACTTGCATGCAAAACTTGTAATAGAACATTAGATCAAAGAAAAATACTCGTTACTAGCCTAGTTAGTAACAAATTTTACGTGAATATTTGTCAAACAATTTTATTAGCAAAATTTTTTTAAGATTTTATTCTCCCTCTATTTTCTAACCATAAAAATTATTTGAAAAATAAATCACATAGAATTTATTATCAAATAATAAGTATTTCTGATCCTGAGCCAAAACTTCAGAACATCGCGAACAGGAAATGAAAGCTACATGAAGCTCCTCGAGGGGTATCTTTCCTGTCATAACATGTTCTGCGAAGTCCCATCATATGAAATATGTTACGCCGTTTATTTCTCTCTTTTTTTATCCCCTTTTTTTGGACCAAGGACCATGTCCATCATACTCTTGCATGAGTACATGCAGTTGCTATTTCATAGCTGAGCTAATTAAGCAAAGTTAACCAATTATATATCCCATGATAAACTATATATATTGAGGCTAGCGAATGATATGAATGCTGCTGTATAACATCCGACAAGGTCACAAGGAGGACCCGGTTGGGTCGATCGGTTAGAACTCTTGCTTAAAAACAAGAGGTCCCGAGTTCGATTCCTGGGGGGGGATTTACCTGATTTACATGCAATCCTCGAGGTGTGTAATTGCGGGTTTTTCTGGTCAAGTGGGGTAAGGGCAAACGGGTATACGGAAAGTAGGAGCTGCCAAGTCCTGATCTTGGAGTTCACGAACACCAATCCTTGAGTCCGCAAAGCCACACGGGGCGGGATTTCCTCGTTATCAAAAAAAAAAAGACAAGGTCACAAGGGGATGGCGAGGGACATATGGCTAGAAGCCTAGAAGAACCGAAATTTAGATCAATATCTCGAACATGGTCTTCATGTCTGTTGTTTCAGGCCATCCAGAAAGAGCGAGGCGAAGCTATCCATGTAAAGCGGCGAGAGCGCCACCGTCGCCTGGACGCCCCCCTCTTCATCTCTGGCCGCCACCAGCGCCACCTCTCTGCCCTTGTTCATGGACACCAGCTCCACCCTCCTTGGCCGTCCCCACCCAAAGTCTGCATGATCGTACACTCGGAACCTTGGCGAAGCGGATATGTTCATTAGCCTCTCCGTCGGCAGCCCCATCAGCGTCTCGAACCAGCTCCCACAGTCTCCCAACGGCGCCCTCAAGCAGTCATCAATGGCCTTCCTCATCGCTGCACACGCTGCCTTGAACCTAACCTCACCGCCGCCCAGCAGGTCCTTGGCCTTGGCCTGGACGATGCAGGGGCGGACGCAGTTCCCAAAATACTCGTCCCCAACGGGCGGGTCCAGGTGGCGCCGGCAGTCCGCGAGGAAACAGAGGGGAGCACTGTGGTCATCCGGAGGTATGCCCTTCGCTTTGAGGAAGGTGAGCCACGCGTGGGCTGTTAGGGCGACGAATGCCGACGGCCGGGCGGCGCCGCTGGCACCTCGATCGCGCAGCGCGGCGATGCTGGCTGCGCTGACCACGAAGTTCCTCCGTGACAGCTGATGCCGAGTGGGAGACTGAGCGCCTACGTTGGACGTCTATAGAGAGAGAGAGAGAGAAAGGGAGACGCTTGCATAATTAGAAGTCCCAAGTTAATGAGTTATGACTAAAATAAATAAAAATAATTAATACGATGTGAAGTCTTTCTCCATTCGAGTCATATTCTTAGACCATTAATGCACAAATTTTATCCATTCAAAAATTTAAAACCGCGGGACGTAAAAATAAGTAAGTACGTTAGAGAGAGAGAGAGAGAGAGAGAGAGAGAGAGAGAGAGAGAGAGAGAGAGAGAGAGAGAGAGAGAGAGAGAGAGAGAGAGAGAGAGAGAGGTCACCTTGGGAGGGTCAAGGACTGCAGGCAATGTCCACCCCGAGGAGGGGCCGAGTTCCTCAGCTCCTGGGAATTTGATCACAGACCGATCCAGAACAGGCTCCACGCCCCCGCCGCAGCCCACGTTTGCTCCTTGCCGGCACTCCGCTGCCCATGCATCCACGAACAGCCAAAGGGCCTTCCCATCCGCCGCCATGTGGTGCACGGACAAACCCACCGCCACACCCGCCCCTGCGAACCCCGTTATCTGAACAGAGAACACCGGCATGGGATGCTTTCCGACGTCCAGGGGCGGCACGAGCGACAAGAAGGCCTCAATGTCGTGATCGTCGTCCTCGGCTAGCCGATGGAAGTCCGCACCCTCCGCCTCGGCCTCCCGGACGTCGACCCATCGTGTCCGTCCCCTGAGAAGCTTATGACGACGTCTCCGGAGTCGGGGGCGTGGGCGAAGGTACCGGCGAGGGAGCGGAAGCGGGGGAGGATGCGGGAGAGGGAGGCCCTGAGCTCTTGGGCGACGAAGGGGAGGGGCCGGTCGGTGTGGTACAGGAAGAGGCGCTGGACGGGCGGTAAGGTGATCCAGATGTTGTCGAGGAAGGAGAGCCTGATGGGTTCCCGGCTGGTAGCAGTTGCAGGCGAGGGTGAGACGCGGGTGATGTTTACCACTCGCACTTGCACCATCCTGAGGGTGTGGCGCGCAAAGGGAAAGAGAGATGAAGGAAGCTGGCTCCTTTTGCTTATTGTGATCACAGAGAGGGAGAGGGAGAGAGAGAGAGGTCTGCTTATATATATATAGAGAGAGATCAAATAAGAGATATGAACGAAGACGATCCGCGCGCATTTAAGTAGGAGATCACATAAGAGATAAGAAGGATCTAAGTAGATCCACATTCAAGTATCACGCTTTCTGTTCTCGTACGTAAATTGCAACGATACCTGCTTACATGGGTGATGAAATGTTCGTTTCCGGATAGAAAGTTCTACCCATTCTTTAAAACGTGTACGTACGTACGTAGCTCTGTGGGTGTCGCCTATATGGTTATGAAATGCTAGTTTCTGGATAGGGAACTCTACCCGTTCTTTATAACATGCAGTTTAGTAGGTGTCCCATTACATCATATGAAGTTTGGATCAGTGTTCACCTCTTACAAATCTGCTTGCTGTCATTGGCGGAGCCGGGGGGGGGGGTCCCCTTATTTTTTTATTATAAATTTTTCTCCTATTAATTTTTTTACATAAAATGTATGTAATTTTTTTTAAAACTTTATTAATTACCTCCTTCTTACATTGAGTACTCACGAAAAATTATCTTATTAATTGCTCCCTTTTAAAATTTCTGACTCCGCACTGTCCTCATAGCTAGCAGAAGACCTTGTGCTGAACAAAGAAGAAAGAGGCGAGGAGGGAGAGAAGGGGGGGGGGGGGGGGTAGATAGGTCTCGGGCAATGTTGAGGAGACCACGGGTATTTCGGGGTTTAAGGGAAAAAAAACTAGCTAGGAATTAGGGCTGCAAATGGGTCGGGTTCGGAACCGGAAACACAGATTTCGATTCTGATTCCGATAATCGAAATATGGTTCCGATTCCGATAAAATCGGAATGGTTAATTTCGATTCCGTTCCGATTCCGATAATATTACCGGAACTGAAATTCCGATAAACTAAGATATTTACCATAATTTTACCTTTTGAGTTTATGATAATTTATCGGAATAACCGATACCGTATCCGATTCTGATTATTTTTCAATTCCGATTCCGATAACTTATCGGAATATCCGATATCGATTCCGATAAACTATCGGTATCATTTTCCGATTCCGAAACCGATAATTTTTATCAGAATCGGGTCGGAATAACGGGTTCCATTTACACCCCTACTAGGAATGGACTAAAGATTAGTTTTTTATTAGTTAATGGGCTTTATATTTTCTAGTGAATGTACTACTAATTGATCGGCCCCCTCATTTTTTGGACTAGCTGGGAATTCCTTCTCCTTTTTTTTTTTTATTTTCTAGTTGTGATGTGGGGGTGGGGAGAGACTTCTACTTGTTATTTTTTTTATAAAATAACATATAGTACTATATAATCATTTTAAAAGTAGCTGATCGTTTGATTTTTTTTTAAACAGAGTTTGACTTGTCTAATTTAATTGTTACATCAATGACGGCCGCCATGTGGGCATCCATATTGACTCGGTTTTTTTTCTTAAACTTTTACTGGAGAAAGCCTTACGTTTTAAGGCAAACGTAAAGAAAAAAAAAGACTACATTTATGCCTTCAAAAAGTATATATATATAAAAATAGAAGGTGTGCATAGCAACGCGCCCCTTCCAAAGGGAAGGCGCGAGACCGCTACGGAAGCCGCAGAGCCTTAATTATCACTCATTATTGAATATATTTATATCAATGAAAATCTTATTAAATAAGAACTCAGTCTTATCACACATTATTAAAGTAAATATTAAGATAAATGTATCTTTGTTAATAAAAACTCTTGTTAAATGAGAATTAAGTCTTTCCATAAATATTAGATAAATATATTCATTAATAAAAGTGTCTTCTTAGATAAGAATTAATTCTTCCCATCTATTATGAAGATAAAAATTAGGTTAAATATATTTTTATTAATATAAAATCTCATTAAATTAACTCTTTCCTAATATATGCGTGCCTCGATGACGAATACGAAGACTTAAATCTTATTAACTGAAAAATAGTTTATCAATGAAGATATATTTATCTATCATTTACCTGAATAATAGATGGAAATGCTTAATTCTTATTTAAGAATATTTTTATTAATAAAGATGACTTTATCCTAATATTTACTTTAATATAATAGGCGATAGGATTAATTTTTTATTTAATGAGTAATATTGATATAAACATATCCAATAGATTTGTTGTAACTGCACTTCAATATTATGAATTACTCGCTATTACTCACTCGGTTTATGGTCAATAATAAGTTATATTATGTAGAAAAAGGTAACATTGGTACTAATAATTTATTTTATTTAATAGTGTGTCAAGACACTTTCCCTAGCTAAGAAGATTTTTTTTTTAAACAATGAGTAACAAGTAAGGGATAGGGGGATGGAGTTTACTATATCTCTAAAAAATATGTGCTAATACCTCTTAAAATTAGTGGCGAAGCCACTTTGAGGCCAGTAGAGTCCTGTGACCCTATTGGATCGAAATTTTTTTATTAATGAGATAAAATTTCACCATTAATGGCCCCACTAGATAAAAAAAAATACGTTTAAGAATACACCACATGCTCTAGATGCACGGTGGAACGAAACCCATAGTGGATCACCTCGAAGAGACAAAAACCCGGTGGCTATACTTCTGTTAAAAATAGCAGAGGCAAGTAGGGGTGTTCAAATTATGGTCCAAACAGAAAAATCGAACCAAACCGACCGGTTCGGTTTGAGATATCACACAGTTCAGTTCGATTTTACGTTTGGAAATCGAAATGAACCGAATATTTATATATATATTTAATTAATAATATATTTTTTCAGAAAAATTACTTGTAGCGCAGTGGTTTGTTGCGCTGGCGCGACCTCCCCATGGAGGTCGCGAGATCGAATCTCGCTTTAAGCGTTTGTTTTTTACATATTTTCAACTAATATATGTATATAATTAATTAATAGTACATATATTTAGAGGTGCGAGATCGAATCTCACTTTAAGCGTTGTTTTCTACTTATTTTCAACTTAATATATGTATATAATTAATTAATAGTACATATATATTTAGAGGTGCTTGTGGCGTAGTGGTTTTAACCTTGACGGCTTCTCCTCCCGTGGAGGTCGTGAGATCCATTCTTGCGGCGGCCGGCGTAAAATATTTTTTATTTATATTTCGGTTCAAACTGAACCAAACCGGTTCGGTTGCTATAGTAATAGATTTGGTTCGATTTGTTGAAAAATGAGAGGTGAACCGGACCGAATCGGATCTTGTTCATCTCTAGGCAAGGCTTAAACCGAGATGGCCTCTACCCAAAGCAGAGGTCCTGTCTGTTGTTGTGCCCCCACATCTTCCAAGTTTTTATATTTTTTTTGACAGGGAAAATATTTCTATTTAACTAGCCAAAAGGCAAGCATTCACTTCTGAGAAGGCTTGAGTTCATTCTTTTTTCACACCTTCGTTCCCACGAATCCCACCCCCCTTCTTATTTTACATCTTTATTTTTCAGAAGGTGTGAGCGTACGTATTCAGGTGAGGTCATAAAGGTACCGATGAGCGCATGGCAACTGTTGTTGACGTGATAAGTTGGACATTTTTACAAAAAAAGAATCAAGTCTGTTACGTTTATAAATTATTATTTGATATCTATTGTTTTTGTAGTGAATCATTCTTAACTTTAAACAATATTAATTATAAAAGAACGCCCATATATATCATTAATAATCTTACTAGCTAGAAGCCTTCCAATTCAGCCTGAAGATTCCGAATCTTGTCATTGATTATTTTGATAATGAGATAAGGAGATCAAAAATAAATTATCTATATATAAGTTATCTATATTTATTTATTTATATTAATTTGGGATGATTTAAGTAAAATAGTTATTAAATTTTAATACGATATTGTTGCTGGAAAAAACCAACAAGGATCGTCGGCCCGAGCCGAGTTGGGTGGGCCCCAAGGGATTGGCCGCGTCGCGCTGTCGTCGAAGAGGAGAAGCCGACCTGCAAAGAACCACCGAGACTCCTCGGTGGTCGGATACTCCGACGATCAAGTCAGTGAAGGTTGTCAAGAGAGGAGAATTGAGTGAGAGTTTTGTGCTACGAATAGCGTACCTTTTCCTTGTGGGTCTCTGTCTCTTTTATAAGAGCTTGATCCTTTGGACAGAAGAGGAAGGTGGCGGACGAGCCTCCGTGAGGCAGGGGCGCTAACTAGGGAGTCCGCACCAGCTGGGCACGGAGAGTCTCGCCTAGACAGCCGCTTGCCTAAAGCGGGTGCGGGCCAGCTGGGGGTCGCGATTTACGGGGCTTGTCTGTACCTAGGGCAAGTGTGGCCTGGCGCCAGCTGGGGACGCCCGGACATAATGCGTAATTTGAATTTAGTTCTCGGCAGCGATGGACTAACCGGTGCCGACGATTCCCGACAATTTTATCGTCGGCCCGTTGTTATGGCCGATCCTTGATCTCGTCGACCCAATTCGTCGGCTGATGACGACCGGTATCACTTGGTTGGCAACCTTTTGTGCGAGGCAGTCAGCAAGGGTCGCGCCCGACAAGTCTAGGTCGGGGTACAACCTCTTAACCTTTGCGAGGCAGTCATTATATCCTCCCTGGAAGAGGTCGGCAATCTCGTCCTGAAGCTCGTCCGAGTCGCGATACTCCTCGATCGCCTTGTTCCTTTCCTCAGCGACGAGGCGCGAAAAGCTGTTCTTCGTTTCTTCGTGGGCGGCAATCTCATCGTATTGCGCCTTCTTCACAGCCTCAAGCGCTTTTTTCTCGGACGCAAGGGCCTCCTGGAGGACTCCTTCCCTCTTCTTCGCCTCCTCCTCGACTTCGGCGACGCGCTTGTCGGCCTCGGCGACATGCATGTCGCAGGCCAACCTCTTCACCTCGGCCCGGTGCACAAAAGCGTCGAACGCTGCCAGCTGACTCAGCATACCATGATAGTACTCGTGCATGAGCCGACGTGCAGGATGGCCGAGCATTTCTGCCCTGACCTCGGGTGGCAGGGCTTGTCGGCCCCACTCGACTGGGTCCAGGGAAAAGCGAGTCTGGGGCGGAACTGAAGCATCAGGTGCCGTAGACGACGACGCCGGAACTGGGCGTTTCTTTGGCCTCTCAGCCGGCGGAGCAGCGGCCGAACTCTGACCAGGCACTGGGGGCGGCGGAGGCACAGCTTCGGCCTCCCGCTGGCGCTTCTCGGGACGGGAGGCCACCTTCTTTTCCCTTAACTGAGCTCGGCTCTTGGCCTTCTCCATGAGCAACGGTCCCACCCACGTCGGGGGTACGGAGTCACTCTTATCGGCCATGACTGCAAGCACATATGACTGTTAGATTTGGAAATCGATATAGATCAAGAGTACAACTACGAGATTGGCAACCTTTTGTGCCCTCGTCGATCTGCTGAATTAACTCCTCGGAGATATCGATCAGGTTGGGGGGCTCCACCTCCTTCAAACACTTGAGGTCGAAGAGCTCGGATGCAGTCAGCCTCGGCGAACCAAAAGCTTTGCTCCGGACGTCGACGGCCGACCACTTGGTTGGGAACGGCCAACCCGAGGGACAATGAACAAAAATAAAGTTCCTCTTCCAGCCATGGAGCGAGGAAGGCAGTCTTCCGAGAATATGCCGACCATTCCTCGCCGCAAAGTAAAACCAATCTCCGAACGGTTTAATGGAGAACAGGTATAGGAAAAGGCGCGAGGTCGGAGGGACCCCTGCCGAGCAGCACAAATATAGGAAGTCGACGATTACTCGCCAGGCATTCGGTGCCAACTGAGAAGGAGCCACCCCAAGCTCCAAGAGAAGAAAGATGACAAAGGGGTGAAAGGGGAAGCAGAGGCCTGCCCGAACAGCCTCAGTGTAAACCGAGAACCCCCCGTTCAAGACATAATGGGCCCTGAAATCCCTATTGGCGAACATAACGGCATCGGCAGGAAGAACAAACCTAGGGTGCTTCCGCAGCCACCTAAAGGTACCAGGGGAGGTCTCGCAACGGGCTTCGGCCACGTTGTCGGCTCGGCGGCGGGCACCGGAAGTATGGGCCGAGGGTTCCTTAGGAACGTAGGTCCCGTGGGCTAGTTCGAGGACAAAAGAATCGTCGACGGGCCCCCAGACCTGGGTTCCCACGGACGTCGACCCTACCCCAAGGCTTTCGGAAACGGAGTCGGGAGCGTCGACAGAAGCAGGGGGATCCCTAGATTTTGGGGGCGACGACGAAGAAGAAGCCTCAGAAGAGGTGGAAGAAGGAGAAAGGCTCATCGTTTACCTCGGAAGGAAGCAAGCGAAGATCGTCGGACGGCTTCGTACGAGAGGGCACAATCGTCGGATTGTCGGCTGACGTCGGGACGACAAGGATCGTAAGACTCGCACGCGAAGAGAAGAAACGTCTGTTTCGCATCGAACCTTAGCTATATATAGTGCCCTGATGCCAATACGATCGGACGACCCAGAAATCCTGCGCATCCAGGATTCCGCCACGTGTCGGAAGCCCGACGGCCAGGAGGCGTTCACCCGGATCCCCAGCGCGCGCCCCAAAACCGTGAAGCGTCATCATGGCTCAGGGCTCAGAGTGAAGTACCTGACAAGCCGTCACCGGAACCACCATCATTATGACAAGACCACGACTGTCATCATGACAGTGGCAGAGCGCCCCCGAATTAAGCGCGCGGAATGCGAGGCGGCGCCGAACGCTTGTACGAATTCTTGAGAGTGATAATTGGCTTCTCTTCGAGCCGAGGACTCGCCTCGAAAAGAACCTGGGGGACTAGTGATACCGGTCGTCATCAGCCGACGAATTGGGTCGACGAGATCAAGGATCGGCCATAACAACGGGCCGACGATAAAATTGTCGGGAATCGTCGGCACCGGTTAGTCCATCGCTGCCGAGAACTAAATTCAAATTACGCATTATGTCCGGGCGTCCCCAGCTGGCGCCAGGCCACACTTGCCCTAGGTACAGACAAGCCCCGTAAATCGCGACCCCCAGTTGGCCCGCACCCGCTTTAGGCAAGCGGCTGTCTAGGCGAGACTCTCCGTGCCCAGCTGGTGCGGACTCCCTAGTTAGCGCCCCTGCCTCACGGAGGCTCGTCCGCCACCTTCCTCTTCTGTCCAAAGGATCAAGCTCTTATAAAAGAGACAGAGACCCACAAGGAAAAGGTACGCTATTCGTAGCACAAAACTCTCACTCAATTCTCCTCTCTTGACAACTTTTACTGACTTGATCGTCGGAGTGTCCGACCACCGAGGAGTCTCGGTGGTTCTTTGCAGGTCGGCTTCTCCTCTTCGACGACAGCGCGACGCGGCCAATCTCTTGGGGCCCACCCAGCTCGGCTCGGGCCGACGATCCTTGTTGGTTTTTTCCAGCAACAGATATGATATAATATAATATGATGTAAAGAATTATCACGTTGTATTCCTTCTTTGACAACAAAATATGTTGTTTGTCTATGCATAAAATGAGAATACACAATCTTAATTTTAGAGTGAAACTACGACAATGAATGAGTTATCACTTAGAATAATTTTTATTCTTCTCCATAAGAGTGATAAATTATCACTTCTTTAACACTCATTAACCTGGACAAGTTTTATTATGGGAGGTTAAACTAAATAAAGTTTAAAACTACTTTTTTACTTAACACTGGTACTAAACAGTAGATAAGTCGACCTATCTCGTTATCAAAGCCGTCATTAAAACACTAGAAACCGGTGATGGTGCGATTAAAGAAAGGACATGGTCACTAATCCGGAACGCACAGGAGTAGCTCCATTTGTCGGGAAAGGCCTACACTCTGATGTCAGTCACCTAATTGGAGGCATATTAAGGGAAGGCAGCTCCTAGCTATATCCCTCTCCCACTGACTGATCTGATGATCAAACACAGTGTGCACATTGATAGAGGTTATTAATTCTTCATAGAGCAAATATCAGAAACATCCGGGCATCTTTGAATAATTTTATAATAAACTCTTAGTTATCAGATCTATATATTAATTCAAAAAATATTTTGATAAGGTAGATAATTTGTTAAGATTTTAGCTCCAATAAATATCAATAAATATTGATAAATTATCTCACGTCTCTCAAATTTGATAAACTATTTATCAAATTTAAAACTTTACAATCAAATATATCTATATATTTTCGAATAATTTATCTATACATAAGTTGCCTACTTATCTGCAAAGAAGCCCGCAGCTAAGGCACCAATTGAGATTACACACTTTGTGCTTTTGAGATATGGTGATGGTTTACATGGGATCAGTTCGGAGGTGATCCGGATAGGATCAAAGTTTATGGAAGTTGATGGCTAAAAGTGACGAGATGGGAGTAGCCAAACTAGTTTAGGTCGGTTCTCCAATATATTCGAGCTTTTCCCAAGGAGTACTTGAGGGTTTAACTAGGATGGCCGAGTCTAATTATGGGAATAGAGATATTCTTGTCTATAAAGAAGTTGGTCAGTTAATTTGTATTGAAGCAATAGGTCGGTTCCTATTTGGCTGGAAAACTTATTTTGTCGTATCTGGTTCCCCTAAAGTCCTCTTCCTTTTAATTGGGCTCGGGGTCTTATTTATAGATGTTTGGGAAAGACAATTTTTATGTGATTCAATATGGGATTAAAGATATATATATATATATATATATATATATATATATATACTAGTTCTTGGCCCGTGCGATGCACGAAAAGTTATTAAATTTATAAATTTTAATAAATATTAATATCTAAAATAGTTAACATAGTTAGTTGTTTCAATACATAAATATCTTTTATATTAAATTTGAATTGAATTACATGTTTAGTTTGAATAATTTTTTTACGATGACGAAAAAAAATTTATCCAAGATTCTAAATGAATATAAATTTTCAAATTAGAAGTCAACAAAATATAACTTTCCCAACATGTTTATGTATGTAAAAAAGAAACAACATATCTAACAACATAATAAGAAACATAAGAGAGATATATAGTGATAAATCTAAAATGTCAATAAATAAAAAATGTTCACAAAAGTTTCCCTTGTGTCATGTAAGTTTAATTCACAAATATTCATAACAACAGATCTCATCTCAACTTCAAACATCTTCTTTTTCAATTTTAATTTTTTTCATCTTACTGCATGAATGTTGTGCGGGAACATTGTCAACAGATAAATCTTCTCCACGATCATTGTCTGGAATACTTCTCTTCAATGGAGTAATGCTACTGGAAGAACATGTAATTGAAAAGGTATCCTGAATCACAGATAGAGAATTTAATTAATGTCACTTTATAATTAATATGACACTTTCTATAATTGAATACTTTTGACAGGTGCACTTACAGTATCCACATCAGTAATTTGTTCACCTTGTTTGATGCTCTCATCTAGTTCAAGATTTTCATTTGATTCCTGAAAATAATAAGATAAATAGTATTACTTTGAATATTAAAAAAATGCAATAAGTGTATGTAATTTGGTTAATAATTACAATTGAGGAAGACAAATATTCTTCAATTAAACTGTTATCATCCGTCACACGAACAACTGTATAAATATGTCACTTTTGCTGAAGGTTGAACTCCGTAATTTGGATCTTGAAAATAAATTTTTTATGAAGAAAATTATCTAACTCTTCTGGGAATGACTCGGTATCTCCATCCTGTCAAGAAAGTAAGAAGTTCATATTCAAATATAATGAAATATGTTGTAGATCCAAAGTTCTTATGAGAGTGTATCTTTATCAATTTGTCACGTAAATTTATGGCAGTTTTATTTAGGATTTGATTGGCCTCTCGATCAAACAACAAAAATGATGCACTTCCAGTATGATCAATAACTCTAAGCTGAACTTTATACCTAAAAAAATTTATACATTCTTTAGAATATGCATATTATAATTAATAAAAAATTTAAAAATAGATTTGAAAATTTGAAATAATACCTTGGAACAACAAAGTTTACAAAGAAGGAGCATTTGTCACACCAGAATTTGCCACCATCTGGCTTAACTTTCCTTCTACATTTGTTACATGAGTTGTAAAACCAGTTGTATTCTGTCTCAATTTTCATGACTTTCGCCAATGTTACACATTGGCCAATCTGTATTGCAAGAACTTGTCAAATCAGTTTAATTTTACTAATGAATAATAAATTTGTCAGTTTCTATGAACAAAATGGAATATATCTTGCTATTCTATTTTTTACCTGACGTGTCTCCCAAATTTCATCCAAAAATTTTCTTTCTGTTAACTGAAGCAAATCTTCTTTCAAAGAATATGATGATTGAGTTGATATTTGTGAAATTTTGGAGGATAATTCTTGTCCACCCAAAAGTCTGTGAGTATATAAAGAAAGAATAAATTAATATGTAAGATATATTACATTTTATTTTGCATTCATAAAACTATACCTACTTTTGAATTCCAATATGTCAGGCAAACTTTGATCACATAATATTCGGGTCGTGTGCAAAGAGTTTGACAAAGTGCCAATGCATAGTAAAAAATTTATATAAATACTTTATAAAATAAACTTCTTAAAAATAATTTAAGAAATAAAAATCATCATATTGGGTTTAGTGAAATACCTTTCCACATCTTGATTCTTGCTAGATGTAAAATTAAGACAAATGGAGCAGTAACATCATGTAACACATCTTTTGCAACTTGTTCAGCAAAATTGCCCCACACTGTGCAAGTTAATTTTTTCTTTCTAGAAATTTACAAAAAATGTTAATCTTCAACATACTCAGAAAATTTTTTTATCATAATGTAATGAAGAGTACTTATTGTTCATCTTCTAATTCAAATGTCAATCTTTTAGTTTTATTTCCATTGTTCTCCCATTCTTCAATATTTCCAATACCTGTCAGCTCCCCAATTACATCTGTGAACAATTTAAATAAGAAAATGTATTATATGTTTTAGATCTAAAAATTTTGAACACATCATTTAATAAGATAACCTACTTACCAACCAAGTATGTGACATCAATACGATTTGAAGTGATGTCTTCAAATGCGATGAAATCAAATGATTTGGTAGGCATTAACATGTCATGACATTCTCGAACAGACGTTGAATAAAGGAAGTTGATTCTGAAGGCATGTTGAGTAGGTTTATAGCTTCCAATATTCTCTCCAACTCCAAAGTTTGTAATTACATAAGAACTGCCTTCTTTCAATTGACAACTGATTTTATTGAAGAGACTTTTCTTCATCGTGGCTTGGATCTTTCCACCATGTTAATAAATAATATTAATACATTTAATGACTACCAAAATAAAAAAAATATTTGAATGGTAAATAAATTACCTTTTCATCTATTAAAATAAAATCAATACTAAACACTTCTTCAGGATTGTTGAACTTGCTTGTATTCCATAGAGTTGTTACTTTCACCTTGATTTTCCATGTCTCCTTAAATGGATTAATCTCATCGATGAAATCAATTTTGGGAGCCATAATCTGCATGACAAAAAATGACTCATCTTATTTGATATTAAATAATGTCACAACATATGAAAAAAAAAATGTAACACTGCAACAATATTATATTTGAAGATGAATTAAAAACAAATCTGGGATGGGAAGATAAATAAATAAAAAGGCTAGTAGAGTATAATACTGACCTATGCCAAATTTTGAAATATTTCTTTAAACACAACATTAGTTGTAGTATTTGTTATTTCTCCTTGCTTATCTGTCACCAAAATTTTCAATCCATTTTTACTCTTAACTCTCGAAACAACAACATATAATTGTCCATGACTGAAAACTGGCCTTGGAAGATACAAACCAACATGTGAAAGTGATTGGCCTTGACTCTTATTTATAGTCATTGCAAAGCAAACTGACAATGGATATTGTCGTCTCTGTAGTTTGAAAGGCCATTTTGTTTGCGAAGGTGTCAGTATGATCCGAGGAATGAAAACTTTCTGTCCAATTTTATTTCCAGAGATGACCTGTGCTTCTACAACATGGTTTCCCAAATTAGTGATTTTCAATCGCGTCCCGTTACACAACCCGGCACTTTGATCAATGTTTCTAAGCAACATGACAGGTATACCAATCTTCAACTTCAACATATGATTTGGGATTCCTGAAATTTTAAGACTATTGAGAAAGTCTGAAGTATAGAGATCCTCATGAGTTTCACTATCATTGTCAGCCTTGCAAATGGTGTCTGAACTTAGATATATCTTTTCTTCTCCTGGGACTAAAGAAAGCATATATTCATTAATACTCTCAACATGATCATGTGTAGGAGCAAGGATAGCTCTCTCTTGCAGATAAAGTGTGTCGTGTAAATTATCCAGTAATGATGGATATGTACTGTCAACTATTGCTGCAAGTGGATTGCATGAATCTTTAATAAGCAATTCATCTGGAATTTCTATATCTACTTCTCCATCATTAGGCTGACCTAAACGACCATCTCCAATTTTCAAAATCCAGTCTGCAAATTCTTTAATCTCTGTTATATCAGATGCAGAAGAACCACTCAACAGTCTCATATTTTTGCTTAGTTTAAGCAGTTGACATGAACTCCACAGGTATGAAGAATTAATTGTTGCAAACACAATGTCCTCTCTACTACCTTTAGGAATGACTGGTAAGATTTGTCTGAAATCACCTCCTAAAACAACCACTTTACCACCGAAGGGTTCATCTGCACTTGTTGGATTAACAAATCTGAGTATATCTCTTAAAGTTCTATCAAGAGCTTCGAAACAAAATCTATGCATCATTGGTGCTTCATCCCAAATAATTAACTTTGTCTTAACCAACAGCTCGGCCAATGGACTTCCTTGTTTAATGTTGCAAGTAGAATCTTCATTGACCATCAATGGTATCCCAAATCTAGAATGAGCCGTCCTACCTCCAGGAAGTAGGAGAGATGCAATTCCACTGGATGCTACAGTAAGCACAATTTCTCCTTCAGAACGTAAAGCAGAAGTAAGAGTTTGCCATAAATACGTCTTTCCAGTACCACCATATCCATAGAGGAAAAATACGCGTCCATGGTTATTTGCAATTGCACTCATGATTGTTTCATAAACATCTCTTTGTTCATCATTTAGATTGGAAAGTAATATTCTGTGCTCTCTTGACAATGCTTGTTATCATACTGCAACTCATCTTGCATGAGTTTATTTTGTCCATCGGTTAGAACAACACCTTCTGGAAATGGTATTGATTGATAATCTCTAAGACTCTTTCCATTGCTTTGTAGAATCTTCTCAATTTCATAGAGGGCATATTTCTTTAGTTCCTCGTCACTTAGTTGTAACTCTGAAAATATAATAAATTAACAATAGATAAAATTTTACTATATTCCCTACAATTCCAAAATATATTAATAAAATAAAATTGCTAACCTTGATATTGTAGAATATTTCTTTGTCTAGCCAAAATATCTTCTGCTAATAGACACCAAGTCTTCTCCCAAATATGTTCTGGCTTTGAAAAACTATTGGATAGCAATAAAGTGGCAAATAGTCTTCTCAAATAACAGCCTGACCCCCAGAATGATGCCTCCTCTATAGCATTTATGTATTCCTTATCATCATCAAGCAAACCCAATGCATAACATGCTTCTTTGAATGTAGGGTACAAAATCCCATCGACAGTCCGTATGTCTTGGAAACATTTTGGCCCTTTAACCTTATTAAGCAAAATTCTCAGATAATACAACTCTCCACTCCCAGGAGGCACATAGAAAACTCTTCCAATAGCAAATCTTTGTTTTCTTGGACTCCATTTCTTTTGAGCTTGTTTCCAGAAAATTTTTTGGGAATTCGGAGTAGGTTATGTGTTTTGCTTCATCAAATTCCGCATTAGCTTCCATCCATGCTAAAAACATACTTCTTTCGACTCCAGGTCGATTTAAAACTTCCTCAAGTGGATCTGCATCTGAGAATATGACACATTGCTCTCCTGGTAAATGGAAGCTCAATCTTTCCACAGCAGGCTCTCTATGATGAATATCAAAAGAAAAAATTCTCCACACTGCTTCACATGCAGATATGTATCTACAATCATAATACATCTTTATTTCATCAATTTCACAACTTTCAGAGTTCTCATAGAAGGCTGCAGTCACCCGATCATGGCCTTTGTTAATGTATTTGAATAGATATTTGATTGACCTTGACTGATTGCACCATTCCACATTAATATGAGCTTGATATTTTAGCAAAAGCTGATGATTATATGGTACTACAAAGCTATTGTCCAAAAGAGCTCCATTTTTCTCAATAGTCATACCATCATTTCTTCTTCTATAGCAAGGATATCCATCTTCGTCAATAGTGGTTCTATCATTATATTTTTTGGAAAATATTTTGCGCACCTTCCATCTCTCATGCATGGAGAATTTCTGAATGCAACCCCACACGGACCATGAATCATGAAACTTTTTACGGCCTCATATAATTTTGGGAATTTTTTCTGATCAGGTATTTCTGCAGAAATTATTTTATCAATATCCACTGCTGTTGGGTACTTATCTTCAGGATGCAAAAAGACTAAGATGTGAGCATGAGGTAGTCCTCGCTTCTGGAACTCAATTGTATAGACAACTGCATAAAGTGAATGAATTAATATTAATTATTTTTATAATATTAAATTATTTGTTCAAAATAGTAATAAAAAATGTACACATACCTGCTTTAAGTCTACCAAAAATGTTGTTGTGTTTCAAGTCATTGATCATTTCTTCACATTTCATTTTGAACATCTACATAGGATATCCGGTCTATCTTCAGGTCTAGTGTCATACTTTTCAACAAACCTGATTATTTCTGGCCACTTTGGGTTGCAGGTGAAAGTAATAAACAGATCTGGATATCCAGCCCACTTACAAATAGCCATAGCATCTTGATAGTTTTGAATCATATATCTTGCACCTCCAGTAAATGATGATGGCAATACTATACGCTTTCCTTTAGATTTAGGATCTGATTCACCCCTTAAAATAGCCTCAGTCAAACCTCGATACATGTCAGCCCTCAACTCCTTTTGATGTGATCGAATATAATGTAATCTCTCTGCTTCAACCATTGTGTAAGCATCAACTATAAATTGTTGAAATAACTTTCTAGATGCTAATATGGTCATGGCTTCAGAATTTCTATTTTGAAGTCTGAATGCAAAGAACTCTCTCATACTCAATCTTGTTCTTTTTACAGCAGTATTTTTTCCTTTATCGCTGTGTTGAATATCATCTCTATAACCATCTTCTCCAAAAGGAAACAATAGAGGATATTGCATTGCCAGATAAGAAGGGTGCAATTCATTAATGCGCTTTAACTTACCATCTTGAGTCTCAACTATAACATCTCTATCTTCATTAGAACATCCAATGTCTCCGACTATAAGTGCTGCAACTTCAGAAGCAGTCGGTAGATTATAAGTCCTTCCATCGGTAGTTCTTTTTCCAATCAACCTAATCTTTAAGTTTTGAAGTTCCGAATCATTGAATCTATCTCTAGCCATTCTGAATGTTTTTGCCAAAGGATTGAATGTATCAAGCATCTCTTTTAGTTCCAACACAATTGTAGTGTCTAATCTTTGATATCATTTATCCTACATTGAAAAAATATACGTGATTAATAAAATTTATATTTCAAAAATATTTCATAAAAATATGTCATAGGCTAGATGAAAACCAACCTGCTTGCCTTTATTCGATTTGAGATCTCATTCTCCGTATCATATATGTACAGTTGAGCGAATTTCGGACTTACACCTGGATTTGGAAGTAGACTTCCGATCCTGTGATAATTTTGACCAAGCATTCTGAAAACATATGGTCCAGTTCCATTGTTTATGGAGGAATCTATCTTCCCTCCCATTGATGTGAAGGAGAACATCATGTTGTATGATCGGATGTTGTCTAAAAAGTGTCTACTCCTTGAATCCTTGGTATACATCAACTTGCGTAAAAGTTCAGGAGGCTCTTTCAATAAAGGCACTTGAATTTTTCCTTGCATACAACATAGAGAGAATTTTGGAGTTGTGCACTTCTTCTTCTTTTCCAATCTCTCTTCATACCACATCAATCCATCACATTTTTCACATGTCCATATGGGATCCCCAATATCCCAATAGTCAATTTGATCTGAATGTTGATTTTCATCAATTATCTCATCAATTTCTGTTGACAAAAATACATTTATATGTTAACTTTATTATAACTTGACAATATAAGATAAACTAAAAAATAGACATCGATATACCATTTGGGTGTAGATGCTGCTCTCCATCATGTGTATCATGTAAGTATGGCTGCCCTTCAGTATTTTTGTCGGTCTCTTCATCTTCTAATAATTCAGCTCCAATACGTGAAATAGATTCCAAAATATTTTGCTTTTGAAACACATACTTTCCCCGTGTGATCATATGCAATGTTTCTCCTGATAAATTAATCGTAGGCTCAGGAAGAGTTCTCTTATTCACAATGTTTGAACTTTGCCCTTCATAATTTTGTTGCATGGTTAAGTGCATAGAATTGCATATTACCATGGGATTTAAATGTGATGTATGAGATCCAATTTTGTCCACATAACCATCAGTATGAGCTGCTAATGTCTCTAATCTTGAACTGCTTACATTGGTGAAGTTTGTAACATCACTTGAAGGAGTCATCTTCCTTGTTGGCAGTGAAATTCTTGATAACATACATGAAGTTGATCGATGTTGCCTTGAATTGCTAACATAATCACCAGTATGAAATAATGATTTATGAGCTTCTAAATTACTTAAACTCATGGAGTTTGTAACATCCCTTAGCGGAGTTCTTTGAGCCAATGATTTACCAACATGCTCACCAATATGAACTGCTAATGTCTGAGATCCTGAATTGCTTAAACTGGTGATGATTGTACTACCACTTAAAGGAGTTCTTGAACTTCCAACACAATCACCATTATGAAGAAATTTTCTATGAGCTTCTGAATTTCTTAAACCCATGGAGTTTGTAACATCACTTAACGGAGTTCTTGACATTGTTCGTTGCAGCACCAATGAATCCTCTTCTTGACCTCGTTTGGTAACTAATAAAAAACTTCACCAACCTTTTAATTTTATTTTTTTAACATTATAATAATGTACAAATTTTAATTCAATTTTTTTTACCTTGCATTTTCTGATCATTTCGCTTACGTTTTCCCATTATAATATTTTTCCTCCTTAATCTTGCATTTTTTGCAATGCTTCGTTTCAATCTTTCATCCATTCCAAGTTTGTCGTTGGCTTGTAGGCCTTGCAAAATCCATTTAAGAAACATATAAGTTATGGTTAAGTTAATGTAAATAATTATCCATAATAATCATTCTCGCATACATTAAACAACGACAAAGAATACAAATACTTGATGTAAAGAAGATCTAATAAGTAAAACAACATAAATACTTCCCACCAAAAAATTGTAATCAAATTTGATTTATATCACAAAAGATAAGCATTACATATTGATGTTGACAAAAAACATTAAGACAAAGCATACTTTCCATGAAGCCTTCATCCCACGTACAATAGTCTCATATTGTTGTTACTCAAAATTCAAAATACTTTATGTACTTATGAGATTCAGCTGTCACCGATGGTATGTATTTCACCTCTGATGCATCAGTTTTTGCGATCTTCGACCTAATCACCTTAATTCCTAAATATAGCTTTCCATTTCCATCTCTAGGCACATATTTTGATGACACTACCTTCAGAGTAGTATACTCATCTATAAAAATTTTTCTTAAAAACTTTCTCCATCCCCAACCACTAAACATGTACATGCGACCAACACAACTTGGACGAATGATTGGATAATATCTTTGTCCATTTTGATCTTGTACAGCAATGATGATTCTTTTTTTTTCTTTCAACTGCTGGCGCTCGTATGCACTTAACATCTTCATTATCTTCCTTATTTTCGATTTCACCACAATAAGTCCATCATGCAATCCTCCTATATCGAATCGGAAGATCTTTCGTTTGAAAAGAGTTGTAGTTTTATAATCCTCATTTTGTCCTCTCTCCGTATCATCCATGATAGCATATTGGTCCATTTCTATCAAGTTAAATAAGACCTAATCAGTTTAACTAATAAATGAGAACATAACTTAAAAATATAGTAATCAATGATTTCATGTAAGTTAAAAAATATAACTACAATCAATAAAAATTAGCCAGGTCCTACGAAAACCATCCATTTTTGTATTTGTCTACCAAAGCTTTCATGGATTTTGTGGACAATTTTCCTCAAAAATTAAGACAATTACAGCAGTCAGAAAACCAAAAAAAAGTAATCAGAAAAAAAATAGTTTAAAAACTAATGGAAGCTCAAACTGAATAGATAAAATTTCAGATTAAAAACTAATGGAAGTCCTACTTAATTGCCTATATTCAGAAAGGTTCCCCCAAGAGATGGGAAACACAGTGAAAGGAGGGGGCAGCATGTAATGTATGAATGAAGGATCCAGTGGAAATGAATAGATGCTATCTGGAAAAAATTAGAAATGCAGATACACACCAACTTCCAAAAAATAAACATAATTGTGAAAGACAGAAAGGTCTAACAAAATTTCACACACACTCAAAAGATCTATATCTTCTATAAGTACTGAACACAGTTGATCAATCTGAACACCTTCTTCTTGAAGTTCTAATCTTCCAGCTCTTGATCAATGAGACTACTTAGCAAATGTTGGCTGAAGTTGGGTTAAAGGCGTTTCAGTTATTTAGTACTAAACTAATTCTTATAATATAGGATAAATGCAGACAATTCATGCCAATGAATGCTTTCAGCTGCAAGACATTTTATTTAACTTTTCTTGGATTGGCAGATCCAGATTAGCCTAACAGCTTGGAAGAATGACTAATCGTGCCCAATTTTATTAACTACCTAGCTTTCTGAACTCTTAAGAGCAAGAATATAATTTCACAGCATGACAAACAATCAAGCACTTTTAGTCGATAACTTGATTCTTTAGTCAATTGACGTATAAGCAGTTTAATCATCAACTCCTAGCTCGGTCTTGTTGCTTCTTATAGGATATCACAAATAACAACAGGGACTTCTAATCAGACCAAGTGACCCTGGTCATGCTTCAAATCCTCTGTTTATTATGAGCAGCATGTGGACAATATGAATAGTTCTGATTAGAAGTGGACTTTAAAGCTGCTGTTTCATTATTGTCTCTGTAATATTACTTGCTGGCTCTTTTCGGCACATTTAAATTCCTTTCTCTTGGGTTGTGGTTGATGTCTTGGTTTTTCAATTTCCTGGGTTTCGTTTGCTATTTCTGTGATATTTGACATGTTGAGCCAAAATTTGTCAATGAACGCATCATTTTTCCTTTATCTTGATCAAATTACAGGTATCCAAATCAGTCAGAGGCTATGATCGCTGAGGAAAAGTAGAAAAACCAAGGTCACACTACTATAATTTCATTCACTGCATTGTAAAAATGATGCCTTCAGTTTTTTTCTACCTATTTTGTTTCCTTTAAAAAAAAATCCATGATATATCAAGTTAAAAAAAAATATATTTTTTAACTTTTCTTGTTTGGGCTTTTCATGCAAGAGACCAATTACTGTGCCTTCTATATGTTAAAGTTCTGAATTATGTTTCCTACAGCAGTGTTCAGAATGCATAGAAAATGCTGACATGTACATCAAAACTACATTTAGTGTTACTAAAAATCGTATCATAGAACATGTAACCTGTCAACATAATTTTCAGTTGACAATAAACATTAAAAACTCTCACCATTTATTTGGCTTAGGTGGCATATACCAACAGCATGAACGGGGGGAAATTTGGTGAAAAACCGTTGAGTACCTATCTGAAAATGGCGACTTTGAGGCTGCGACGGGAAGGCTGCAAGCTTGACGATGCAAGTTTGAGGCACTTTTAATTGAGACTTCAAATCTTCCAAACTGGAAGAAAATGGACAGAAAAAGATCAGGCACATCTCAAAATCAAAACATTAAAGTTTTAAAAATGTAATAGAAATTCTATAATAGAATGAAGATTATGTAATACACAAACTATATTTAGCTATGAAAATATTACATAAAAAAGCATATAATGAAAGCTATGATAAAACACTAAAACTAATGACATAAATATCAGTGTCCACTGCACAACAGCCTCGTGGAGTAGTGACAGGACCCTAGGATTATTTAGGTCTTTCTATAGTATTTTTTCATTTGTGTTGTGGAGACTTAGTTGTTGACATAGTAGAAAAGATATGTTTTTTTGGGTTGGTAGGGTTTTTTTTTTAACATAGATAAATCTCTTTTATCTCTTAGTACCAAAAAATAGAACAATGGTAAAACAAAAAATTCCTGGTTTTAGATTGCCCTTGTACGACACCGAAACATTTCAGTTTCAGACAATACCGCCATCCATGGTTAGGATTGGCATGACATTAATTTCAGAAGATTGCACTAAATCATCAGTTATTCCATTGGAGAGCAGGAAGGGCTATTCCATTGGCAGCTCATTACAGACTCATCGATGTTGTTGTACGCAACTGCATCAACAGCAACATCACCAAGACATATGCTCTCACCCAGTTCAACTCCACCTCACTGAATGCCCATTTATCCATAGCTTATTCCACTGTTGGCTTGGCAAGGATGGATTCGTGGAGGTTTTAGTTGCATATCAGAACCTTGATGATGAAGGGTGGTTTCAGGTGACCAGTGAGCAAAATCAAAATTTCACATTTTGTTTCTCCTACAGATATTTTCTGGGGTGAGCTTTCAAAGGGCAGAGAAATGATGGTTGATGTATATCACTGGCCAATTATTTCTACTGTAGATAAATTATTTAGAGAATTTCTTCTGGCTTAAATATGTTTCCATTATTTACTTTAAATTTGGTCTTTATATAGGCAGTGAATCATTTTCCTTGAGATGTCTTCTTTACTTTTGCATAAAGGAGCCTAACCAAGGGTGGGGCGGTGGGGTGGGGGTGCTATGGGGTGGGGGTGGCCTTCTTTACTTTTGCATAACCTTTCAAGTGCCTTATGAAAGTGCCATATTCCCTCACGATACAGGCAGAAGCTGTACTTGTCTGCCTAGAGTCCTTTTTTTTTACCACATTCAGTTGACTCCAGAAAGTCTTCAATCTGTCTTTTCCATTTTCTCACTTGCAGTGATGACTCACATTGTATTGATACACTAATTCTACTTTCATAAGGGAAGAAGAGCCTCTTTGAGAAGAAGTGTTATGCACACAAATTTTGTTAGTCCACCTGTAGTGAAAGAAGCAACTATGGCACTTGAAAGGTTGGCTGATATCAAAGCTGTATCCCAGGGAGGCTATCCTCAAGTAAGCATTATTAAATGATACATCATTTGATCAACATCGTTAATTTCCTCTCAGACATCTATTGTTGTTATGAATCATTGAAAGGCTGAACGCTGTCGTCTCTCTGTTGGCCATCCTGATGACTTGGATGCTATTCCAAATGCAGTTTCAGCTGTGAGGTATGTGTTTCTATTGTAACATCATCATAGTGAAGTCTAGGCATGTTTCTGGCTTGAGATAAATTATTGTTGCTGAAGTTAGCCAGATAAGGCAGTGTCATTGATCACTTTTTGACAAAAACCGAATAAAAAGGAAAATTATCACATTCATCTTAAATTTTAGTCTTCTAAGGACCTTGCTTCTGAAATCTGAAAGAAGGGGATCCAATTCCATCAGTTGCTTAAAAAAAAGAAAGATAAAATGTCATTGTGCCTCGTGTAAGTTTCTTAAACGGTTACTGCTTCCAGAATCTCAGGAAACTTCGAGTTTCAACCTTGTTCTCATGGTGACTTCCTAGGAGCAATTCTAAGCACTGGAGTCATGAGGGATAAAGTTGGAGACATATTGTTGCAGGTCTGGTATCAAGTATCATATCACATTTTGTCTGCATGTTTCTTGGGATTATATTTCACTTACATGGCAAAGAAATTGTTCTCAAACAATCTTATCCAGGGAGAAATTGTTTTCCTGTTCCTTGTTTTCCTTTATTTCTTTCAATTTTCAGAATAGATATATATGATCATGACAACGCTACCACTATATTTCAGGTCATTGCTACATTACAGAAGGAGTGAAATGATCTGTAAGACTAAATTTTCATGCTTTTAGTATATATACATTAAGAACAAAAAATACATACTGAGGCAATTAGAAATTGGAGATTAGCTAAGTATGAATGTATTGATGCACTCCATGGGTGGAGGTAACCATATTACAGTGAAACCAAGAGACGATAGTTCAGGGGCTTTTGTATAGAGCTCAGTGTATCAGTCCTACTTCCATGACTTAATTTTTCCATTTGGAACGAATAAATCTGGAGATTAGACTCAAGCTGGTTTGCATAGCACTGTACCAGCTGAAGAGCAGC
Organism: Colocasia esculenta; assembly: GCA_014218235.1. Classification (NCBI taxonomy): domain Eukaryota; kingdom Viridiplantae; phylum Streptophyta; class Magnoliopsida; order Alismatales; family Araceae; genus Colocasia; species Colocasia esculenta. Next base: position 103,649,175 of record CM024759.1, on the reverse strand, counting down.
ACAATTTGCACTGAGTTGGTCAGAGTCGAGTTGGGTCTTGATGGGACCATCAGGTGGACTCAACTTTGACTTGTAAATGTAGTCAAAAGCTGGTCCGACTGATGTGATATGGCACTTATTGGACTGATCAGGTAAACCATGGGATATATGGCATCCAATGAGTGGGATAGAATGGTGAAATTATTTGTCACCTTCGAAAAGAAAAAAAAAAGGAAAAAAATGTTGAAATTGTTTGGTCTGCTGACGGTCACAAAGTCTAAGAGATGTCATGGGTAACATCAATCATATGAGCAGTGTCCATGCCAAAGTGCCCATGGCTGTTACATATATTCTTGCTTGAGTTGTTTGTATGAGTTGAACAATTTAATTATAATCACTTAAACATGCAATGAAAACCATGCCAAAACTCTGACTTTTAAAAATGAATAGATATTTACCTATCTTTTGATGTCAGTGACTATAAATATATTAACAGTGTCAGAACCTCTAATCACCTTATAAGTTTGTTTTCGTATTTTGTGAACTATCTAATAAGACTTAAAACACATTAAAAGATTAAGTACACTGGGTTATCAGGAATAGTAATTAAGTACACCAGTTTAACTATTAAAAGATTACATAACAGAGTCAGTTAACTGGAAACTGAACTCTTTATCTTTTGAACACAGGGCAGTCCTCATCAAGTAAGAATAAGAATGCCATGGTTGTTATAATATGTTGCTCAAAATGCAGAGCCAGTTAACTGGAAACTAACATTCAATCAGATGAATAGAATTGTAGTTTAAGTTAAGACACACATCTCAAAAGTAAAGAACATGCCCATTCATGATATCAAGCAAAATATGATCAGACAATGAATAAAACTGCCATCCCTAAGACATTGATGTTGACAAAAAACTGACCTGTTAACCATGGGTTATATGTCACCAGTTGGAAATATTAAAAGCCTGGACCAAAAATCTGAAAGCAGGAATGGCAGTTTCCCTAAGACATTGAGTTGGATTTCCACTGACCTGTTAATTAAGTTTAAAAGGTGTTGTATGCTCCTTGATCTGCTCCAGATGCCTGGAAAAGAAAAGCACTTAAAAAATTAACCTCCCAATCATCGATTAAATATAGAAAATCCATAAACACTTAAAACCTAAAAACGAACCGTGGATCTGGGAATTATATAATACATATACATTCACTTAATAATTTTTTTTCTATGGTTTCATATGCTCATTAAAACAGTAAAGAAGGAGTGTGTGAGATTCTGCATCTCTATCCTAGGTGTAGCCTTATTTCTTCTGAGGTTTTACTGACAATTGGCTAGGACGATTGATATGTTGAGGCAATGCATCTAATAGCTTTAAATGGCTCTTGGCAGAACATAGACCAACATTTCTAATCTATTGTTGGGTTCACAATATAGGTTTTTTGGGAGATTCTGTGTCTATGCTGAATTTTTGGGAGATTCTGTATCATTATAATCTGAAAACAGATCTTATAATCTTTGGGAGATTCTGTATCATTACACATATCTGAAAACAGATCTTATAATCTGTAAAGCAGATCTTATACTCTGCTTTCAGGAGCTAAGTTCAGTTTAAATTAATCAATACACATCTGAATTCAGTTTTTTATACTGCTCTATTTTATATGAAGGCAACTTTTCCCTTTTGGTGCATGTGTTGGGGAGTATAATGTTATAAACTCATTGAACATGGGAAATAAGAGAATGTAAAATACAGGAAACATGAATATATCTGACAATTGTTCATAACTGTGCAAGGACTAACCATGCCTTTCATTAACCAACAATTGTTCAAATATCTGTGCAAGGAATCAAGCAGACTCCTCACCTATCTGTCAATAGTTATGTTAATGTTCTATAACTGGCTTAATTTGTCTCCAACATCAACATTAAAATTTTATATATCATACAATTAAATGTTCATATAGAAGCTGAATTTTGGCAGGACAATGTCACATTAACAAAACTATTTGAATAAAGAGAAATAAAACTGAAGATCCAAAAGGCATTAATAACCTGCACCGACCCGTCATTATAACGTATTTTGTTGTTTGTGTTTATAATGACATTTATAATGTTGAAAAAACATGAAACTACTCCCAGGTATTTCCTGATCACTGTTATGCAACCTAAATTATATATAAAAAAACAATCTAGGCTACGGGAATCTATCAGTTTAACATGCACATTAAAGTCTATAACCATAAAACTGAAAACAGATCTTATAATCTTCGGGAGATTCTGTATCATTACACATATATGAAAATAGATCTTATAATCTGAAAGCAGATCTTATACTCTGCTTTCAGGAGCTATGTTCAGTTTAAATTAATCAATACACATCTGAATTCAGTTTTTTTATGTTGAAGATTTTTCTTCTGGCTTCCAGACTTGGGTTCAAGGCTAGTTGGTCATAGTTTTATCTGTGCTATCTAAATAAGATTTAAAATAAAACAGGTGACTGAAGCTTCTGATAGAATAAGATTTAAATAATGGGGAGTTGGTATCATATAACCCATGTTTAAATAAGCAAAAGAATTTTGATGTATCATACTGGTTGAACCTCAAAATTTATAAAGAACAGTCCATATTGAGCCACTATAAGATGTCACGGTCAAAGAAAACTATCAGTTAGCACTTTCCGGTCTCTACAGGCTAATTTAAACTATTTTCTGATCCAAAATACAATTCAGATGCTGCTCTAAAAATTAACATACAATCTATAGATAATCTCTAGCAATTTCTACAGGTGGTTCTCTGAATTGTCCTCACTCTTTTTAAATTTACTAAAATCCAGTTATAATGCATGTATGGTTTTAAAACATTTATTTTTTAAAAACCTTAACATCTCAGTTATAAAAATCCAGTAAAAAGCAGTATAGAAGTGCTACTGCTTATTTAGATAAGCTCATTTAGATGTTTGATCCAGCTATGTAAACAGATAAAATGTCCAAACAGATTAAATGTTTGATCCAGCTATGGCTACAATTCATTGCTATGGTAAAAAAAAAGTGCAAGGCTCCAATGCAGAATACATCAGAAAACCCAAAAAAAAAAAATCACCTACTGAGCTATTAGGAATTCATCACACACTAAAAGATTTTCCAGCTCACCTGTGCTTTCTCTATGTTAAAGATTTTCACCTGAGTTAGTAGGAATTGATCACACAGTAAAAGATTTTCCCAATTCACTGTGCTTTCTCTATGTTAAAGTTCTGAATTATGTTTCCTACAGCAGTGTTCACATGGAGAAGATGAACTGAATAGGAGAACCTTGATATTGATACATGTGCATTTTCCTATGTGATTTCCAGGAAAGAAACCTTGACATGGACGTACATCCTACTACTCCATAATTCACATGGAGAAGATGAACTGAATAGGAGAACCATGAGAAACCCTGTCTAAATCCTGATTCCACCTGTAAACTTCAGAAATGTTCACTTATTGGTAGACTTACTTTCTTGAATTGGCTGGCCATCCTTTTTTACAATGAATCTGTGGCAACACTTATGGACACTTCTGCACATAACTTAAGTTTTTGAGTTGGATGACCCAGCCTATGAAACTCCAATATAGTGTCACACAATATTCCAATAAATCAAGGGAAATGATGAATCACTACCACCTGCTTCTCAGAAGAAGAAAAAAGGTTTCATGACATTTCTGCAGTATTCCTGTCATAAAAAAATGCCTTGTGTTGATGCATATAGGAAATCCTTTACCCTGAAATTAGCCACAGATCTGTCCCAGATAAATGGGATGACAAACTTTCCTTGACCTCAAACCATATGCTTGTATGGTTTTAAAACATTTATTTTTTAAAAACCTTAACATCTCAGTTATAAAAATCCAGTAAAAAGCAGTATAGAAGTGCTACTGCTTATTTAGATAAGCTCATTTAGATGTTTGATCCAGCTATGTAAACAGATAAAATGTCCAAACAGATTAAATGTTTGGTCCACCTATGTACTTATTCAAATTACATGAACTCGACGATGGCGAACAAACAGCATGAACAAAGAAAAAATATAATTGAATTAAAAAATTATAAGGTGATATAAAATTATTACGGATTGTGAGGCTGCGACGGGAAGGCTGGAAGATCGACGATGCGAGCGCGAGGCAATTTAAATTCTGGAAGAAAATGGACAGTAAAAGATCAGGCACTGAGAAAAATATTGAAAAGGATACCACTGATAAATCTTAAACAGAACCAAAGATTTGAAACAGGATGGCATACAGGATGGAAAATATGTAAGCATAAATGAAGAATGTGACATACATGATAGCAATATAGAAGTCCTACTTAATATTTAGATAAGCTCATTTAAATGTTTGGTCCAGCTATGTAAACAGTCATCATTACATATTTATCAATGCATTCAAATATAAAATTGAAGAATGAAAATGCAATGACTCTCACCACAAACTACTATGGCATGGTCTATCAGGAGCAACCTGTCTCTATTCGGCTACTGAAAGTAATAGCATGGTCTATCAGGAGCAACTCAAAAGACATATTTTATATCCATGATCTGTGTGGTAAACCTATTACATATCAAATCCAAAATGATAGAAGCTGAATTATATGTATAGAACTTGTGATTCAGTTTGACTCATTTTGGTCTGATCTTTCTGCTACTACTGTAATATTATGCTGCTTTTATTTAGAAAAATTTATTTTTACAGGTTGGAGCCATTTTGACTGGTTCACAGTGTTTCAGGATCAAGAACAACTTATATATTTTATTAAAATGAAATGGGCAGAACATCAAATTAATCACCATCAGTTGACAGCAAAATGGAAACTCACAAAATTTTTGGTTTTGGTGCACAGAGAGTGTGTGAGGTAGTGAAATAAAAATCAAATTGTACTTAATCAAAAGAACAACTTATATATTTTATTAAAATTAAATGGGCAGAACATCAAATTAATCACCATCAGTTGACAGCAAAATGGAAACTCAAAAAGTTTCTGGTTTTGGTGCACAGAGAATGTGTGAGGTAGTGAAATAAAAATTAAATTGTACTTAATAAAATGCTAGATAGAGGAGTTCAGCGAGCCAGTGGTCTGTTTTTGAAAAAGTTATTAGTCTTTGTCCCATGACATTCCATACATGATTATCCTTTTGTGTAGTTTTTGATTATATGAAATACCTTATTTGACTATATGAAAGATAATTATTGTTAAGTAAAACTAAACTCAATTATGGTTATGAATTGAGCATTTTGGATAGTGCCATCTTAAGTGGGGTTTGCACTAATTCCATAGTTATTGTCCACTACATGGTTGGTCATATGGTCCGAAGTTGAAAGACTAGTACGTTTTGGAAATCTGGAAGGCAGATTTTAGTTTGGTATGATGGGTGAATGACTCCTACTCTTAGCCAATCATGAGCATGACCAATGTACCATCATCTAGGTGCTAAGGTGTATATGTTTTGACCCCTGATGCTGTGGTTTGTATACATGTCAGACATATGCCTAAATAAAATTACTTTGTTATGATTAATAAGTTATTTGACCTGAATATGTGAATTTGCATATGGATATATTATGATCGGATTTGGAATATGATTTAATATGTTGGAGTCATATTTGATATGTTTTAATTGTCAGGATAATTTTGAAATCTAAATATTATATGCTAAAGGATTTGAATTCAGTAATCTGACAGGTATGCTTCAATATATATGCACATCTATTTCAGCTATATTTCCTTGCATATGTTATATGTTTAAAACGTCTATAGCTTCATTTTAATTTCGTAAGTTATCATTTGATATGTCAAATTATGATATATGTTAAGCATATGAATGGTTCGGTCCATACCTATGTTGGGTTTTAGGAATCACGGTATCTTTCACTATTTTTAAGAGTTAGCAGCTAAGTTTTGAGTTGGTCAGAATATTGGAGGATGATTCTCACATGGAAAGCGGCATAAGACACATGAACAGAGCTCAATATTGGAGGATGATTCTATGCGTTGTAAGGTTATTTCCCGGAGAGATATCTATTCCCGGAGGTTATTTTCATTTATAGATTGTTAATATTGTAGGAGTCATAAACAGAGCTCAACATGAACAGGAAAACAACAGAAAGGAGTAAAATCTGAGAACAGGAAAGGAAGAACCTCGGCCGGTCTTGAGGAAGCGTGCATGCGACCCGGGGATCGCACGATGTCAAGGCTGCCTGGATGGGGAATATGCGAGGGCGAGGGTGTGAGGTGGCCCTGCTTACTGCAGTCAGAAGGAAGGCCTTCTGACTCCTACAATTTCACATTCATTTATATGTATGTTTGCTTCTTGATGGGTGTCCTGATCATGGAATATCAAACACGGTTTTTTAAATCAGAGAGTTTTTTCTTATGATAATAAAGTAATTAGAAGATCTCTATTTTTCAAGACTCAAACAATTAAACAACTTTAACAAAAAGTATATTAAATAGATATCTTCTACTGTTACCCTGCCCATAATAAGTTTAAGAAGCTACACTTCTTGATCTATTAGTTTTCTTATCTATGTAATTGTTAACCAATGCAGAATGGATCTAGTTTATACAACCCCATGACGGCAGGCAGTGACATTGGGAAAGTTTTGTTGCTACTCATACATGGCTAGGATGATTAATATGTTGACTCACTGGCTAAAAGTAGTCTAGATTTCAGCTTGTATGATAAGGGATACAGTAAATTAAGAACAAAAAAAATCTGAAACCCAGAATATACAAACTATATATATATTTGGAACATAAGCACATTAAAACATATGTAGTTATTAAACTGGTAGGGATTATTGATGATTAAAACACAACCATAATGAATAGTCAAAAAGCAAGCAATTCTGAAAACTTAGAAATTTGCTTAAACAAAAAGGAAATGATCTTGTTAAAGTAATGATACATCAAACTGGTAGGGATTAGCAAATGTACCTTTGTCCACACACTGCCGAAGCCAAGATCCAGCCGTCCCCCTTTGACTTTAAAATTTCAATGCAACAGCACAGTCTATAAAATAGATAGAGAAAAAATATTTTTTTAGGAACATAAGCATAAATCAAATTAACATGCACATCAGAAAATTATATTACTCCACTTTGATAACTTTCAGTATTAAATGTTTTCCAACAGAAGATAAAACCCAATGGATAATGTGCTTAAAATTAAGTTCTATAAGCAGCCTAAGAGGGTATGTGTGCGTCTATTGAGGTTAATATGTCCTGTTGTTGTCTTTTCTCCTTAAAATTGTCCTGCTTGGGTGTAGCAGGCTCACATTTGGTTTGTGTTTGTGCACAAATGGTTCTTGCACTGTGCTTGCCCTTTTTTTTTTTTTGGCTTCTGTGATGATATGTACCGGCCCATTTTCCACCATTACCAGTAGATTAGTTCATTTAAAGCAGAACCAAGAGGAGATTATGATTCCTCCACCATGTTGATTGACTTCCCGTTGAAACTGGATCATATCATAGGTGAGAGAAAGAAAAGATGGACCTAGAACAACATAAACAAAATTTTCTTTCCTTTTCACACTGTTATCCTATGCAAAAAGAAAAGGAGAAAAATAAAAGGACAGAAATTTCTGCTATTTCCACGTTTATAGCTTCCATTTTGTTCCCTACTGGGGAAAATAATAGAATAGACAGGAGAGTATTGCTAATCATCGTTGTTACCAGTGGGTGTAGTATGCTCCTCCTTCCAGAAGAGATCTAAATAATACTGAGGAATATAATTTCAACCTATTTTTTCCAGAATCTGTGCCACCACACGCAGAGAGGTGGAGGAATCTGGGACAATGGTGGCAGTGTGGTGGGGGGAGGGGGGAGGGTGTGAAGCAGTCGGGGGAGAGGGGGGTTTGTATTTTGCAAAAAACACAGCAAAAAAGGAGGTCAACCTATATTTTCCAGAATCTGTGCCACCACACGCAGAGAGGTGGAGGAATCTAGGACAATGGTGGCAGTGTGGTGGGGGGAGGGGGGAGGGTGTGAAGCAGGTGGGGGAGAGGGGGGTTTGTATTTTGCAAAAAACACAGCAAAGGAGGAGGGGACGTACGTGGGCGCGACGATGGGGGATCGGTGGGGGACACTGCTCTTGTTGCTGCTGGTCGCCGCCTCCTGGGCAGTGGCGGGCGCGGCGCGGTACGTGCCGGAGGAACTGCGACGGCGGCACGCCTGCGGAAGCGGGCGGAGGGGGCTCTTCCTGCTGGTGAAGACGGAGGCCGGGGAGTATGCGGGCGGAGGGGTCTCTTCCTGCTAGTGAAGATGGAGGCCAGGGAGTATGCGATTGCGAGGGGGAGGTTGTTCGCGCAGGGAAGGGCGAACGAAGGCATGTGAACAATAAGGAAGGGTTGGGTAGAACAGAAGGAAAGATTGGCTTGCGGAAGGTCTGGCATCGTAAGGAAGGAATGCGGAAGAGGTGGGCGCGCTGGGCGTGGTTTTGAGGAAAGACAGCGCGGGAGGGAGAAAGAGTTGACATCGCGGGAGGGAGAAAGAGAACAGGAATGCCATACAACAGTTTTGGCGGGATGTACATGGGCTGTATTGTTGCCACGTGTACTTCTAGAACTGAGTATTATAATAATAGTATAGATATGTGAAGCGTGGTTATTAATTTACAGAGTGGGTTAATGTGTGTTGATACCGATCTTCGTCAGCCGACGAATTGGATCGACGAGATCAAGGATCGGCCATACCGACGAGCCGACAATTAAATTGTCGGGCATCGTCGTCATAGGTTAGTCCATCACTGCCGAGAACTATTCAAAATTAAGCACTATATCCGGGCGTCTCCAGTTGGCGCCAACTCACACTTGCCCAAGGTACAGACGAGCCCCGTAAATCACGACCCCCCAGCTGGCCCGTATCCGCTTTAGGCAGGCGACTGTCGAGGCGAGACTCTCCGTGCCCAGCTGACGAGGGTTCCCTAAATAGGGCCCTTGCCTTGCGGCGGCTCGTCCACCCCCATCCCTTTCAATCCTAAGGACCAAGCCCTTATAAAAAGGCACGGGTGCCCACGAAAGAAAGGTACGCGATTCATAGCAAAGAAATCTCTCTCTCTCTCTCTCTCTTTATTACTCTCACTAACTTGATCGTCGGAGTGTCCGACCGCCGAGGAGTCTCGGTGGTTCTTTGCAGGTCGGATTCTCTTCTCTGACGACAGCGCGGCGCGGCCAATCCCTCGGGGCTCACCCAGCTCGGCTCCGGCCGACGATCCTTGCTGATTTTTCCAGCAACATTTGGCGCCGTCTGTGGGAACTGATACGAAAGGCTTATCCCAATGGCACCCAAGGGAAAGGCTGCAGCTCGCCCGTTGGAGGAGGAAGTCGCCCTCGTTAATGTCGTGGAAGAAGTAGCAGGGGGAGCATCTGGCGTAGGGGAACAAGATTCGACAACCCTGTCGCGGCTCGATCGTGTCGAACAGACATTGGCAAACCTTCAACAGATACTAATGAGGATGGAGCAAAACCAGCAAGCGCATCCTGTACAAGGGGAGGGCTCGGTTCGTCAGGTAGAGAAGATCCAGGGTGATCAGGATGATGCAGAGGCGCCCAACCGGCAGCGTGCGCCTCCTGCGATGTCGGCAAGTCATGCCGGCGCACCGTCGGCGATGGTCAGGACTCCCGCGCCAGCCGTAAACCAAGCCGACAATGTCCTTCCCGTCACGCCGGTGGTAGCCGTAGGGAATGCGGCCAAGGCCGACCTTGCCGACCGCTTCACGGCGAAATCCGCTCCGATCAACACCAGCGAGTCTCCATTCGACCCACGATGGAAGGACAACCTGCGAGAGATGAACAGGAAGATAGAAGCTCTGCAGCTCGGCACTCGCGCCCCGTCCGTGGCGACGCTCCTCACCTCCTCACCATTCACAGAAGAAATCACGTCGGCTCCGGTTCCACCGAAGTTTCAGTTGCCGAAATTCCGACGCTACAATGGGACCACCAACCCAGTCCACCACCTCGACCATTTCCAAGGACAGGTGGAAATGATGAACGTAACTGACGCTCTGAAATGCAGGGCTTTCATGTCTACTCTAGATGACGCAGCTCTGCAGTGGTTCAAGGCGCTCCCCGCTCGATCGGTCTCGGGCTTCTCCGACCTAGCCCAGAGGTTCCTCGACCACTTCTTCAACACGGTGCAACATTCGTTGTGCACTGACGACCTATGGCTGGTGTCCCAGAAAGAGAACGAGATGTTTCAAGATTACGCGAAGCGCTTCCAGATCGAGGTGATGAAAGTGGTGGACCTGGACTTAAGGACCGCGGTCAACATTCTCACGAGGGTGTGCACTGACGTGTCGTTTGTGGCGTCAATAGCCAAAAAACCACCGGTAAGCCTCTCCAACCTCCTCTCTCGGATGCAGAAATACGTCAGGCTGGAATCAACCTTTGGAGCCGCTGGGCGACTGAAGCGGCCGCTGGAGAGGGGGAGCGCGAGCTCGGAGGCGGGCGAGAAAAGGCCGAGAAGGGAGGAAACACACAGAGACAGGCGCCGAGACGCGGAGAACCGACAGAGATCCTCCGGTTCGGAAGGCCACCGTCAGAGATCCTCCCCATCATTAAGAAGCTACCGGAGTTCAGGCGACCGGAACCCATCACGAGGCCTCCATCAGGGCGGGGGGCCGAGCTATACTGTGAGTACCATAAAGGTTTTGGTCACCTAACAAACCAGTGCAGGAGCCTGAAGATGGAAATATCGGAGATGTTACGCCGAGGGATAATCGGAAAAGACGTCGTCGACGGAAAACCAAAAGATCGTGAGCATGAAGGGGATCGCGAGCGCGAGGGGAAAGGCGCCGTCATAGTCCTCGCCAGCGGATCGGCGGGTGGCGGCGACAGCGGCAGGAAGAGGAAAGCGTATGCGTCAGCCGCCGTCCTCGGAATCAGCCAACCGAACTTGGAGCCGATCACCTTCTCCGCCGACGACGCAGTGGGGCTAAACTTCCCTCACGACGACGCACTGGTCATCCATGCCGACATCGACAGATACACCGTGCATCGCATCCTCGTCGACAACGGAGCGGTGCCTGACGTCCTCTTCTATGACTGCTTCCTGAAGATGACGAACCTGAGCACGGAGCTCAAGCCAGTCACCACACCTCTGTTCGGGTTCAGCGGAGCGCCAGTCACCGCCGAGGGGTCCATCAGGTTCAAAGTAACGCTGGGTACCCGTCCTCGGCATGTAACGGTTGAGGTCGACTTCCTAATTGTGAAGATCAAGTCGGCCTACAACGCGATTTTTGGACGCGGATTGCTCGGGAAGCTCGGGGGGGTGCCGTCAAAAAACCACCAGAAACTGAAGTTTCCAACTCCTAGCGGGGTGGGTGAAGTTGTCGGAAGTCAGGCCGAGGCGCGCCTGTGTTATGTCAACTCCATCAAAGCAAAAGAACCAGCTGTTTCTGAGTACGTGCCAGCTGTAGATGACGCCCCAAAACACGAGCCAGTAGAACTAACTAAACAAATAAAAATCGAAAGCGGACTTCTAATCATCGGGACCGAACTCAAAGAGTTGGAAAATGACGTCACCACATTCCTCGGCCAAAGCGGCGACGTATTCGCTTGGTCTGACGACGACCTTCCAGGAATAGACCCAAGCATTATCCAACATCACTTGAACGTGGATCCCGAAGCCCGACCTATCCGGCAAAAGAAGAGGCCCTTGTCGGCCGAGCGGAAGGAAGTGGTTGAAAACCAGTTGACAAAATATTTGCATGCAGGTACCGTTAGGAATTCGTTTTACCCAAACTGGGTCACCAACGTCGTCCTGGTGCGGAAGGCAAACGGCAAATGGCGAATGTGTGTTGACTTCTCCAACCTAAACAAAGCCTGCCCAAAGGACAACTTCCCCTTGCCTTGGATCGACCAGCTAGTCGACTCAACTGCCGGACATGAGCTCTTAAGCTTCCTCGACGCCTATTCAGGCTATCACCAAATAAGAATGGCCCCAGAAGACGAAGAAAAGACATCCTTCACCACTGAGAGAGGTTTGTATTTTTTACTCGTATGTCATTCGGACTAAAGAATGCAGGAGCAACATACCAAAGGCTGGTCAACATAATGTTTGAGAAACAGATCGGCAAGACAATGGAAATATACGTCGATGACATGTTGGTAAAAAGCCGACAAGCCAAGGACCACGTCAGGGACTTAACCGAAGCTTTCGAAATATTGAAGCTCTACGGGATGAAGCTGAACCCAGAGAAGTGCGTCTTCGGCGTCCGAGTAGGAAAATTCTTAGGGTATCTTGTCTCCCAACGAGGCATTGACGTCAACCCCGACAAAGTTCAAGCCATCCTCGACATGACAGCTCCGAGAACAGTTAAAGAGGTACAAAGACTTAATGGCATGGTAACAGCTCTAAGCAGGTTTATGTCCAGGTCAGCAAAACGGTGCAAGCCATTTTTCGAGGTGCTAAGGAAGGGCCGCTTCGAGTGGACCGAGGACTGCCAAAAGGCTTTCGACGAGCTAAAAGAATACCTGGCGAGCGTACCGACACTGAGCAAGCCGAAGGAGGGGGAAGAGCTGCTGTTGTATCTGTCTGCAACGAGCTATTCCGTCAGCTCAGTCCTCGTTCGAGAAGAAGACCGAGCCCACCTACAGGTGTACTACACGAGCAAGGCTCTGCGAGGAGCCGAGCAGCGCTACCCTGATCTCGAGAAGGTCGGGTACGCTCTCATCATGGCCGCACGACGATTGCGCCCGTATTTTCAATCACACAAAGTCGTCGTCCTCAACGACACACCGATCCGGCAAGTTCTCGAGCGACCCGAGTCCTCGAGATGGTTGGCCAAGTGGGCCGTAGAGCTCGGAGAATTAGACATTGAGTTCAGGCCTCGTGTCGCTATCAAAGCCCAAGCCCTCGCGGATTTCATTTCCGAGGGCACTGCCCGAGCAGCTACGGAAGAAGAATCCGACGAAAGGTGGGAAGTTTTCGTCGACGGAGCCTCAAACTCTTAGGGCAGCGGAGCAGGGGTGGTCATGCGCTCACCCGAAGGCATCGACTTAAGGTACGCGGTTCGTTTCGGTTTCCAAGCATCTAACAACGTGGCAGAATATGAAGCGGTGGTATCAGGGCTGAAAATGGCAAGAACTCTTGGCGCAAAGAAGGTCTGTGTCCACAGCGATTCCCAACTAGTCGTTAACCAGGTCTCGCAAGCGTTCGAGACAAAAGAGGTAAAGCTCGCGTCATACAAGGCCGAGGTGTTAAGGCTCATGGCGGAATTCGACTCTGCGGAGCTTGTGAAGATACCAAGGTCCGAGAACGAGCAAGCTGACGAGCTCTCAAAAATCGCATCATCTGCACTGGAATCACCCACAACCCTATTGATAGAAGAACTATTGGAGCCAACTATAGCACATAAAGATCTAATGAGTATCGAGGTAAGAACAACATGGATGACCCCACTAATAAATTTCCTCAGGAGTAGGTTGCTACCGGAGGACAAGAACGAGGCCGAAAAAACGAGGCGGCGGTCATCGAAGTTCTTCATCGTCGGCGATGACTTGTACCGAAAGGGGTTTAGCTATCCCAATCTCCTCTGCGTGGACCCTGTTCAAGCCGAGGAAATTATCAACGAAGTTCACGAAGGAACATGTGGTTCTCATGCAGGCCCTAGATCTTTAGTAAGAAGAGTGACCCGACAAGGATACTGGTGGCCGACGATGCTTAAAGACGCCGAGAAGTACGTCAAAAGCTGCCGACAATGCCAGCTGTTCGGCAAGATCGACCGACAACCTCCATCGGAACTCACGAGCATAAATTCCCCATGGCCATTCGCACAATGGGGCATGGATATCGTCAGACCATTCCCACCTGCGACGGGTCAAAGGAGGTTCATCATCGTCGGGGTAGATTATTTCACAAAATGGGTCGAAGCTGAGCCCCTAGCGAAAATTACAGATACCAACGCCTGGGGTTTTGTGTGGAAAAATATCATCTGCAGGTTCGATTTTCCACGAACAATCATCACCGACAATGGACGACAGTTCGATAACGCTAAATTCCTTCGGAATTGCGTCGCGCTCGGGATCGAACACAGATTCTCCTCAGTAGCCCATCCCCAGTCAAACGGAATGGCCAAGGTCACCAACTGGACGATCCTGGATGGACTAAAAAAGAGGATAGCAAACCACAAGGGAGCTTGGGCCGACCAACTCCTCCATGTGCTTTGGGCATACATGACGACACCAAGGGAGGCCACTCGGGAATCACCCTTCGCGTTAGCTTTCGGGATGGAGGCAGTGTCGCCGGTAGAAATGCTGTCCCCTCGCAAAGAATCCTCGGATTTGATGAAGAAAGCAACAATCAGGCATTGCGTGCCGAACTTGACCTAATAGAAGAGAAGCAAGAAAATGCTTCTACAAGGATGGAGATATACCAAAAGAGGGTCAAGAAAAGCTTCGACAGGAAGGTCAAACCGCGACGCTTCGGGGTTGGGAGCCTTGTCCTAGGAAGCTCGCAATTTCGGACCCGAAGTCGGCTAGCGGGAAGTTATCGCCAAATTGGGAAGGGCCATACCGAATCGCCGACGAACTCGGACAAGGAGCTTATCGGCTTGAAGAGCTCGGGGGAGCAGTCATACCGAGAACGTGGAACGCCGAGCATCTACGACGTTACTTCCCGTAAGCATGAGGTTGCTTCGGCACTCTCTAAATCCAAGCACGAGGTCGCTTAGGCATTCTTACCCATGAGGTCGCTTCGGCACTCTCCAAATACGAGGTCGCTTCGGCACTCTCTAAACCTAAGCACGAGGTCACTTCGGCACTCTCTAAATCCAAGTACGAGGTCGCTTAGGCACTCTTACCGACGAGGTCGCTTCGGCACTCTCTAAACCGAAGACGAGGTCGCTTCGGCACTCTCTGAACCAAGCACGAGGTCGCTTCGGCACTCTCTAAATCTGAGCACGAGGTCGCTTCGGCACTCTCTAAATCCAAGTACGAGGTCGCTTAGGCACTCTTACGAAGAGGTCGCTTAGGCACTCTTACCGACGAGGTCGCCTCGGCATTCCCTACAACTACGTCGCTTTTGGCACACCCGTCGATAAAATGAACAACAATCGACGGTTAAGACAGGTGTGTCCGAGAATATATTCTCACCAACGAGGAATACAGAGTACATAAACAAGGGCAGCTACGCCTCGTTCAAGATGACATCAGCTGCCTAATCAAGGGAGCGATCAATGGCCGTCTCCAAGGCCTCGTCCACCACGGCGACGAACTCCTCGTCCCTGCCTCCGGCAACCTGGTCGCCGCCCTCGCCATCTCCAACAAGAGTCGCACTCGACAAGTCGAGGTCGGGATACAACCCCTTAACCTTTGCGAGGCAGTCATTATATCCTCCTTGGAAGAGATCGGCGATCTCGTCCTGAAGTTCGTCGGAGTCGCGATACTCCTCTATCGCCTTGTTCCTTTCCTCAGCAACGAGGCGCGAGAAGCTGTTCTTCGTTTCTTCGTGGGCGGCAACCTCGTCGTATTGCGCCTTCTTCACAGCTTCAAGCGCTTTTTGCGCCCCCCTCTCGGACGCGAGTGCCGCTTGGAGGTCGCCTTCCCTCTTCTTTGCCTCCTCCTCCAGGCGGAGACAGCGGGCCTTCTCGGCGGCTAAAAGCTCCTCAGCCTCGGCGACGCGCTTGTCGCAAGCCAATCTCTTCACCTCGGCTCGGTGCACGAATGCGTCAAACGCGGCTAGCTGGCTCAGCATACCATGGTAATATTCATGCATAAGCCGACGTGCAGGGTGGCCAAGCGTCTCTGCCTTGACCTCGGGCGGTAAAGCTCGTCGGCCCCACTCAACCGGGTCCAAGGAGAAGCAGGTCTGGGACGGAACCGAAGCATCAGGTGCCATAGATGACGACGCTGGAACTGGACGCTTCTTCGGCCTCTCCTCTGCGACGAGATGGCTGCCGAGCTCTGACCAGACACCGGAGCTGACGGAGGCGCAGCTTCAGCCTCGCGCTGGCGTTTCTCGGGACGAGAAGCCACCTTATTTTCCCTTAGCTGAGCCCGGCTCTTGGCCTTCTCAACGAGCGACGGTCCCTCCACGTCGGGGGTGCGGAGTCGCTCTTGTCGGCCATGGCTGCAAGCACATATGTCCGTTAGATAGGGAAATCGGAGACAGATCAAGATTACAACTACGGGGTTGGCAACCTTTTGTGCCCTCGTCGATCAGCCGAAGCAATTCCTCGGAGATATCGATCAGTTTGGGGGGCTCCACCTCCTTCAAACACTTGAGGTCGAAGAGCTCGGATGCAGTAAGCCTCGGCGATCCAAAAGCTTTGCTCCGGACGTCGACGGCCGACCACTTGGTCGGGAACGGCCAACCCGAGGGACAATAGACAAAACAAAGTTCCTCTTCCAGCCATGGAGCGAGGAAGGCAGTCTTCCAAGGATATGCCGACCATTCCTCGCCGCGAAATAGTACCAGTCTCCAAACGGTTTAATAGAGAAAAGGTAGAGAAAAAGGCGCGAGGTCGGAGGGACCCTGCTGAATAGCATAAAGACAAAAAGCCGACGATTACTCGCCAGGCGTTCGGTGCCAACTGAGAAGGAGCCACCCCAAGCTCCAAGAGAAGAAAAATAATAAAGGGGTGGAAGGGAAAACAGAGGCCTGCCCGAACCGCCTCGGTGTAAACCGAGAACCCCCCATTCATGACATAGTGAGCCCTAAATTCCCTGTCAGCAAACAAGACGGCGTCGGCCGGGAGAACAAACCTAGGATGCTTCCGCAACCACTTAAAGGTACCTGGAGAGGGCTCGCAACTGGCTTCGGCCACACTGTCAGCTCGACGACGAGCGCCGGAGGTATGGGCCGAGGGTTCCCTAGGAACGTAGGTGCCGTGAACTAGTTCAAGGACAAAGGAATCATCGACGGGCCCCCAGACATGGGTTTCTACGGATGCTGACCCTGCCCCATGGTTTTCAGAAACGGAGTCGGGAGTGTTGACCGAAGCAGGGAGGTCCCTAGATGTTGTGGATGACGACGAAGAGGAAGCCTCAGCAGAGGTGGAAGAAGAAGAAAGGCTCATCGTTTACCTCGGAAGGAAGCAAGCAAAGATCGTCAGATGACCTCGTGTAGGCGGGCACAATCGTCGGATTGTCGGCAGACGTCGGGACAGCAATTCGCGAGGCTCACGCGCGAAGAGAGGAAACGTTTGTTTCGCATCAAACCCTGGCTATTTATAAAGCCTTGGCGCCAATGCGATCGAGCGGCCCAAAAATCCTGCACTTCCAGGATTCCGCCACGTGTCGGAAGTCCGGCAGCTGGGAGACGTTCACCCGGATCCACAGCGCGCGCCCCGAAACCAAGCGGCGTCATCATGGCGCAGGGTTCAAAGTAAAGTACCTGACAAACCGTCGCCGGCAGTACCGTCATCATGGCAGTGGCAGAACGCCTCGAATTAAGCGCGCGGAATGCGAGGCGGCGCCGAACGCCCATACAAATTCCTGAGAGTGATAAATGGCTTCTCTTCGAGCCGAGGACTCGCCTCGAAAAGAACCCGGGGACTAGTGATACCGGTCGTCGTCAGCCGACGAATTGGATCGACGAGATCAAGGATCGGCCATACCGACGAGCCGACAATTAAATTGTCGGGCATCGTCGTCATAGGTTAGTCCATCACTGCCGAGAACTAATTCAAATAAGTACTATATCCGGGCGTCTCCAGCTGGCGCCAACTCACACTTTCCCATGGTACAGACGAGCCCCGTAAATCACGACCCCCCAGCTGGCCCGTATCCGCTTTAGGCAGGCGGCTGTCGAGGCGAGACTCTCCGTGCCCAGCTGGCGAGGGTTCCCTAAATAGGGCCCTTGCCTTGCGGCGGCTCGTCCACCCCCATCCCTTTCCATCCTAAGGACCAAGCCCTTATAAAAAGGCACGGGTGCCCACGGAAGAAAGGTACGCGATTCATAGCAAAGAAATCTCTCTCTCTCTCTCTCTCTCTCTCTCTCTCTCTCTCTTTATTACTCTCACTAACTTGATCGTCGGAGTGTCCGACCGCCGAGGAGTCTCGGTGGTTCTTTGCAGGTCGGATTCTCTTCTCTGACGACAGCGCGGCGCGGCCAATCCCTCGGGGCCCACCCAACTCGGCTCCGGCCGACGATCCTTGCTGATTTTTCCAGCAACATGTGTCGTTGTAGGATTGTCGTAAGTTTGAGTAGTATCCCATCTCTTCTATGGCCGGAAATTTATTTCATGTATGTTGAGGACTTAATTAATTAAGTTTGAATATTCTTTCACATGTGGGTAGTTTAGCTTGGTGTATCACCAATATGCTGCTACTCTTGATGAGTAGCAGCAAAAGATGTACATGAAACGACTCGAGAAAGGATTTTCCTCTGCTCATTAACAAAATAAACATAATTTATAGTTCTCTTAAAAATCACCAAAATTTGCGGAAACAGCAATACGAGTTCAATATTCACACCAAGAAAACGAAGTTCTGATAAGCTTTTACATATATATCTTAATTAGACAATGTTCACCGCCAAGAAAAGTTTGCAAACACTTGTTGAGATCTAACGTATTCATTTCCACTAAAGGGGGCTAAAAAAATTACAACAACATCACTAATGGCATGTAATTTGGTATTAAGATTTCGAAGATATCTTCACTTTATTCCCGATTTATTTTAATACCAAATATATTCTAATCGTTTTCGTCAAATCACTCTGGCATAGATCCCTAACAAAGAATTCCTGAGATATATGGTCATTGAAAGGAATGACTACTCATATATGTACCTAGCAATCATTTATTTCAGTAGTCTAATTGTTATGTACGTATTAAAAGAATGGAAAATTACGTAGGACGAATTAAAACGTACGAGAAGTGGGTGGTTTTGATTCGGCCGTAAGGAACGTGGAAGATCACAGTACTAGGGACGAAAGGGTCCCAATCCGTCACCTTGCCACCTTGGGCAGGTTAATTTGGCGCCAACAAACTACTAAGTTTTAATTCGTACCCTCTTACTATTAGAGAGGATCAGTAGATTGCTGTTAAGTTGAAGTGTTTTTTGTACCCTCTTACTGTTTTACCTGCTGAGAGACGCATAGGGCCGGGAGAAACAAGTATATATATGCAGATCGTCGAAAGCTGTAAGGTTGGTTTCGCTTGCCTTCTTGTCATTGCTTATGTTACAGGTGCCATGTAGCTAACGTGTTCTGAGTTCTGACCAGGAACTCTCAGATCTGGAAGCAGTGGTTTTGGGTGGTTGGGACGATATGCCCATCATTTATTTTGTCACCGACAACTCCGATCGTACGTCGAAGATACCCATTTGGCTTTGTATAGGTGTCGGCATTGTCGAGGATTTATTCTGATCTCACGAACCAAATAATTAGTTGAATCTTTTACGCGAGAAGACCAACTAGTTAGTACAGTGGCGGATCCTCAAACTTAATTCAGTGGGGTCACTTGAGTGTAAGGAGGTCACCTTAAAAGTCAGTGGGATCACCTTACATAAGATTACATAAAAATTTGACTTACATAAACAAAAAAAAAAGAACTCTTTAAAACCCTCTTCCAAATCACTGACTACAAGGAGATCCGTCACTGAGCTAGTATATATTTGTGTGGGTGAGGTGAACACCTTGGCATCTTGCTTATGTATTCTGGTGGGGAACATGACTGCATTCAACAGAGATTCGGCATCCTGGATGATGAGGATGGATGGTGGTTGTCCTGTCGCCCTCGTCCATAACCCCACGGGTAACCGGTTAACTTTGGAAAGAGAGTTCATTTATAAAACTCTTTTTGAACTGAGAAGATCTTCAACTCTTTATTGATATACATATAAATTATATATATGTAATATAAGTATAATCTTTCTATGACACGTTTAATTGCCAAAAAATGTAATTAATTATCGAATATTTATGATGTGAGTATTGAAATTGAATAATTAGATTATGTCGTGTTGCGCATGATTTGCTACATTATGAAGTTCAATATTACCTATTTTTCTTCTAAATATATGGGATACTTCAAAGTCGAATTTTTAATACAAATCATCGAAAATGATTAAATTTCAGTGCTATTAATGCTTGCCGGATCTGGAGGGCATGCATTCATAAATTAAGAGACGGAGATATATGTATATCATATTGGAGATGATCTACTGTAGATTTATTTTAAACTGACAAGTTTGGCCCTAATGAGTTCAGATGTTGACCACATTAGTGCACTTCATTACAGAAAGAATCTTCACTTATCATTTTTTTCGGCCAAGTGATGAGCCCCAATGGGCTAGTCCACCAGTTAGTAACTGCCGTGGTTGCTGCTGACAGTTTCAGGACTATATTATGATTAATTACCTAATGTTGTTAATTACTTTTCTAAGAGTTATCCACTACCCTTCCTTGCAGGGGTATCTACATATTGTCCAGATTTATTTAAGATTAAAACATAGACTGAGTAGATAAATCGATGAAAATATTTCTCTTTGAGAAGTGCTGGCTAGCTGGCACCGGGTACTGCGGCCGGTCATCTCCGATCGTTGCTGCTGCCACCACCAACTCTGGCCATCATCGGCCGCCATTGACAACCGCCGTCTGTCATGGTTGATCGCCACTCATCGTAGGTCATCGTCATCACCAATCACTGATGTCGTCGATCATCACTGCTGTCACTCGATCGGCCGCCATCAATAACATTTACAAATAATTTATTTGTGATTACAAATAAATTATTTGTAAATACTAACTTGCTATTTGTGTTCATATAACAGGAGATCCAAGTTTTTCTTTTTTTCCCACACCATTTTGTTCAAAATATCTAATATAATACAACATTTTTAACAGACATTTTATTGATAGAAGCCACATAGGATATTACCAGACTTCAGACTTCAGACAATGTGAAGGCCAATCAAAAAAATAAACACATCTAAATTAAGGAACAATTCTGCAGGAGCAAAAGAAACCTAAGTCTTGAAGATGATTCTCTAATAATTACAAGGAGTAAAGATTCCAAGAGAAGGTATATATGTTCAAATAGGAATCGAGAGCGACGCCCTGGCCTGCGACGAGCGCAACAATATCTTCTTGTTCATCATCTTCTTTCAGATCAGACTTCTCCCATGGATAGTCGCTGACTCATGTCTTGTGGGAAGTAAGAAAAAATTCATTGTTAAATAGAATTTGAGATTGAGCCTGTCGAGGGAAAAAACGAGAGAGCACTCACATTCAGAGTTGCAATGGAGATGCCAGTCAGATTCCTTAACATTTGACTCTACAAATGTTACAAAAGAAAATATGAAGTTGAATTTACAATGAGATAATCACTAATCGCTCGAGAAAAATAGTACAAAATATAAAAACAATCAAAACATTTTCTTTTAAAACGCTTGGTAATCTGTTTGGTTTATCCGAAATAAATATCTTGGTAATATATTCTGGATGGAAAGTGTTGCTGGAAAAATCAGCACGAATTGTCGGCCGGAGCCGAGTTGGGTGGGCCTTGAGGGATTGGCCGCGTCGCACTGTCGTCGGAGAAGAGAATCCGACCTGCAAAGAACCACCGAGACTCCTCGGTAGTCGGACACTCCGACGATCAAGTTAGTGAGAGTTGTAAAAAGAGAGAAAGAGAGAGAGAGAGATTTCTTTGCTATGAATAGCGTACCTTTCTTCTGTGGGTACCCGTGCCTTTTTATAAGGGCTTGGTCTTAGGATAGAAAGGGATGGTGGCGGACGAGCCTCCGTGAGGCAAGGGCCCCATTTAGGGAACCCTCGCCAGCTGGGTACGGAGAGTTTTGCCTTGACAGCCGTCTGCCTAAAGCGTATATGGGCCAGCTGGGGGGTCGTGATTTATGGGACTCGTCTGTCCCTTGGGCAAGTGTGACCTGGCGCCAGCTAGGAGCGCCTGGATACAATGCTTGGCTAAAATGGTTCTCGGCAGTGATTGGCTTGCCCACGACGACGACGTCCGACAACCTAACTGTCGGTTCGTCGGCGTGGCCGATTATTGATCGTCTGACTCGTCGGTTGACAACGACCGGCATCACTAGCCCCCCGGGTTCTCTTCGAGATGAGTTCTCGGCTCGGAGAGAAGCCATTTATTGCACTCAGAAATTCGTACGAGTGTACGCCGCCGCCTCGTATTCCGCGTGCTTGAATCGGGGGCGTTCTGCCTCTGTCATAATGAGAGCCGTGGTCTTGTCATAATGGGAAGGATTCCCAAATTGATTAGATTATTGGGTTTTACAATATTAGGAATCAGTAAGAACTTTACTGGGCCTAAAAAAGTTTTTCCGCTGGGTTCGAACAATCGCAGATTATTTGATGAGTCCATAGTGTCATCCAAGATGTGCAGTGTCATATTTTCCCTCCTTTTGCGCCAATCTCATCCTCACAGGGCAATAAGATCCTGTTATTCTCTGTAGATAATCCCCAAACGCAGAAGGTAAAAAGACAGGCAGAAGTGAATTCTCAAAGCCTTCTGCAAAGCATGTCCAAGTCCAGACAGGCTTAGAAAGGTGCCGAATCTTTATGTGCAGTAGAAAAATAAGGTTCTCAGTTATGTTTTTGTTTTTTTTGACCAAACATGTTGTTGTACTCGACAGAAGCATATATATGCAATCCATATCTATGCGGAAACCTGTCCAACACAAACCAACCTTACAAATGCCAAATATTTGCACCCAACAACAAAAGCCGGAGTTGTCAGCATCTGATCTGCGGTCAGCTACTCTTACAGAACTCATACATGTTTTGTACCTAGCTACTAACAAATATATAGACGAGAAGGAGAAGATCGCTTCAAAACAAGGCCCCCACAGCCCCCGTGCCCGCAGCTTAGGTTGCTCTGAGGTTGGTCACAACACCGTTCCCTGGCGCCACGCTACGCCGGCCCGGTGTCCTCGCCCTCACCACCAGGCTCTGCGCCACCGCCGTCTGGCCCTGCGAACGCAGCAGCCAGGGTGCATCAGAACAGGGGGGATCCGATCGAGGAGCTGGAGATGATAAGCCGCAAATAAAAAAGGAACTTAGGAGAGGACGGATCGGATCTCTGGACGTACCACTGTGTCGACACCGCCGTCGGCCTCCGTCCCTTCCTTGTCCTCACCCTTCGGAGGGTCGTCCACGGCGGAGTACTCGAAGCCCAGGCATCTCAGGAAGGCCCTCGTCGCATGCTGCAGCCAGTTGCACGGGTCGAGACCGCGGATGGATGCCCACCATGGCGAGGATGCTTCGCCATGCCCGGTGCCGTCCATCAGAGATCTGGTTTGGGTGCGCGGGCTGTTACCTCCACTCTCTGAAAGTGTGAGTTAGCGTGGCAATGGCAAGGCCAAGCAGCAGCCGCCGCAGCAGCAGCAAGTGGGCTTTGGCTCGCTTCTCCCTGCCTCTTTTAATGGCCGTGCTCTGCACCACACATTTTTTTTACTAGATATGTTTCCTGGTCATCTATGCTGAAAATACCTGAACAACCCTCTTCAATCTTCGAGAATTTGTCCAGCTTATCCAGCAACTTTGCTCATTAAATGCACATGCAGCATGTTAAATTCTACGGGCCTTCAGCATGTGTTTTAATGTGGACCCCCGTCCTATAAGATGGCCGTGGCCCCATATGAAGCATGTGCTACGAGAAGCACAGCTGGAGGCATTAACTTGGAAACGCTGCCACATCCTGGATGGGGCTCCGTCATGTGGACGGTGAGAGTAGAGGGGGATCACTCACCGATCGACTTCCATCAAGGCTATCCCCCGGCCCGGCCAGTCAGTCTCTCACATCCCCGTCCCTACTCAAGATCTGAAACACAAGAAGCTCCAACCACTGCTCCCAACTTCAGATCCCTCTACAAACATATATATATAGACTCTGTTAAGTGACACAAAGTACGTAGAATCAGATCTTAACAACTCCATTGCGTCATAAAGAGAACGCCTTTATCAGCTATATATATATACTAGGCTCCGCTTGAAGCATCGATCTCACCTGGGCATGCAGCTCAAAGCAAGTCTCTTGGTATTAGTGAAAGACAATGAAGAAGTTCCAATTTGTGTGGGCACCTTACCAGGCAGGAATTCCATTATTCAAGTTTGCATTAATATGTTCAAAAGTAATGAAGGCTCTAATTTTTACATGACTGAAAAGCAGTTTGATGCAGACTTTCACAATGAATTGATCAATAACTCTCTCAAGATTAAGGTGGTGTTTGATAATATTTATTTAAAATGTTTAAGTCTAATTCTATATCTATTCTTTAAATTTGAAATAAAAAAAATTAATATATATAAGATATATTTAAGAGGTGTTTAATAACTAACTTAAATCATCTGAATTGTAGTGTAATTAATTAAGATGCTACACTTCTCATATGTAAGTCATGGGTTTAAAAGTCAGAATGGTCAAAATAATTTTTTTAAAATTGAGTCGTTGGAGTTGGCCGCCAGTGATTGTCGGCCGCCGGAGTTGGCCGCCGACGATCACCGAAATCTGACGTCGGCGATCGCCGTAATTTGGCTGACGGTCGGCGCGATTGTCGGCCTGTCGCCGGATTTCGGAGATCGTCGGTGCCGGCCGAAATCCGGCGGTCATCGACCTGTTGGTGGATTCCAGTGATTGCCGACGCCGACCGAAATCGCAGGATTCGGCAATCGTTGGCGGTCGTCGGTGCCAAAATCCGGTGATGTTTGCCACTGGCCACCGATCTGAAAAAAATTCATCTTAGCTTAAAATTAAATATTTTTTAAACTTGACCGATTAATTAAGATATAATTTTAGATATTTTATCAAATAATTTGAAATTTTAAAAATTAATATTTCAAAATTAAATTTTAAATAAATATTATAAAATAAGATCTAAGACAAATAAATATTTTGTGCGTGGAGTTTATGAAGTCAGATAATTTTGATAGCACCATAAAAGTTAAACTGTTTGCTCTGCTCAAGAAAATGAGAGGACATCCAAGACGTAGCCGTAAAGTGTTTGGACCTGATTGGATCCCTACCTAATTTCTTTAATTTCTTTTATGTGTTTGAGTAATCTTTCCTATAGATTTTCTGTAGGCCATTGGCCCTTAATGCTTATCTTTTGATTTCAATAAATAACATGCGCCGTGACCAGCTTGGTCCGGTCTTCTACTGAGGACAAAAAAAGTCTCTTGATATGAGTGAAAGAGATAATTATCTTGGAAAGCACAGTCGTTGGTTATCCATACGCTGAGTACTGTACCACCTTAACAATGCCGGGGGAGAGAGAGATTTGTTGATAACATTATAACTGTGAATGTATTTTTTTTAAACTGTCAATATTCTTGTTTCGTCGTTCTATAGATAATAAATGAGAAATTTAATTTAAAAATATTTATTCAAATATGTTCCATCCAGAAATATTTACAAAATTATACCTATTTTTTTACCACATGCCAAAAACCGCCACATCTACTTTGTTTTTTTTCCTTATTTTTTTATGCTAATAAGAGAGAGAAAGTGAGAGGAAGCCATGAGAAAGACGACCCGGTAGATGCCTTTCTCTTCTTGAAAAATACATAAAAATCAATCTCGAGCATATAGTTCATTACCCATCATCACATGTATGATGAGGGTGGGTAACAAACAGAGTACCCACTCAGAGGATAGTAAGTCTTCTTTTTTTTTTGAGAAATGTTTAAAAATGTGCCAAAGGGATTTTCTTTCTCTCTCTACAATTTATGAAGAGAAATATTTATTACAAAATACATCTTAGAAGAAAATTGATATAGATTGCAAAAGATTAATTATACTATTAATTGAGAAAGGAATATTATACAGTACTTTTCTCTCTCCCTCTCAATTGATGAGATTGCTCCCACCTCAAATACAATTTATGAAAGTAAAAGGTGCACATATTCAAATACATTACTTAGTAGTTTGGTGGGTGCGCATATACAGCAAATTCAAAAATAGAACTATACCATCCTAGTTATATGCATGATATTAACATCAATTTTATTGCAAGATGGTAATAAATATTTCTCTTATTATAAACCTCCCCAACTTGGATGGGCTCACCTAGACTTTTAAGTGACATAGAGGATAAACAAAGAACGTTTCTGTACAACTGGTCGACAGGTATCTGTACGGATTCCCACCAGGCGAATCTACTGAAAGATCTGAATTAAATAAGAGGAACTTCATGTGAAAGATCTGATCTTCTGTGCATGGCCGCACAAGGCTAAATGAGCGCCCGTAATGACATCATGGAACAGGTTTAGCAAAATGTTGTTGGGGATTTGTAAATCCTAATAATTCATCCCCCGGCCGGATATATTGCAGATATCAAACAAATTAAGGTTATAATTCTCCAACGCCTTCAGTATAAGAGAAACAGTACTACTTGCGTATTTCATCATGACATTTGCTTACATAATCAAGTGCATCAAAGATTCAGACAATATAAATTTAACTAGGATCTAGCTACAAGCCTACGCGCGACACAGATCAATAATAATGTATGCATGAACTTGTGAGAGATACATGTCGCTGGAGAGATCGTCTCATGCGTGCGAACCTCCTCTCAGGGTGTGATCCGCCGTTTCAGCCTGTCTGCCCTGTGTTCCCTCCTCCCACGTCTGTCCTCCCCGGCCTCCTGCCCATGACACGCGTTAACAGCGCCCGCCACATGGAAGTGCCTCCCTGTGAGTGTGAAGAGCAAAATCCAACTAGTCAGCATGGAAAGATGCGAATGGCGAGACAGTAGCTGCTGTGGATTGTTGGGAAGGGGTGGAGGGAGGGAGAGCAAAAGAAGATCACCGTCGATGAGCTCCCTGATCCACCGGCGTTATCCTCGCAGATGGAGTCGATGCCCAGGCAGCCGAGGCAGGCTCTCGCGGCGAGCTGGAGCCAGTGGCACGGGTGGTAGAGGGGTACTGCAACCCATGACGAGGATGTCTGCACCACTACAACATACCCTTCTTGAGATCTCGACGCTTCTTCCATCGCATAGACTAGTTCCAAGTCCGCTGCCTCTGATCTCTCTTCTTCTCCTTCCTTCTCTGCTTCTCTCTGCAGCAGCTTAACTAGGCTTGCGCTTCCACCCTTGTGTGTTTACTACCCTATTTATTGCTGGAGGTACCCCCTCTGTTCTGGATTGGGAATGGACCTAAAAATCCTTCCCTTGGGAATTCACTGGAGGTCATCAAGCAACGTGATCAATGCTTTGCGACTTGCTCTAGAATAATATTAGCATTTATCCCAACATACCACCTAGAGGCCAGAAACACCTCCCTGGAAGATAACATGGGACATTAATTAGCAAATGACATTGTGGAACGCTTGGTGGGTATCTCGCTTGTCCTGAAGAGATGAAGTGGGGGTAGTTTGAGGTCTTTAGATACCCATTAGTAAATGAGCATGTCAGGGGAGTCACTCCGCTCTTGGCAGAGTAGACGAACAACTAATGGACAGACAAGGGCACCAACTCCATTAAAAGCTCTTCTCCTCGGCACCTATTCACATGTCCATAGTTTATTTATACAGTAGGTGGCATGGGAATCACAAACCAGCCACCTGTGGCATCTTGCTCGCCGTTGTGATGGCATGAGAGAGAGAGAGAGAGAGAGGCGCTCTCCACGCGGAGCCCCTCTATCTGATCTCGTACCTGTGAGCTGTGAGTCATTGTTCAGTTAATGACTATATGATGGCTAATGTACTCCACCCAATCTTCAAAAGTAGTGTCCAGGATCCATTTAATTCATCAGCGAATCTACACATAGCTAGTAGTACTCCCCGTCAAAGGTCATGCTCCTGCCTATCACAACTTCACTTGAGCCCATTGTACAGGTATAGTTCTCAATACTTTTAACTACTGATGTCACATGCGAAAATTGCAGCCACAGACAAAGCTGGAATATTGATGTTTACCTTCAGATAAGCTGGTATCCTCGTTGGATCTTTTCTTTAGATTAATCTTTCTTTTTTGGTACGTAAGTGATCGCATTATATTTGAAATGAAAATTACAAACTGGAGGTCATACTACTATGGCCTAGTAGATACGAGCCGGCCCAGATAGAAGAGCAACATGAAAAGAAAAGAAAAAAGTACAAGGCGACAAAGAAAAGCATAGCAGCAAAGTTGATCTTTCTTGTTATGCATAAACGTTAAGCAAATAACTACCGGTAGGATCACGCAAAGCGTGACCAATAATGGAATATGAATATTTTTGAATAAATAGATAAAGGGGTGGGGCTTTATGCCTGCCTTTAAATGGGCAGAAGAGAATAAATAAATTATTTGTATTAAGCTCTAGTACAATGTGTACAACGTATAAGGACTTGGTTTCAGGCCTGAAGAAAGGAAAAATAAAAAACCTGATGATATATAGGATATTCTTTTAAATATCCCCTATTAGAGTGCAAATTGCAGAAACATGCTTTAACCATGTATTTGCTTTTATAGCGCATGAAATTAAGCCCATCCGCAACTTGTGCTATCACATAAGGTTAGAGGGGAGGAATCTTAATTTGCGTAAGATATATACCTACTTGATCGCATGATGTGAGGATTGGGAGGGGAGGGGGTGTGGTCCCCCCCTTTCCCCCCTGCACCATGTGTGCAGGGGCTCCGGAAGGGGCCTGCTGGCCCTTTTTCGGAAGGGAAACCCGCCCCCCTCCTTCCCTTCTCCTTCTTTCCCCTCCCGCAAGCCACCACCTCCCTCTCTCTCGCCCCCTCTGTTCTCTCGCTCTCTCTTGGTCTCTCCGTTTCTCTCCCTCTCTCTCTCTTCCCCTCGGCTCTCTCTCTCTCTCTGCCTCGCGTTCTCTCTCCCTCCCTCTCTTCTCCTCCTGCCGCTGCTGCTGCTTCGTCGCACCGCCCGGAGGAGGAGGCCGCCGCTGCCTCGCCGCGCCGCCGCCGCCCGGAGCCCGCGCACGGAGGACGCCGTGCGCGGGGTGAAGCCGCGTGCCGCCGTCGCCGCCGCCTAGGGTCGTCGCCGGCGGATCCTACCGCCGTTGGTAGGGACCCTCCTCCCTCTCCGGCGTCGGCCGGACTCCCCCCTCCCCCCGTGCGCCGCCGTGTTCTCCCTCTCTCCCTGCTCCCGTCTCTCTCTCTCTCCTTTCTCTCTCTTCTGTGGGTTGCTCCGGGCCGGAGTTTTTCCGGCGAGGGGAGACCGCCGGCGGCGGTGGCACCGTCCGGCGACCCCCTGCCGGCGGCGCCGGTGCCGGCGCTGGCGGCCGGCCGGCCTCCCCCCCCCCTCCTCTTTCCCCCTCACCTCCCTGCGTTGCAGAGGAACTGACGGGAGGAAGAAGGAGGCGGCGCAGTGCGCCCAGATCCGGCTGGGATCTGGGCGGCGCACTGCGCCCCGCGCCCTTGGCGCACTGCGCCGGGCGCTGCCCTGGGGCTCCTCTGCGGCACATTGTGCCGGCAGACCCGTTTGTGGGCCGTTTGAGCTCCGTTTCGCGCCGTTTTTCGTGTGTCGTCGCGCCGCCGTGCCGGCGGGTCGACCCGGGGTTGGTGGCTGTCTTCCGAGCCACGTGGTGGTCGGGCCCACCGGGTCGGCTCCGATCGGGCCGGTAGTGTCTGTTGACCGGTCAACTGGGGACAGTTGTGCGGTGTTTCCGACACCCGTCGGGGGTGTTCCGAGGGTTGACCAACTGTCTCGGGTAGTAATATATATATATTTGAGTCGTCATACCGCGTTCCTCGATTTCTGGGCCTGCCTGGGTCGGCTCCGACCGGGCCGTTGAGGGCCGTTTGACTGTTTGACCCGAACAGTCGTGTTGGGGTTTCCGGCACCCGTGGGGTGAGTTCCGAGGGCCGACCGACTGTCCGGGTGGTAAATTCTAGCTTTCCATGGTTGACCGTCAATCAGGTACTTTAGAGGATCCGTTTTCGCATCGAGTTTCCGTTCCGTACTCGTGACGCTTGTGCTGACTCCCTAGCACTGCGCCTTACTAGTCTTCGCCCGGTGTTGCGACACTTGAGGGCTTGTCCCAGCGCACGGTGCGCGTTTGGGTTGTTACCGTTCCCCGGGACCCCCATCCTCGTGGGCCCGTTGAGGGTGGTCTCCGAGCCACGAGTGCGTCCGTCGAGCGTTTCTCCGGACGAAGGGGAAAACGGTGTTGGACAGCGGCGTTGAGTCGTTTGTTGAGCTCACTTAGTTGGTCCGGGTCCCGCGGAGTTTGGAGTGTCGCGGTGCGGGCCAGCTAGTCCGTTCTCACTGCCTCGCCTTACACGGTTCCGGAGCCGTGTCGGGAGGACAGGCGTGGGACCGTAGTCCGGCCAGACTACGGCTTGTGGTTGTGTTTGTCCACGCGTCTCACTCCGACGGGAGGGGAGATCTGGACTCGTGGTCGAGCGGTAAGACGCCGGTGGGCGCAGCTGACCGCTGACTAGTAGAGGCTGGGTTGTGGCTAGTGTGTGTCATTCAGACGAGGGTTTTTACCGTCTACTCGTGCAGTTGTGTGGCGTGCTCGGAGCACGTTTACCGAGGTTGAGACGGTGTGTTGTTGTGCCGTGTGGCGATACTTGTGGACCTATGTACTTTCCGTTTATTTATTTTAGTGTTGCGCGGTTGTGTCTTTATTTTATTATATCACCTGCTTAGTCAGTAGACTTGTTGCTTGAGTTACCGCCGCCCTTCCGCTTGGTGTAGCTAGCTTGTTTCCTTCAGTAGCACTGTTCTTCCTGCCTAGTTTAGTTGTGTTGTCCTGTTTCCGCTGTCGAACCGGTGAGGGGTTGGGTTCCCTACTGGGCTTCGTTCGCGAAGCTCATTCCCCCCCCTTACTTCCTTCCAGGTTGAGTTCGTGGGAGCTGGTGCTCGTGTTCGGACGGTCTACGTCGTGCCGCTTGTGGTCTGCAGCGTTAGCAATGGTTAGTATTTTTCTTTTGCACTTGAATTATTATCTGGGATATTGTGTGTATTATTTGTATTCCGCTGTTACATTTCTTTAATTGTTTAGCCATTGTAACTTGTTGTATATCTCACTGGACATATTTCTAACCCTTCCGGGTCTTCGGATCCGTGGGTGGCGGTCCAAGGGTCGGGTACTTGGAGGGTTCCGGGTATCGGATTCTTGGGTCGTTACAGTTGGTATCAGAGCAAATGTCTTCTGAGATTTACAATGGGTTAATGGCTATGACTATCCCAGAAAATAGTTCAAGTGCGTTGCTGGCACCGTCTGTGGTGTGTTGGTGTTAGGCTTGTGCCTTGATCATATTTTGCAGGTAGGTTGTGGTTTAGCAAGATTCTAGTGGGAGTCGTAGAAGGGTTCCATCGTTGCAGTGCTGCATGCGTGGTGTGTGATCGCTGGTTGGTTCGTGTCGTTGGTGCTGTTGATGATGGAGTTGCTGGTGGAGGTCTTTCTTGTGAGGAGGACTGTTGCAGACAGGTCCGGTGCAGTGCTCTTGGTCGTCGTTGGCTGCGTTTTCGGCTGCATGTGTTTTGTGGTGGCTGAGAAAGTCTGTTTGTGGTGTGGCTTCCACTGGTGCAGATTTGTTGCCTGCGGGTCCAGTGGAAGGTGCCCTTATTTTTCCTACTTATGTTTGCTCTTGGCTTTGTTGTGCTTTGGTTGCTTGGGCATGTTGCCTCACCTGTTAGGTGAGTTGTGGGTGCCCTGTGTTCTGCTAGGTTGGCATTGCTGCTCGGACTTAGCAGTTGCTCTGTGTGTGCTTGTGATGTTGCTGGTTGCGTGTTATGTCACTTGTTGTATTTGCTTGGTGGCCTTGTGCTAATTGGTTGTGAGTTCCGGTGAGGTGTTCCCAGAGCTCTTTCTTGCTTGTTCTGGTGGAGGGTTCTCCCAGAACTTCTTCGTGCTCGTTTCTGTTCTGTTGCCCTCAAGGTTGAGTGTGCTGTTGGTTGGCTGGAGCGTTCTGGTGGGCTCTCCCAGAACGGTGTCTTGGTCGTTCTGGTGGAGGTTTCTCCCAGAACTGTCTTGTATTGTTTATGCTTGCTGTTGTGCTCTCTTTGAAGATCTGTGTGGGTCGGTTGTTTGGGGTGTTTGTTCTGGTGGAGCTCTCCTTGGACGACTCTCTGTCGTTCTTGGTAGAGGTCCTTTCCAGGACTGCCTAGTGTTTGATTTGCTTGCTGCTGCTCTCTCTGTAGAGATGAGCTGTCTTTGTTTCCAGTTGGACTGTCTGTGTTACAGCCTATCTGAGCATTGTTGGTCAAGGTGTGGTACCTTTGACCATGTGTCTGGCTGCTGTGTTGGTTAGTTGCCTTATTGCTCGTTTTGTTTTCTCGGCTGCGTTGGTGGGACTGTGTGTGTCCTCGCGGCTCGAATGGTTCTACTTCGTTTTCCTGTGCCCAACGTGCTCTTGCAGTTGGTAATGTGGTGTGTGCCGTGGCCATGCGGCTAGCGGTACTTCTTGTGGAGGTGCTGGTTTTGTGTTTCGATCCCCTTTCTTGCATGTGGGAGAGGCCTATTGTGCTTTTTCATCCTCTGTTTTTGTGGATAGTTCGGGGCGGTGGTGCTCTGCTTTTGTGCATTGGCGCTGTGGTGCATGCTGTCGTGGCCTTCTTGGTGAAGGTCTTTTACCTCGAGTTGTTTTAGGGTTGAGCGGGTTGCTCCCCTTGTGTTGTCGTTTTTGTTTAGCGCGGTAGGTTGGTGAACCTACTAGTTGCTGCGTTTTGTTGTAAGGGTTTTTGTGTTGCCTGACTGGTCAATGTGGGACAATGTGTTCCATGTGATTAGCGCTAGATAACCCCGGTTCTCTCGCTGAGCTTTCTCGTGTTGACGTTGCGTTCGTGTGTACTCTGTTTCGTGCCTCTTTCGGTTCTTGGAGGCTTTTGTCACCTTTCAGTGTGTGACCCTCACTACTTGTTGTGGTAGGGCCGATGTCTGGTGTGGTGTGCTTCTAAAGAACCAACATGTTTGTGTGCTCTTCGAAGCTCGTGACCTTCCGTGTGTTTTCTCTTCTTGGTGGGTCCCTAGTAGGGAGTCCCTTTGGTTGGCCCCGTGCCGTTTGGAGCCGCTGGTGCAACCATGTGCACTACACCTAGTGGTTCTGGTGCTTGTGGTTGCACCGTGTGCTTGTGCCCGTGTGTGATGACCTTGAGTTGTGCGTTGTTTGCGATTTGTGAGGTGCTCGAGGCGTTGAGTTGTTCCGCCTCTGGGGCGCGGGTGGTGGCCTGTCCCTTGTGGTCGTACCTTACCATAGTGTGGTAGCTACCTTGTTGCCTTGTAGCTCTAGTAGTGGTGCGCTCAATTTTGGTTGTGGCCCGCGTCTAGTGTTCCCTCGCTTGTGCGTGTTGAGTTTTAGTACCTTGCGTTGGTCTGCGTTTTACTCGGGTCAGTGTGCCATTTTGGCTCCTGTGTTTTCCCCATTTTTTTCTGGTGGTTGAGTGTTTTTCTGCGGTTGGTTTTGTGGCACTCGCTCTTGGCATTGCACATTTCGTGGTGGGTGCATTGCCAACCATTGTGTGTTCGTTTCTGTGCCAGGTGGTGAGTCTGGAAGCCGATAGCGGGACTTCTGTCTGTGTCCTTGGTGGCAGTGAGGTCTATCGGTTTGCTGGTGCTTGACTGTGTGAGTCGCTGGCGTCTTGGGCTTGGTTCTGACCAAACCTTAGACGTCTTTTCGACCTTGTCGTTGTGTGGGTTGTGCTTGTGGAGCGTGTTCTGCTTTTGGTTTTCCTGTGACTCCACATTCGTTTAGTGTCCTTGTCGGACCACGAGGAAGGTCTGGGTGAGACCGAGTGGTGTTGTGGATGTCGTTCCACGTGTTGAGGGTTTTCCACGTCTTTGTTCCGCTTAGACTCTGGTTTTCCTTTACGAGACATCCATTTGGCTGTGTGGCCGATACTAGCTGTCGCTAGCTGCGTGAGGCCATTCCTCTGAGCCATGTGGTTGACTCGTAGGTCTTCTTTCGAGTTGTCACCAGTCACTGTGGTTTCTGTCAGGTTCTTCTGGTGGCAGAGTGGGTTGCTGACCGGATTGGTTTTAGCGGCAAGGTCTGTTGAGGACTTCAGCCACGTGGTTTTCGGCTAATGGTTTCGTTCATCTTCGGTTGGTTGGTGTGTGCCACGCTCGTGGAGTTGTCAGCATTTGATCGAGTGCTCCATCCCCGTCTAGGGTGTGCTGCGTAAGCTGTCGGTTGCCTAGTTGAGCACTCCACGCGTGGCTGTGTCGCTGTTGTGGCCACCAGGAAGTCATGGTGAGACTTAGTGGCCTTCTTTGCGCTGGCTGTTTCTTGTCGTGTTCTTTTCCCTCGAGTTGTCAGATCAATTCGAGTGAGTTGTTCCTGCCCCTGCTTACTTCCGTACTTCGGCTTTGTTTTTATAATTTCGAGGGCGAAATTGTTTTAAGTGGGGTAGGATGTGAGGATTGGGAGGGGAGGGGGTGTGGTCCCCCCCTTTCCCCCCTGCACCATGTGTGCAGGGGCTCCGGAAGGGGCCTGCTGGCCCTTTTTCGGAAGGGAAACCCGCCCCCCCTCCTTCCCTTCTCCTTCTTTCCCCTCCCGCAAGCCACCACCTCCCTCTCTCTCGCCCCCTCTGTTCTCTCGCTCTCTCTTGGTCTCTCCGTTTCTCTCCCTCTCTCTCTCTTCCCCTCGGCTCTCTCTCTCTCTCTGCCTCGCGTTCTCTCTCCCTCCCTCTCTTCTCCTCCTGCCGCTGCTGCTGCTTCGTCGCACCGCCCGGAGGAGGAGGCCGCCGCTGCCTCGCCGCGCCGCCGCCGCCCGGAGCCCGCGCACGGAGGACGCCGTGCGCGGGGTGAAGCCGCGTGCCGCCGTCGCCGCCGCCTGGGGTCGTCGCCGGCGGATCCTACCGCCGTTGGTAGGGACCCTCCTCCCTCTCCGGCGTCGGCCGGACTCCCCCCTCCCCCGTGCGCCGCCGTGTTCTCCCTCTCTCCCTGCTCCCGTCTCTCTCTCTCTCCCTTTCTCTCTCTTCTGTGGGTTGCTCCGGGCCGGAGTTTTTCCGGCGAGGGGAGACCGCCGGCGGCGGTCGCACCGTCCGGCGACCCCCCTGCCGGCGGCGCCGGTGCCGGCGCTGGCCGGCCGGCCGGCCTCCCCCCCCTCCTCTTTCCCCCTCACCTCCCTGCGTTGCAGAGGAGCTGACGGGAGGAAGAAGGAGGCGGCGCAGTGCGCCCAGATCCGGCTGGGATCTGGGCGGCGCACTGCGCCCCGCGCCCTTGGCGCACTGCGCCGGGCGCTGCCCTGGGGCTCCTCTGCGGCACATTGTGCCGGCAGACCCGTTTGTGGGCCGTTTGAGCTCCGTTTTCGCGCCGTTTTTCGTGTGTCGTCACGCCGGCCGTGCCGGCGGGTCGACCCGGGGTTGGTGGCTGTCTTCCGAGCCACGTGGTGGTCGGGCCCACCCGGGTCGGCTCCGATCGGGCCGGTAGTGTCTGTTGACCGGTCAACTGGGGACAGTTGTGCGGTGTTTCCGACACCCGTCGGGGGTGTTCCGAGGGTTGACCAACTGTCTCGGGTAGTAATATATATATATTTGAGTCGTCATACCGCGTTCCTCGATTTCTGGGCCTGCCTGGGTCGGCTCCGACCGGGCCGTTGAGGGCCGTTTGACTGTTTGACCCGAACAGTCGTGTTGGGGTTTCCGGCACCCGTGGGGTGAGTTCCGAGGGCCGACCGACTGTCCGGGTGGTAAATTCTAGCTTTCCATGGTTGACCGTCAATCAGGTACTTTAGAGGATCCGTTTTCGCATCGAGTTTCCGTTCCGTACTCGTGACGCTTGTGCTGACTCCCTAGCACTGCGCCTTACTAGTCTTCGCCCGGTGTTGCGACACTTGAGGGCTTGTCCCAGCGCACGGTGCGCGTTTGGGTTGTTACCGTTCCCCGGGACCCCCATCCTCGTGGGCCCGTTGAGGGTGGTCTCCGAGCCACGAGTGCGTCCGTCGAGCGTTTCTCCGGACGAAGGGGAAAACGGTGTTGGACAGCGGCATTGAGTCGTTTGTTGAGCTCACTTAGTTGGTCCGGGTCCCGCGGAGTTTGGAGTGTCGCGGTGCGGGCCAGCTAGTCCGTTCTCACTGCCTCGCCTTACACGGTTCCGGAGCCGTGTCGGGAGGACAGGCGTGGGACCGTAGTCCGGCCAGACTACGGCTTGTGGTTGTGTTTGTCCACGCGTCTCACTCCGACGGGAGGGAGATCTGGACTCGTGGTCGAGCGGTAAGACGCCGGTGGGCGCAGCTGACCGCTGACTAGTAGAGGCTGGGTTGTGGCTAGTGTGTGTCATTCAGACGAGGGTTTTTACCGTCTACTCGTGCAGTTGTGTGGCGTGCTCGGAGCACGTTTACCGAGGTTGAGACGGTGTGTTGTTGTGCCGTGTGGCGATACTTGTGGACCTATGTACTTTCCGTTTATTTATTTTAGTGTTGCGCGGTTGTGTCTTTATTTTATTATATCACCTGCTTAGTCAGTAGACTTGTTGCTTGAGTTACCGCCGCCCTTCCGCTTGGTGTAGCTAGCTTGTTTCCTTCAGTAGCACTGTTCTTCCTGCCTAGTTTAGTTGTGTTGTCTTGTTTCCGCTGTCGAACCGGTGAGGGGTTGGGTTCCCTACTGGGCTTCGTTCGCGAAGCTCATTCCCCCCCTTACTTCCTTCCAGGTTGAGTTCGTGGGAGCTGGTGCTCGTGTTCGGACGGTCTACGTCGTGCCGCTTGTGGTCTGCAGCGTTAGCAATGGTTAGTATTTTTCTTTTGCACTTGAATTATTATCTGGGATATTGTGTGTATTATTTGTATTCCGCTGTTACATTTCTTTAATTGTTTAGCCATTGTAACTTGTTGTATATCTCACTGGACATATTTCTAACCCTTCCGGGTCTTCGGATCCGTGGGTGGCGGTCCAAGGGTCGGGTACTTGGAGGGTTCCGGGTATCGGATTCTTGGGTCGTTACACATGATGTCGGAAGATGCAAGCTTAAGTGACTGTTTTGTTGTCTAGTCTACTGTTTGTCGAGTTCTGACTCCAAACAACTGGAGCATGCATCGACGATCCATATATGTTGAGTGGGCCGAACAAGACTGCGGCGCCATTTCTTGTCAACCTGTCGAGCTCCAAACAGCACATTAATTCTGACCAGCCAGAAAACTAATGGCAGAACTTGACGGCATTGAGGATACGATTAACTTGGTAAACAATAGGTGATTATAATAGCTAGATGGCACGTAGGGCCTCTCTATGAGGGGTTGAACATAAGACGCAACAATACGAAGATATAACAAAGGGGGTTGAACATAAGAAGCAACCATATATAGGAAGATATATAGAAACAACACAAAGATATAGTACTAATGAATAACAGGAGGGCCTACTGAGACGCACTTGTGCAGATAGGATGTCCCAAACAGTAAAACTTGTTGCAGCATATCCTTTAATTTTTAAGCCGGCTTTTATTAGCGTAATATGTTTATACACTACAACAAAATTGAATTGTACTTACGGTAAAAAATTATAAGTGTTACGTGAAATTTCGTAAGTAAAGACTTATACTTACGAAATTACTTACGATCATAAAACGATAG
This sequence comes from Colocasia esculenta, assembly GCA_014218235.1. Lineage (NCBI taxonomy): Eukaryota > Viridiplantae > Streptophyta > Magnoliopsida > Alismatales > Araceae > Colocasia > Colocasia esculenta. The sequence continues at coordinate 103,611,790 of CM024759.1, read as the reverse complement.
TGTAGTAACCGATGCTATAAATATATCTAGCTACGGTTTGTCAATTGTAAGTGTTGCCATCGATTTTAAATCGTAAGTATAAAATATATACTTACACAAAATAATCGTAAATAAATATAATATAATATTGTAATTATTTATTCTTTTTTTAGTTACAATTGTTACACTTTTGAACTGTAAGAATTTAACCGTAGTAATTTTTTATTGTAATAACAATATTTATAAATATTTCATAACTATAGTGATAAATCTATTCTCTTTTACTATCAATTGTCATCCATCTCACAAAATATATTTTAAGATAATACATAATTTTGTGTGATTCGCCTGCATTATATCCAATCATATATCCATCAATAATCCACTTATACATGCATCACTTATCAACCACAAGAAAAGACAATACATGATAATCATGATTCGATCCATTGCATAAAAATATTCACAAAAATTTCTGTCATATGTATAAAAAATATTGTTCATTAATCATTTGGTCAAGTTGATTTATTGCCAACAAAAATGATTTGATCTCAAAATGAGTTTCAAAAAGCTGACAGTGTAGCAGTTGAACAGGTTGATTTCCTTCCCAAAAGGTGTGCAACGGCCGAGCCCTTGATGATCCTTCACTGCGGTGTCTAAAGTATGCTCTTACCACCCTTGATGATCCTTCACTCTATTCACCATTTTTTTTCAAATATTAGGTGATTGCAGATTTGCAAGTACCAAGTAATATTTGATGTATATTTAGGGGTATAGTAAAACCTGACACAACAAACATATCTCCACATGAAATGATAAAATATAAGATAAAATTTAAAAAAATGATCTCATATATAACTATGCTTACCCTATTTAGTGCAAAATATTTCTCAAGAGGAATAAGCACCCACTCCAAACCTGAAGAAAATGCTCCAGCCTCCAAGCAAAATCCCGAGGAGATACCATTTTATTTACCTTTTACTGGCACTACCATCTACTCCCAGTTCAAAAAGAACAACTGCTACCCACTTTTTTTAGATGGAGAATCTTATCATATTCTCTAAACTAATAGAGATAGAGGTACACATTAAATAGAAAAAAAAATTGAACAGGCGATCCATTCGCCAAGATCTCACCTATGGGTCTCCGTAATACATTGTTAATTACGAGACACAACGACTTCTGTATACTACTGCCTGGATCTTTCAACGTGCACATGAATCAAACTGATAAAATGGATTAGAAAAATAAAGAAGAGAGACCAGATCCTTGGGTAGGACAGAGGCTGGCGTTGCATGGAAGCTTCATCAGTGAACAGTTGCATTCAAAACGTTTCAACAGCTAAAAACAACACCCATCTGGGGAACACAACAACAAATATTGTGAATATGACGTTTATTGAGATTTGGATAGAAATCTTTTACATTTCATGTAAATTTAAGTACCACCCTAATATGTTATCTGTGAAAACAAAAAAGACTCTGTAAATTAAATAATCATTTTTGAACAAGTCACCTCAAGACAGGGTCTCGTATTGCTTTCCTTGTGCTAAGCCACTGTTCTTGGTCAACATCCTGAAATGATGTTAAAACAAATTTACTGGTTCCAAAGTGGAGACAGAAATACAAAGTTCTATCATATCCAAGCAACTAATCGCTGCAGTAGAAATTAGATTTCATGGATACAGTTACCTAATGGGGAGTGGACCGGCAAGAGTGATGATATCAAATTCTATTTCACCCAGTGGTTCGAAGACCTATTCACTACCTCTTCCCCCCTCCAATTCCAATCCAATTCCACACCAGAAATAGGAAAATCACCAAGGTGGAAAATGATCAAATTTGTGGAATCCCCTATTCTCATAGGAAATCCAGGACATTATTTTCTCCCTTCTTCAGCATAAATCTCCTGGCCCAGATGGACTTAACCTCTACCTTCCTTCAAAAACACTGGGATACTGTCCAGGCGGATGTTGTTCAGATGGTGAAATTTTTTTTTCATAATGATCACTCCCCTTTGGGTTTCAACTACACTCTTCTTACCCTCATCCCTAAATCTGTCAAAGCCTCCACAGCCCAAGTGTTTAGACCCATAAGTCTTACCAACACCCTTTATAAAGTGGTAGCTAAAATTCTTGCCAACCGGATCAGACCTTTTCTCAAAGGCCTACACCCTTTATAAAGTGGTAGCTAAAATTCTTGCCAACCGAATCAAACCTTTTCTCAAAGGCCTGATATCTTCTAATCAAAGAGCGTTTACCTGATAGACAAATCATAGATTGTATCATTACAGTGCTAGAGCTCATCCATTCTATGCAACATTAACAATATAAAACTGGCATTTTTGGGCTGAAAATAGACCTATCCAAGGCCTATGATAAGATCGATGAAATGGAGCATCGTTGAGGGAATGTTAGAAAACATGGCTTCTCTAGACAAGCTAGAATGTTATTGATGAAATGCATAGAAACATTCACCTTTAATATCAACATCAATGGCAAAGCAGTTGGATTTATTCGTCCCTCTAGAGGTCTTCATCAAGGGTGCCCGCTATCTCCATATCTATTTATCTTGGGTTTAGAAGCTCTCTTATGTCTATATGCAGAAGGAATTGATCAAGCATCTACAGAGGTTTCAAATTGAACTACAGGGCCCCTTCTATAACTCATGTGCTGTATGCTGATGATATAATGGAGTTTGGCCGAGCAGAGGAAAAGGAGCTGAGGGAAATGATTAATACTATTCAAACTTTTACATCTTGGTCTGGCCAAAGCATTAACAGGAGCAAATTTGGGATATTCTTCAGTAACAATGTACCATCTCTTCTGCAAACTCAGTTGAAGCAAATGTCAAGTTTTTCTGATAATTCCTAATAACTCTGCTAATCATTCAAACAAATAAACTTGATTCTTACAAAGAAAACATAGACAAAGATTGATTACTGAAGTTCTATATCACATACATGTATTAAAAAACTATCTTTTCAATATACAAATGCTAGGAATAATTAGTGTACAAAAAAGATGTGAGGATGTAAGGAAAACAGAGCACAAGAGATCAACAGAAGTAATGAAGAATTCATAATAGACTTGAACTAGCTATTCACATCAGGACCACCAATAAACTATTAGAGTCCTATTTCTGTAGGTTGACTTCCTAATATGCATACAATATTTTTTTCTTGGCATCAAGACCATCGATAAACTAAACTAAAGAGAGACTAGATAAAGTGGACAGCAACAAAATAACTTATAATTTTGAAAATTCATCAAGGTTGTCATCAGCCAAGTTTACTGTCAACAATGATATATAATGCCATAGGCACAAAGATTACCTTGACAAGACCAGAAGTCCCTATAGTAGCAAGCTCTTCGAGGGATTCCACCTTTTCAATAACATACACCTGAATGAAGTTAATAATCTCTTCATACATAAAAGAAATCAGCCAATAGAAAGAGTTTGAACAAAGCTGTTGTGAATAATGAAGAACAAATTGAGAAGAGCAGAAAATGGGGATATACAATTAACATCAAGCAAATGTGCAATGTGAATTATTACTTTGATTGGCAGAAAACACAAGAGGAATGGATTAAAATGAAATCTGATGGTGCATCCAAACTAGAGGATGAGGTACTAGAGGCTAAGATGGCCTTTTTGATAGGAGACTTCAAAGATCTAAAATATCCAATGCTTTCTTCATTTTCCTAAAGTAGCCCAAGGCAAGCTTTCACAAAGGGGAGGTAGTTCCCCATAGGATTTCCAACAATTCTTTGGACTTTTAAACTCATTTTCCATTCAAGGGTGTGAGGTTTGGGAGGGGAGGGGGAATGGTCCCCCCCTTTCCCCATGCACACTGCGTGCAGGGGAACCAGAAAAGGCCGCTTGGCCTATTTCTGGAAGGGGCTACCGCCGTCAGTAGGGACCCCCCTCTCCCTCTCCAGTGTCGACCGGACTCCCCCTCCCCCGTGCACTGCTGTGACCCGCCCTCCTCTCCCTGCTCCCCTTCTCTCTCTCTCTCTTCCTCCCTTTGCTGTGGGTGCTCCGGGCTGGGGTTCTAGCCGGCGAAGGATCGCCGGCGTCGGTGCCGGCGCCGGCCCTGCCAGCCGCCGGCCTGGCTCCGCCCCTTCCTCACCTCCCTGCGTGCAGGGAAGGAGTCGGGAGGAAGGGGAAGACCATCGTGGCGCAGCGTGCCCAGATCTGCTTGAGATCTGGGCGGTGCATTGCGTCCCTCGCCCGTGGTGCATTGCGCCAGGCGGTGGCCTGGGTTCCTCTACGGCGCATTGCGCCGGCAGACTCCTCTTTGGGCCCATTTGAGCTCCATTTTGGGTTGTTTTCGTGCCGTTTTTGCGCCATGTTTTGTGTGTTGTTGCTCCGACCATGCCGGTGGGCCGCCCCGGGGTTGGTAGCCATTTCGTAGAGCCACGTGGTGGTCGGGCCCACCCGAGTCGGCTCCGATCAGGTCGGTAGTGTCGTTTGACCGTTTAACCTGGACAGTTGTGCTGGGGTTTCCGGCACCTGTGGGGTGAGTTCCGAGGGCCGACTGACTGTCTGGGTGGAATTATTAGCTTTTCGTGGTTGACTGTCAATTAGGCACTTTAGCGGATCCATTTTCGCATCGAGTTTCTGTTCCGTACTCGTGACGCTTGTGCTGACTCCTTAGCACTGTGCCTTACTAAGTCTTCGCCCGGTGTTGCGACACTTGAGGGCTTGTCCCAGCGCACGGTGCACGTTTGGGTTGTTACCGTTCCCCGGGACCCCCATCCTTGTGGGCCCGTTGAGGGTGGTTTCCGAGCCACGAGTGCGTCCGTCGAGCGTTTCTCCGGACGAAGGGGAAAACGGTGTTGGACAGCAGTGTTGAGTTGTTTGTTGAGCTCACTTAGTTGGTCCGGGTCCCGTGAAGTTTGGAGTGTCGCGGTGCGGGCCAGCTAGTCCGTTCTCACTGCCTCGCCTTACACGGTTCTGAAGCTGTGTCGGGAGGATAGGCGTGGGACCGTAGTCCAGCCAGACTACGGCTTGTGGTTGTGTTTGTCCACGCATCTCACTCCGACGGGAGGGGAGACCTGGACTCGTGATCGAGCGATAAGACACCGGTGGGTGCACCTGACCACTGACTAGTAGAGGCTGGGTTGTGACTAGTGTGTGTTGTCCAGCCGAGAGTTTTTACCGTCTGCTTGTGCAGTTTGTGACATGCTGGGAGAATATTTACCGAGGTTGAGACTGTGTGTTGTTGTGCCGTGTTGGCGGTACTTATGGACTTGAGCACTTTCCGTTTATTTATTTCAGTAATTGCTCAGTTGTGTTATTATTTTATTATATCACCTGCTCAATTAGTAGTCTTGTTTCTTGAGTTACTGCCGCCCTTCCGCTTGGTGTAGTTAGCTTGTTTACTTTAGTTCTACTGTTCTTCGTACCTAGTTTAGCTGCGTTGTTCTTGTTTCCGCTGTCGAACCTGTGAGGGGTTGGGTTTCCTGCTGGGCTTTGTTTGCGAAGCTCATCCCCCCTTACTTCCTTCCAGGTTTGGGCTCGAGGGAGCCAGTGCTCGTGTTCGGACGGTCTGCGTTGTGCCGCTTGTGGTCAGCAGCATTGGCAGTGGTTTATATTTATTTCCTTTTTGCACTTGAATTATTATCTATGACTTTGTGTATATTATTTCTTATGTTGTTGCATTTCTTTATATTGTTTAGCCATTGTAATTTGTTGTATATCTCACTAGACATATTTCTAACCCTTTCGGGTCTTCGGATCTGTGGGTGGCGGTCCAAGGGTCAGGTACTTGGAGGGTTCCAGGTATCGGATTCTTAGGTCGTTACAAAGGGCATCAAAATGTGTAAGTGTAAAAGTTTATAAACCTAAATACATTACATATTTTGACATGATTTAAAATCACCTTCTACTAGCTCTTAAAGATTCCCTGCACCTTTGGAAGCTTTGAAAAATTCTTGAAGCACTGAATCAGAAAAGGCATGAGGAATTTCATGATTAGGACCAATGGTTTCAGTTGACCCTGATATCATATTCTATGAGTTGCTACGCTGTCTAGAAGTCTTTTCAGAACACATCCTTTTTCTTGAGTGCAGGCTTGACAGAGTAGGAGTACCCATAGTTCTTACAATCCTTTAAATTAAAAGACGAAGATAACTCTGCAACAGGGCTATGATAATCAAAATGAGGTCCAAGTAATTGTTATGAAGTCTCAACATCACTATGCAAATATATATGGATGGTTCTTTGGCACCTCATAACGAAAATGCCTTTTGTCCATGTGATTGTGGTTTTCAGATGGCTGATCTATGACAAGTTGATCCTCAAGTGACTGCTTTTCAGAACTTTTTGTATCTGTGTATTGGCATTGGAGAAAAGGGAGGGGAGTGAATAGGTGAACATGTTGTAAGCTGGGGTATTGGGAAAATTGGAGGAAAGGGAGGGGAGTGAATAGATATTCCAAACAATAAAAGAAATCAGCCATGCAAATAAAAATATTATAATAATACACTTAAATTCAAAAGGTGAACACAAAATTAGTGAGCTGTAATTCTCATTCATAAATAGGCATTCACCATCTTCTCTTATGTAGTATGATATAGTTTATGCAGTATAAGGTGACATTATCAAGCATAGTTTATGCAGCAAAAATGAGGAAAATAATACTACTCCAAGACATCGGATTACTAACCTTGTGAAAATGCTAGGCACATGTGACATTGGTCTATAGAAGCAGGCGTAAATACTGCACTACACCCAACTCCAACTAGGTTAGAATTGCTAATATTGCCAGCAAGAAGTTGATTTGTTTTTTTGGACAGTGGAGTGAGTAAATGAAATTTACTCACTACATAAGGTGCTTCCTTTTAGAAATATGTAATGAAGCTGTGCTTACCGCATTCCATACTTTTCCTTGAGATAAACGTGAGTAGACATGAGTCGGGGTTTGCAAAAGCTATTTTATTTGATACGGCAACCAACTGGTCTGTTAAATGAGCAAATGTTCAAATTCAGTTTAGCACCTGTCAGATAGAATACAAAGTGCTAATTGCAAGTAAAATCAATGCATAAGTTGAACCAACCCAGCCAAGAGTAACAATATACACCCACTACAATATCAAAAAGCAATGAGTAGTTTTCTCATAAGACTTATAAGAGTATATGCATTAGCATAGAAGTATGCACACCACATCATTAACAACTTAACATCTATACCTACTAAAATGAAAAGGTCTGCCATACTTTATGTAATCATTTTTTTAAGTTACTTAATGTGTATCTCTACTAAATCATAGGAATTTTGCATGATCACCAATTGCTATAGTATGGAATTTTGCAGCAGCACTTGTCCATCACCAACTTGCTTAATAACTTTATATCTGCAAATGATAGAACACTTCAAATAAAAAGACAAAAAATTCATTAAATAAACACAAAACTGTTGTATTAGTTTGGAACTTACCTGTCGACGCCGGAGCTATCCTGGCCAGGAAGGGAGGCTAACAGGGAAGGGAGATGCCACACAGAATGGTGCCGCCAGCATTGAAGCTGCAGCAACAGCAGTGTCGGCAGGGGATGTGAATCAGGGGGATTAGGGTTAGGAGGTTTGGGAGGAGACGGTGGAGGGCTAGGCTTTGAAGTCTTTTCTTACGAAGATGGTAGATCGAGATCCATCCAACTTGGTTCCGCTATTTTTGGGTGCACTGTCTACTCATTTTAAGAAGCAAGGGTGTTCATCTATATATCATTTTAAGAAGCAAGTAATCTCATTGAAATAAAAGGGAGTACTTCTTACTCATGTAATGCCAACAAGGTATATAACACATTGGCTTACCTCAAAGCTGTATACCAACTGCAACTGTAGGTGAACTCTAGTGAGTGTGAGAAGTATATCAACTGCAACTGGCAACTACATTGGCTTACCTCAAAATTGTATTAATTAAAGGATACCTAGCTAACATGAATTTGTGAAGTTTCAATCTCCGAGGAGATCCATAAATCCTGCACAAAAAACCAAGGTCAGGTTGTAGAATTCTACTTTGCATAAAATCCTTCTCTGACAAATGTAATCTTGTTCAAGGGATAAAATCATGCAAGTGAGTATTTCACATCAATGAGTGCTTGAGTCATGAAGTGTTCAAACTTCAGGAATCTGATCTCCAACTGAGACTGAGACAGGAATAGGAATGGACATTTCTTGTGTATGACAAAATTTTTTTCCAAAGAGGACAAGATGAGGACAATTAATTTGCTCATAAAACAAATACATGGATGGATGGATGTCCATGGGGAAAAAAAGACTAGTGGAATAAACAGTTGTCACCGATAAACTTCACCCGTTATATATGCTCTTTCCTTCCAATTCTCATCTGGAAAAATGGAAAAGAGTTCTACTAAATCCTATTGCATGTATTCAATGAGAAATACTCTCCCTTTCTTTAAAAATAATCCTAGTGACCATGTAAAAGAAGTAGAACGTGATATGCAAAATGCAACTGATCATTGGAAAAAACACTTCATAAAGTACCATTTGAACATTTGCAAAGTCGCTTCATGGAAGTATACCATTTGAATAAATAATCAGTTCTAAATTTGTAAGCATCTAGACAGAAGAATCACATTTTCATAATGTCCATGCAAAAGAAGCAATGAACTATGTAGTCCTGAGTCATATCGAATTACTGAGATTACAGAAGTGACTGCTACCTTCTGGAAGAGACTCTGACTTTAGAAGTTTACATATCTTGCCTTCTTCACTGGAACTAGAGCAATTTCCATTTAATTTCCAGAAGATGCAAAGAAGAACCAAAACTTCTTGTACACAAAGCAATCAAAAAGACATTTAACATAATGTGGTAATTGTTTATCTTTGACAAAAATACTGCTAATAACTGGGGAATTATGACCACATAAAGCATAGTTACCCCAAAAATAAGACGGAAACAAAAGACGACATATATGTATGGAGAAAATAATTGATACATCACCACCTCTTATGCAAGAAAGATTGGACGAAAATGGAAAGGTCAAATCAGAAATTGAAATGCGAGATTCCACATCAATTTATCACAAAACGATAGAATTAAGTGCCCCACTCGTACTCCACAAAATTTGATGGGAACAAGAAAACTTGACGAAGAAGATCTAAAAATCCTAGGTTCTGATCGGAAAGTAGTAACAACGAACAGAGGAACGATCGGACGAATAAGACGCATACGTGGTGGTGCATAGAGCTACAGTAGGCCCGGTGGTGGCGGTGGGAGGCCGGCACGGTGGCAGACAGGCGTCAGCGCGGTGGCAAGTGCGGCAGCCCTCTTCCCTCCTGGTGCAGCATAGGTAGAGGGGGAGGAGAGGAGAGAGGCAATGACGAGTGACGACACGACGATGACGACAGTGTTGTAGTGGTGGCAGCACGGCGATGGCAACAACGACGGTGGCGACGGTGTGGCGGTTCACGACAGATCCCTCCCCTCCGACACAACCAGGCGAGGAGGAGGAAGATGACAATGATGACGGCGCAGGGGAAAGGGGCAAAGCGATGGCGGTGCAAAGGCGAGGCGGCAGCTATGAGCTCTCCAGCTAGCGGCGACGAGCTCCTCCCGCGGAGGCTACGGCCTGTAGCTGTACAGAGGGGGGGGGAGGTGGAAGAACTAGAGGAAACGAGAGGGAGAGGGGGCAACTCGGGATTTCTTGGGGAAGAAGAAAAGAAAAGAAAGGGGAAAGGAGGGGGGCTCGGGTTGCGTGCGAGGAGGAGGAAAAAGGTGGAGAGAGAGAGATGATTTTTTACAAAATTTAAAATCATAAGTATAAACTGTTACTATAGATCAATTTTGTTGTAGTGATATGTTCTCTCTAGAGTTCGACAAGTTGGTCGTGGAGCTACGCACGTCATGGTTAAGACTTTTGAATGTATATATACTTTAGAATCTAGGTTCAAATTCTCATCCTCACACATACGTATCAAAAAAATAATGATAAGTAGGCCGCGGAGAGCATTATTAATTTGAGGTACAAGTCCTTATAAATTGCATTATGATCACACTTTCAGTTCAATTCGTTAAAGGTATCACTTGCCTAGCATTCTAATTAACATCCTTGTTGCACTCAAGGGACATCCATCGTTTCAGTTGTTGCCAGCTCTGTCTTGTATATGGAACTCCTAGTGATAATATTTGAACTGGATACTTCTCCTGTCGATGAGAGATCCATACGTGATCACGTTGTTGGAAGATGAAGATTTATCAAGAGCAAGTAAGAATATATAATATTTGAGGACCTCGGTTGGGTCGATCGGTTAGAACTTTTGCTTAAAAGTAAGAGGTCCCGAGTTCGATTCCTGGGGGGGGGGATTTACCTGATTTACATGTAATTTTCGAGATGTGTAAATTCGATGTTTTTTTGGTCAGTGGGGTAAGGGCAATACGGGTATACGGAAAGTAGGAGCTGCCAAGTTCTGACTTTGGAGTTTACGAGCACCAATCTTTGAGTCCGCAAAGCCACACGGGGCGAGATTCCTCGTTGTCAAAATATATATATATATATAATATTTTGTCACTATTTTAAATTCACTCAACTTCCCTCTTAAAAGTAGTCAACGATTTGAAGGGCTAGCTTATAATAAATAGTAACGGATTTATAAAAGCATGCAATATAATTAATATAAAAGCATGCAATATAATTAATGCATAGTTTATCGTTTTTTGTGCACAATATATATTGCTTTATACTTTGTTTTATCGCATCATCACTTGGAAATTGTTAACATCTGCAAGGACGTAATTTATTATACAAACAGTATCGCTTAATATGCACTACGGTATCGTAGTATTATTGATTAGTACGTACGTTAGCCTATCTTCGTCGCAGTAACAATTGAAGGCCATTTGTATTACGCGAAAAGAAAAAAAAATACGGATTTTATTTTTGCAGTGACAGGTTATATATGATTGGCAACTAAGAGGTTCTGGGCTAATGATCATGACACAGATGGTCTGTCTTTGTAGTTATGTTTTCGGGTCTACACAGCCTGAAACCATACATCCTAACGCGCTTGGACATTAGACTGCAACTAAATGGCAGTACAGCTAGCTAGCCACGCACTCTCGTTTGCTTCTTCGATCTTCCACTCCGTACGTAGGTTTAGAAGGTGTTAGAAAAGTTAAATGCAGCCTGCAAGTAAAAGAAGCTCAAGAAACTGACAACAGGAGATTCGCAGATATAAATAAACTTGCAGCTATATAGCAGGAAGGAATATATTAGAATCTGATACATATAAATTAAGAGACTGCTGATCATCGTACTGAATTTATTTTCCACCCCATACCAAGACACAGACCCATCCATCACCGATTCATGCATTACCCAATTAACCTAGAAAAGAACAAAAAAAAAACACCCAGCGCGCACCGATCCTATATATGTGAAATTAACCAACTGATCTAGCTACTAGTTTAGCCAGTCTGTCCAGGATTTCCTTCCTGGACTTCTCCCTCCTTCGGTGCAGCTAATTGAACAGCGGATGTGCAGAGGAAGAAAACTGCCGCCGTGAGTACTCTTCCGCCGACGTCTATAAATCCACGCCAGCCGTCGCGCCGGGAATCGAAACCCAGCCAGTTGAGTATGGATCCCTGCAGGATCCATTGCCATGGGCGACGGAGAGACGAAGTTGGCATGGCTCCCGAGTCTTCTTCCATTGCTTCGTTAGCCTAGAGTAAAACCAGAAAGAGAGATCGAGGAAAAGAGAAAATTTAGCGGCAGCCGCGCGCAGGAGAGACAGCAGGACGTACGACTTAATTTGAGAGCCGGCTTACGTCTTGTATGTGTATCTATAGGCATGCATCGTGTGGTTGAGAGCATTAATTAGTTTCCATGATTCATGCGTTAATTTCCAGCATATGTACAAACCTCTAAATCATGCCAGCATTCCTAAATCTTAAAAAACTATCATTGGGTAGATCTTTCGTCTATGTCCGTACGTAGTATCTCTCGGATTTGACCATGCATATATAGGTATAAACCTTCTTATATTAGGAGGATGACATGGAGAATTAGAAGATTTGGAGAAATTAAAAAGCGATTGTTCTCGCTACCTTCTATATTCTGGTGGCTTTCCCATATGCATGCCTACAGTCGTAGTTGCACACGGACATTCATGCATGGCCGCAAGCCGGGGTCCATATATATATAATCGGAGCGGAGCGGTTGGGAAAGGAATTAAGATAGTTTTGTACCATCTTTTTTTGACACAAAATTTAACATATATACCAATCAAATTAAACACTGCACAATTCTTTCTTAATTACTAAGTGTTTACTGTATTACTTCTGATAAGTGATGATTTGACACATTTTTATTACGTTACTAGCTCTATGCCCGTGCGTGCGATGCACGGGAATTTTTTAAATATACATATTTAATATATATTTATATATCTTTATATATATAATGTTATATTTAATATATATTTCTATTTCTTTTTCTGTGCTATTTTTTTAGTACAGAAGTAGCATTGTAATTTTTGACAGTACAGAACTACAGAAGTAGTAGGCTTGTTAAGTATATTTCTTAATATTTTTTTGACAATACAAAAATAGTAATATTATTTTTTAGGAGGGGAATATTATGACAGCCACGCGTGGATTATCCTGGTGCAGCCACGTGGCAGCACCAAAATTGAAAATTATTATATTAGTATAGTTCTGTACCCGTGAGATGCATGGGTAATATCAAATCATGATATTATAATATATTGTATAATAAAAATTGGGTAATAACATGTGAAAGTATCATTAAATTATTTGATCTATATGTATTACTAAGGTCAAAAAATATATTACATAATTTGTAATGAAAAATGAGTAATAACATATGAAACATTATCTATATGTATAACTAAAGTCATAAAACATATTTAAAAACTATCTGATGCATGAATCAATATTAATAGTCTTAACAACAAAATGAAACACAATTTTATAAATCAAAGTTTGCAACATATATAAAAGCATAAACTCCCATATATCGGACTTTTTAGTCATAACATATGATTGTATAAAACCCTCAATATATGATTGGCATTTTTTGTGAATAAAATATATAAACAATAACACAAGCATACATTTGAGGTTAGATTTAAATTATAATGTAAGACCATATAAATTTGGAAGAACACAAAATATATCTGAAACTATGATCTAATAATATAGATTTACTCATGTTACAATATAAATTTGCATGCATGGTATATTTTTCTTTGCACAACAGATACATATATATTATTTTATTTTTATTTCATACACTAAACTAATAATAAATAGATCTCAAAACTAATAATAATACACTAAAACAACCTATGGATCCATATATACTGTCCATACTCTTTGTGCATATAAAAGATTAAAAAAAAGGAAATATGATAATTTGGGGGAAGGAAAAGTTAATAGTTTTAGAAGTAGCACATTTAGGGCTGCCGTAGCTCACACCTCTTGTAGTGCGCCTGCTATTGCCTACAACCTTATAATAGGCCCACGATCATGACATGGTAAAGCTTAATTTTTTTTTATCTAATATAAATTTATTTATTAAAATTTTTAAAATGCAAAAAAATATTTTTTAAGCATTGGAAAAAAGAAGTAGAAGGCGCGCGTGATGTGGAAACATCTTCACTTGTCTTCAGTTTGCAGACACAAGGCGTAAATGGTCATATTGTGTGCCTATGTGATTGCAGCTGATTGTCTTATGTTGGGCGCATAGATTAACAATTCAAAGTTATATACATTTTCCGCTGCAATTAATATTTTCACATTTAAGACGTTTAGCATTTAGAGATACAAACACTCATACACACTTTAATCTTTGGACGACTAAATTGCATTAGACCGTCGATCGAATTACATATCAACATTAGATGCCATCAGTAGTACTATGAGAAAAACATAAAAATACAGTTTTTTTTTTTTTTTGAAGTGACTGGTTATGGTTGGATATTAAGAAGTTCTGGGCTAATTATGACTCAGAAGTCATAGTTTTATTTCCCTGTCCACATAGCCTAAACTATACATCCTAGCATAGGGATATATATTCGATTGATAATTAAGTGGCGGTAGTACATGCATGCGTTTTGAATTGTAACCAGGTTTAAATTGTTTGCTTCTCTTTCCTCCACTGACTACGCTTTGAAGGTCTTGGTGAAGTTGTAACCAACTTAAATAATCCAAGAAATTGATATTTGGTGAGTGGGAAGCACAGAGTCGTGAAAGATAATTGTTATTTTGCACAGAAATAATATATCTGGAGGTTTGACTCGTACAAAGCGACTGGTGATCATTATATATAATTGATCACTGAATTTATAGCATGACTCCATATATCTTAACCTAATCGACCGCGAACCAAGGATTCATATATGATATATATGATCCGACTGCTAGATATGTAAGACACAGATCCATCACCGACTCTATGTATTATCTCATATATATCATGACACAGACCCATCACCGATTCATGCATTACCCAATTAACCTACAAAAGAACCAAAAAAAAAAAAAATTTCACCCAGCACCGATCCTATATATATATGTGAAATTAATTAACCAACTGATCAGCTGGTAGTTTAGCCAGTCTGTCCAGGATTTCCTTCCTGGACTTCTTCCTTGGGTGGCTTCCGGGCTGTTGGACGGCCGACGTCGCTGCCTCTGTCCTGAAAACAGAGGTTTAAATTAATTCACGTCCGAATGCAAAATCCTAGTTAGTAATTAAGAGAAATTAGATGCATGACCAGGAAGGAAGGAAGGAAGGAGACTCCTAACTAAGTTGACAGAGGATGTACAGAGGAAGCATATATACCACCGCCGTGAGTCTTCCGCCGTCTATTCCACTCCAGCCATCGCGCCGGGAAACGAAACCCAGACAGTTGAGTATGGAGCTCAGGATCCATTGCCATGGGCGACGGAGAGACGATGTTGGCATGGCTCCCGTGTCTTCTTCCATTGCTTAATTCCTTGGTCTACAGCAAAAACCAAAAAGAGCGAGGAAAAGAGAAAATTACGAGTCAGCCGCAGGAAAGATAGCAGGAGGACTTTGGGAGCTGTTTACTTCTTGTACGTGTATTTAAAGGCATCGTGGTTAAGACCTGTTTCCAATTCATGTGCTTGCAACATACATACAAACCTCTAAATCATGCATGTCAGCTTTCCTAAATTCATTCGGTAGATGTTTCATCGTCCGTACATAGTCTCTCTCGGATTTGGCCTTAGGTACGTAGCCTTCCTATTATGGGAAGATGACCAGGAATTAGAGGATTTGGTAAAAGAAAAAGGCGATTCTACTTGTTACCTTTCATATACAAGTGGCTTTCCCGTATGCATGCCTATAGTCGTAGTTGCACACGGACGTGCATGCATGGGGTGCAAGGCCCGGTCGATATCGTATATACTGTCGTCCTCTCACCTTGTTGGCCGTGCTGACTGTCTTTAGGTTTCCATTTAGGCAGCCTGCAAATTTGTTGATCGGAAATACTTGTGTGTGTGTGGGGGGGGGGGGGGGGGGGAGTTACTGTATTTTGTAAAAAAAATTTAAATTATAGCATGAATGAGTTTTGAGAAAAAACTTTTTCGCTAAACCTTTTTTCCCAAAATTCTTTCCACCAGCGTGTTAAGAAAATTCGAATTCAAAGCGAAACCAAGCAATTGGGAATGTAAGATGGTTTAATAACACATTTTTTTAACATACCAATGAAAACACTTCACAAGTGTTTTTTTTTTTTTTTTGGAGTGGTTAAGGTATTATTTCTGATAAATGATGATTTGCCACGTTTTTATTGGTTTATGCTAAGTTTGGTGTCAAAAAGCTGGGTTAATAAATTAGTTTCCAATGGAAAATAGTGCATTAACTCGATTCCTCTTTCTATATGCTTTACTTGGCATTTTGTATGTAGTCTAGGTACTTGTCTACCTGTCATACATATATCTAATATATATTTACATGGCAAAAAATTTGTAAGTAAAAAAAGTACTTCCTCCCACGGTTACCCTATGCCACACCGGACACAGTTCGTGTTTTATTATGTTAGAGATTTTTCAATTCTCACATATTTCTATACAAATAATATATATATTTTTTATTTCTTATAATAAAAAGTCAGAGTTTTTATGTGGAAATGAACCAATACAATTTGGTAAATCATATAGAATCATGCAAAATTCAGTCCGATCTCGCACTTGGATTGAGCCACTTTGCTTCCTCCCACCTAGACGACAACAACTTGGGACTACTAACACCACGCAGTTAATGGGTAAAGACAGTGATTGTACTGGAACAACGGTGATAGAGGTGTCAATCATGATCACATCAATATGAAGTTTAATTTTAAAAGTCGTACTATTAGACTAGTCATAGCTAGAGATCATACCAACAACGGTTATAGTTGGATACTAAGCCTCACTTTGGTAAAGGGTTAACTCAGAGTTAACTCAAAGTTAACTCAGAGTTAACTTAAAAGGACTTTGGCAACCAAAAAAGTTAACTCAGTTAGATTTGAGTTAACTTTGAGTTAACTCAACTTTTTCTAACCCACTCACACCCATGGAACAGAGTTAACTCTACTTTTTCTAACTCACTCACAAAGCAAAAATTGGGGTTAACCTGGAATAACTTTAGCCATGGGTTGGAGTTTGAGTTAACTCCAACCCATTACCAAAGTGAGGCTAAGAAGTTCTGGGTTAATCATGACTCATATAGTCATGGTTTTATTTCCCAGTCCATATAGCCTAAACTATATATACATATATATATATATATTCGATTGCAATAATTAAGTGGCAGTATAACCAACAACCATTGGTAAAAAAAAAAAAAAAGGTACAACCACCAACCAGGTTTAATTTGTTTGCCTCTCTTTTCTCAACTGACTACTTTTTGAAATAATATATTTTCCACTAAAATAATATTATATATATATATATAGTAGAACCTGCGTAATTTGAACCTCCAAGACATTGCTAGTGCCTTTTGACTGGCTATATACAGATGCCCGCAGATTTAACAACATTTATGCCTGACGTGGGCAGTTCAATTAAAGGATTAATAACGTTAGAAGGATTAAGGATGGACCTTCGTGGAATTGGAGCCGCAGTTGGCAAGTGTAATTACAACGAGAGTATTTCCTTTTGGTGCAATATTGACACGAATTATAGGGTCAAATTAGTTATTACAATTATAAAAGAAAAGCATTTAAATAATAAGAACGCTTTTTTGAGTTATCTACTTTTAACGTTTCGGCCCATTTACGGCCCATTAGGTGTTTGGCGGATCGAATTCTATAAGGCCATTGAGGCATCCAATAATTATTTTGTGCTTGCAAGCTATTGGAGAACAATCTAACAGCGATGTAGATGGCGACGACCACGAGACTCGTTTTGCAGAGGATTAGGAGTCTCATCATTTGACTTTTTTATTTTTATCTTCATTATCTATGTAAACACTTTTGTAATTTATTGTCAAATATTTAACAGATATTTGTGTTAGTATGAAATCTTTGAATTTACTTATGTGATTTTGATGTGTGTGAATGGTGATTGTGATATATTTATTTTTTAGTTAATTCGTATATGCATTATGAACATGTGTAAAAAAATATGCACATATTTTTATAGAATATATTATTATATTTTTTATTTATTTAACGACGGAATAGCGACGGCATAGAATCCACCGCTAACCTCCATCGCTGTTTCAGCTATCGGGATCGGCACGGTTGTCGCTAAGCCGTCGCTAATGTAGCGACGGATTAGCGACGGGATATTAGCTGCCGCGGACAGTAATGGGCGCCTACATTAGCGACTGCTTTAGCGACAGCTATTGACCGTCGCTAGTCCGTCGCTATTAGCGTCGACGTAGCGGGCGCTCCGGACCTGTTGCTGATTAACGTCCAATATATATAGTTGCTGAACAGTTTCGTCGCTAGTCTGTCGCTTTTCCGTCGCTAGAAATTTTAGCGACAGAACAGCGACAGCATAGCGACGGAATCAGTCCGTCGCTAAATCATCTTTTTCTTGTAATCTATAACTAATATAAGAAGTGACACTTAGAGTTTTTCGTCCGGTTCATTAGCCCGGTTCATCCTTCCCTCTGAATCTCTGATTCACTTTAAAACGCATGAATCGTCCGGTCCATCTTTCTGAATAGCTCGGTTCGCCTCATATTTATTACGGTTCATTCTTTCCTTTGCCGAGTTCACCTCATCTTTTAAGATTCGAAATTATTGCTTTCATTAAATAGAATTGAAGATGGAAGGGAACGACTGAAACGTCTGCATAGTAAGGAAACAACTGAAACGTCTGCATGTAGATCCATAAAATTTGATATATAGAGTTAATAATCGACTGAAACGTCTGCGCCCCGAACGTAACGGATGCAACGTCTGCTTTGATTACATGGAATTGTAAATTTCATATTAACCACGAAAGGAACCTAAAGTGTTGTGATTCACTTGATTCATCCCTCGAGCAAAAAAAAAACAGAGCATAGGAAATATTTTGGCCTGCAGAACAACGGGAGTTGTAAGGGAATCAGGTAATCCATCCTCATATGTTTACGAACTCTTTTAGTTGTTTATAAGATTTTCTAAACTGTTTTTTAACACAGCAGTCTCTTACATTTTAATAATCCAACAGAATTTACAAAGCATAGGAAAGCACAGGATAAGTGCACAGGGGGATCAGGGGGATCATTGGTTCTAAGGTAATCTATCTTTATATCTCAACGAACTTTTTGTTGTTTATAATGTGACAAATGATCTTCTGAAATTTATTTTAACACAACAGCTTATTCTCTTGCATTTTAATCCGACAGAGTTTGAAGAGCACATAGCACAGGAGAGCAAAGGACACATGAGAGCACATAAGGTAATCCTACAAATACATTCTTTGTTCTTCTTTTATTAACAACATAGCATATCTATGGAATTTGCTGAGGAATAAGAAAGAACAGTTTAAAGAAATATACGACATTTTCCATCTGTAGTGTATGTTCATTATATGGCCTAACCTCTCAGATGTACGCATTGGTTGCCTTCTCTATTAAGAGATGCCTTGGTATATCATTTGATCTTGTAATCCTTCGCCGGCAACACGAACCCTTCTTCACCCTCAGCGGTGGAGGAGCTGGAGTCGCAGTCGGAGACGTTTCCGTTGTCCGACCCCGTGAGGAAGGAGTTGAGGTGGGCGACGTTGGAGGTGCAGGAGGCGCAGATGGAGCTGCTAAGAGAGCGGTTGCTGCTCTGGTTAACGCAGCGGTGGAGGAGGTGGAGTCACAGTCGGAGACATTGGCGTTGAGGGGGGCGACGTTGGAGGTGCAGGAGGCGCAGATGAAGCCGCTAAGAGAGCGGGGTCTGCTCTGCTTGACGTCGGAGATTACAGTAGTCGGGGACGCGTTCGCGAGGGACCTGAATGGATCTCTCTCTCTCTCTCTAGATCTCTCACACACAGCACTCTCTTTTTCCCCTCGCCTCTGCATAAAGTGGATCCACAACGGATCTGTCTCTCTCACATGCCCTGTTCTGATGCGGCACAGAAGAGATGAATACGACGAAGTGGTCGTCTGCTACGTAGCCGGTTTGAAGGAATAGCTTCGGAGTGTGGGTCTGCGTTTCTGAGTGGGTGATCCGTGCTTCGCGAAATCGGAACACAAAACTGGAAACCCTTGGACTGGTCATGGCTTTGCAGAAACTCATGAAACCCCTGGGGCAGCACCCCACATGTGCACATGATCGCAGACGAAGAACCCAAGTCATACAGGAAAACAGGAACGCACGCATGTGGAGAGAGAGAGAGAGAGAGAGAGAGAGAGAGAGAGAGAGAGAGATGATCTGGGCTGGCCTGATATGTATATTATACAGTAATACTGAAGATGGCGGAGGAGTTGGCAGGTGGGAGGAAGAATCCGGTTGCACAGGCCGGAGGTAGCAGGAGGAGGCGGCAGGAGGAGGTGCACTTCGTCACCTCGCTGCACCTCAAGTCGGAGTGCTTGGGAGGTGGCGGTGGAAGGGACAGGTCTACCGGCGGACAGGGAGAGTTGGGGTACGCAGGAGGGAGATGGCTGGCGTCCTGACTTGGCAGATGGAGGGAGGTGGCGGACAGGGAGAGTTGGGATACGCAGATGGAGGGAGATGGCTGGCGTCCTGACTTGGCAGGTGGAGGGATATGGCGGACAGGGTTACGTAGATGGGAGACCACGGTTTGTTTCCCCTGCTCCGCCGGGGCACTCCTTGGCGACCCAGCGAACCTCCACTCCCAGACCTCGCCACTACCACTGCCTTCCTCGCCTGCCTACCCTCAATCCGCCATGCACTTCCCAAACCCAGCGACCCCCGCCGCCGCGTATCTCTGGAAAGATCTGGGTTTTGTTTATTTTTGTATGAGGAAAAAGATGTTGGGGTTTGGAGACAGCGTCTTCTGAGTTCTGACCAACGGTAGCAGATGGAGATAGAGAGAGAGGAGTGGAGAAAGGTCGGCTGTACTCAGAAGTCATGAGTTGCGAAATGACAACTCGACCTCGAGTGCAGGTGACAGTGAGGCGTATTGTTGAGTTGGCTCGCAAGTTTTCATCAGACATTAATATTTACGGAACTTATAAAATTTATATAATAAAAAGTATAATTATTTTATATAAAAATTGAATTTTAGATGTTTAAAAAGTTTTATGTGATCTTATTTTGAATTTTTTAAAATATAAATATTATCTTTGCTCTAAAATTATTATTTATTTGAAAAAATGGATATTTGACCCATTAAATTGATGGAGGTTGTGTGAGTCCGTGAATTTTTTTTTTTCTCTCTTACTCTCTTTTTTTTTAATATCAACCGCTAATGATTCAGTCACCAAATTTTTATTCCCCTCCTCAATATTTGATTTATTTAAAAATATTTTTTATATTTAGAATGATGTATTTATGTAAAGAAATAAGTGTTAGGCAATGATTTACTCTGCTCACTAGATTGTTATCCATCTAATATTTTTATTGATTCTTTCTGATAATGTTAGTCTTATGGAGTTTATGATTCCTCATTTTTTGAAAAATGATAAGTCATAATGTTAAATATTAATATATTAACCCTAAGATGTATAAGCCCCAACATAAAAGAATATAGTATAAATCTAGCTAGAAACTAAATAAAATTTAAAATTTCTTCAGAGAAAACTATGCACAGTGAATTGTTCATTTTATTTTATAATTTTATGATAACTATATTGTCTTTAAATTAATTATCACTTTCATATATATTATGTCTGAATTGATTATAAAATAATATTTTTTAAATTTTACATAATTGTTTTTCAAACTATATCTTTTGTTGAAAAAAAATTTTCTTTAAACGATGATAATATTATTAATAGTCATTTTACTTAGATACTTGTTTGTAAGATAACAAGTTCAATAGTTAAAAATATATGATTCTACAAGATTCTAAGAGATAATAAAATACATCAATGAATATAATCATGTATACAAAATGTCAATATATTAAATATATTTTAAAGACAAAATAATATATTTTATTTTAATTTCAAAAATATGAACCATATAATGATATATTTTAATAATTTAATATATAATTTTTTAATATCACACTTACAAATATATTACACACGATGTATATCTATAACTAATATAAAAAGTGACACTTCCCACTTTTCGTCCGATTCAATCTTTGTGAGCCCGGTTCACTCTTTAACTTGTCCTTCTATGTTCTTGTGTGGTAACGTATAGAATTGAAACCTACAAATCTCACTCTTTAATTTTTCCTTCAGTTTTTTTCTGTTATTCTTTAATTTGTCTTTCTATTTTCTTATGTCAGGTAACGTATAGATTGAAAAGTACAAACCTCACTCTTTAATTTATTCTTATCTAAATAATGTCCAATCAAGATAAAATTTCAAACATAAATTTATTATAATGTAATATATTTTATGATGATTTTATTTTAATTTTTTAAAACAAATTTTTGTCGAGTGAAAATTACCTAAAATTTTAATAAATTGAATTAATTTTGATATATGTACTTCGGTAATTCTCAATGTTCATATTTTTATGGTAATTATAGTAGTTTCGTATTTAATTATGTTACCGAAGTCTGATGACGTCCTGTCGAGATACACACGTCAATTTTTTCTTCAGTTTTCTTATATAAGATAACGATAATGTCTTTAATTTTATATCTAAATAATGTCCAATCAAGATAAAATTTTAAACATAAATTTATTAGAATGTAATACATTTTATGATGATTTTATTTTATTTTTTTAAATAAAATTTTGTCGAGTGAAAGTTACCTTAAAAATTACTAAATCGAATTAATCTCGATATACGTACTTCCATAATTCTCAATACTCATATTTTTAGAATCAACATATTTTTTTGATAATTATGGTGGTTTCATATTTAATTATGTTACTGACACCTGGTGACGCCCTGTCGGGATACACAAGTCTGAAGATAATATCGGAGTTATGTTAATAGTGTAAGAGTGTCTCTAAATTAAAAATAATCATATTTACTATTTACATAAAATATGATTTTTTTAATTTTTTATTTATAAATACTTTTATATTATTAATATAATTCTGATACTGAAGCAACCCGATTATTTAATAAATGAGAGTAATATAACCTCGGCCAAAAGAATATCCATCGCGATAACCTTAAGTTAATGTGGACTGTCTGTGGGATGCGATCTTGAAGCGGGTTATCGCATGACCACGTTAAGGTGGTGAGCTATACCATCACCGTGTTTATCTTACCGTTAGATTTTTAATTTAAGTCATCTATTAAATTAACTCTTATTTATTAAATAATCAAGTTGTTATAGTACCAAAGTTATGTTAATAAATATTATTTTTAATTTAGAGACACTCTTATATTATTAACATAACTCTGGTATTAACTTCAGACGTGCGTACCCTGATAGGGTGTCACCGGACTTTGATAACATAATTGAATATGAAACCACTATAATTACCAAAAAAAATATGTTGTTTCTAAAAATATGAACATTGAGAATTATCAAAGTACGGATATCAAGATAAATTTGATTTAATAAATTTTTAGGTAATTTTCACTTGAGAAAGTTTTATTTTAAAAAATTAACTAAAATCATCATAAAATGTATCACATTCTAATAAATTTATATTTGAAATTTCATCTTGATTGGATATTGTTTAGATATAAAATTAAAGATATTAATTTAATTTCAAAAAAATCATAAACTTTGTTACTGTACACATGAAGGAAATCGATCATGGAAAGATCGTTTTTTTATTTTATATATTTTTTAAAAAGGTCGCGCCAGTGCGGCCGTTGACAGTCGAAAGCTATATTACTAATAAAATTTTTAAGCTGCTATTCACCTAATAACATTATCAAAATATGTAAAATTTAAAGAAAACTTAAGAAGTTGCTGGTCTTGCTTAGGTAGGGTTTGGAGTGGGAGAATCGCCGTGAGTGTTGAGGGAGAGGGGGGGGACAGAAAGAGAGCCTTTAACCAAGCCGAACATCCCATGCATGGCAGTGAAGAAGGGGGAGAAGTTAGGCACACCACAAAAGATAGTTGTTTGGTGTAAGCTTAATGGGAAGAAAGGTCATCATAGAGGAATAGAAAGAGACGGAGGGCGACTGTGTAGGCACGGTGAGGGGCTGAGGAGTGATCGTTGGGCGAGGAGTATTCACCAACTCAGAGGAGGATATAGAGCTGAACGTCGAAGTTGTGCCTGTGGAAAAAGTCGCCATGGAGTGAAAGGGTCGTGAGATGGAAATGTTCTGATAGCATGTAAAATCTCTTAAGGAGAGAAGAGAAGCACTTGCTTCTCGAGAATTATCGTCCCACTCAAC
This sequence comes from Colocasia esculenta, assembly GCA_014218235.1. Lineage (NCBI taxonomy): Eukaryota > Viridiplantae > Streptophyta > Magnoliopsida > Alismatales > Araceae > Colocasia > Colocasia esculenta. Next base: position 103,587,943 of record CM024759.1, on the reverse strand, counting down.
TGAGACGACTTGTAATGATATATATAGAGTTAATATATAGAGTGGGATAAACTCACATTACAAAGATATTGATATGAGGCAATGGCTTAACAGAAGTATACATATACATGTGTGAGACTCTTGCTCAATCCGATTTCATGGATGTTATGATGTTCCCCATACATATGGCACGATGCACACTCCGTCATGCGCACCACATTCATCTTCAGCTGCAACTATTCGTGGAGGTTGGCTCGCAGGCTGGTCAGGGGGCCGGATGATGTTCATTAGAGTGCCAGTGGAAGGGGTGGCTGGAGTTCGGATGTGCCATGGAGAGATACCATGCAGGCGATGCTATTGCAAATGGAGGTGGTGTCAAGGAGAGCTGGCTAATGGCAGTGAGAGGGGTATAGGTGGATCATCTGGTGTTGTTAGATATAATGGGTACGTCTCAAGGGGATGTACACTCTAAATTCATGATACGTAGGTTAAAAAATTGAAAAATAATTAATTTTAGAAGCCTTACCGTCTTTTTAATGATGTTGCTTTTATAACCTATAAAAAAATAAATATTTATAATAAATAATTGTGTAATAAAAAATTGCCAAATATTTGTAAATAGACCTTGTTATCTTACCGGTAAAAAAATTATTTCAAATGAAATTTATCTTTTTTATATTTTTTTTCTTCTAAATATATGAAAAATTATTTTTAAATTTTTAAATTATTTTAATAATTATATTATATTCATAAATAACGTTTCTTTGACTAGTGTTTATAGTGACGGTATGAAAATCACCCATTCTCAATTTAGTTTTTCAAATGCACGTACATGATTTGTACACTTTATTTAGATTGAAAAAAAAACAAACAAAAAAATTATTAGATCGATTATATTAATAAAAATATTATTAAATAAAATTCAACATTATTCTCTTAAAAAAATAAAGGGCTTACAACCGATTTTATTAATATGATAAAGCTGAAATTAGGGGCTAAAGCCCGATACATCTGGTTGGCATATGCCCAGTAAGAAGGCAATAATAAAAAAAGAAAATCTAAGACAAAAGATCAAATCATTACTTGCCAAAATAAGAATTACTTCTACCTACTATTAGGATAGATATTAGATAAAAAAAATTATCAATAAAAGGTATATTATTTTATTTTTATAATTGGCATGAATTCTATATTCGTTTCATGGAACCCCTCCCCATTCCTTATATTAATAATAAGATTTATTCATGTTACAATATAAATTTGCATGCAAGGTATGCTTTTCTTTGCACAACAGGTAAAACATATATATATATATATATATATATTAATTTATTTCAAACACTAAACTAATAATAAATAGACCACAAAAACTAATAATAATACACTAAAACAACATATGGATCACATATATACCGTCCACACTCTGTGTCCATATAAAACATTTAAAAAAAAAGAAATATGATAATTTGGGGGAAGAGAAAGTTAAGGTGTAAGATCGTTTTAGAGGTAGCACATTAGATGCCATCAATACTAAATTGCATTAGACCATCCTCGATCGAATTACATGTCAACTTTAGATGCCATCAATACTATGAGAAAAGACATAAAAATACGGTTTTTTTTTTTTTTTTGAAGTGGCTGGTTATAGTTGGATACTAAGAAGTTCTGGGTTAATCATGACTCATATAGTCATGGTTTCATTTCCCAGTCCATATAGCCTAAACTATATATGCATCCTACAACGTACGTATGGATATATATTCGATTGCAATAATTAAGTGGCAGTATAACCAACAACCATTGGTAAAAAAAAAAAAGGTACAACCACCAACCAGGTTTAATTTGTTTGCCTCTCTTTCTCAACTGACTACTTTTTGAAATAATATATTTTCCACTATAATATATATATATATATATATATATATATATATATATATATATATATATATATATATATATATATATATAGAACCTGGGTAATTTGAACCTCCAAGACATTGCTAGTGCCTTTTGACTGGCTATATACAGAAGCCCGCAGATTTAACAACATATATGCCTGACGTGGGCAGTTCAATTAGAGGATTAATAACGTTAGAAGAATTAACGATGGACCTTCGTGGAATTGGAGCCGCAGTTGGCAAGTGTAATTACAACGAGAGTATTTCCTTAATTTGGTGCAATATTGACACGAATTCTAGGGTCAAATAAGTTATTAAAATTATAAAAGAAAAGCAATTAAATAGTAAATAATAAGAACGTTTTTTTGAGTTATCTACTTTTAACGTTTCGGCCCATTTACGGCCCATTTGTTGTTTGGCGGATTAAGGCCATTGAGGCATCCAATGAGTTTTGAGGTCCGACTCTCATCTCTTCTCGATCTCTTTGTATGTGTCTATCTTTAATATTGAGTAAAATTTGGTACACATTATATAGTGTAAAGTCACCTGTGATTGGGCGATAATGCGATTTAGGGGAAAATATTCGCAAGCAAAACATAAAAGAAGCCGACCTCTTTGATGGATAAGTTAACTGGCTCCGATGTCAAAACTCATTGAAAAGTGAAGGTAGCGGATTCTTGCTTGTGCGTGTCCAAAAGAAATGAAATAAATCATGGGAAAAATATAAGAAGAAATAAAAGAATAAGCGATCTCTTGATTGATAAAAGCTTCTACAAAAACCATGGTCTATAAGCCCATAACAAGTCCCCTTAACAATCAATACGATTTTTTTTTTTACTCTTTAATGAAGGAGCTTATTTGAAAATTCACAAATTTGTGGAAGTTACGTTGTGGGCGTCTGGAGAGCACATCCAAGTAACATGGAACAAAGTAGATGTAGCGATGGGAAGATGATCAAAGAGCGGGGAATGTTTGGAAGAAGAAGAAGAAGAAGAAGAATCATAAAGTACCGTCACGAAAACGGGGTCGTCGAACTCCACGATTATGTTTGTGTCCCCTCATCGGGTCTTTGCAGTCATAGGTTATAAGTGGATCTGGGCTGGATCCATTTGGGCTCAATTTTTTACTTTTCTGGGCTCATTTGGTCGTACTCGGATCAGTTCAGTCCGGCCCAAATTTGTCGCCGTTTATGGATTTTGAGATGCATGATCACAGAGTCCGATTGCCAGCTGAATAGTTGAAAACAATAAAAGTATGCCTCTATTGTCACAATGTGGTCTTCCTTGTTTCAGTGTCCTGGGGGTTTTTCCCCTTTTTTCTCCTTTCGCCCAGGTGTGCTTGGTCTCCGGCGGCGTCGATGGAGGCCCTTTCTCTCTCGGAGGTGCTGTTGGTCCGGTTTCTTCCCAATTTTGTCTCCCCCTCGGCTCCGGTGGTGCTGGCATTATCGGTGGCGAGGAGGCCTCCGATCGAAGCCTCTTGGCTCGGATTAGTATCTCCATGGCTTTGCTTTGTTGTTTCCTAGTAACTTTGGTGTGCAGGAATGGATCTTGTCACCGGTGTAGTGGCCCCCTCCATCAGGGTAGTTTGTTTCTCTCACATTCGTGGGAGATGTTGTCTCCTCCGAGGAGGGTATCCCTTCTCTTGGAGGGCCTCTTCTCCGGCGCCGTTGGTATCCCCTCCGGCTGTTTGGAGAGCTTCGTCTCTGACACTGTTGGTAGCTCCACAGTTGTCTGGAGGTTCGGCAGCGGCTTCGTCAAGATGTCTCTCTTCTTGGGCAACTTTATTGATCGTTGGAGTCTCTCCACCACCTCGTCGAGCTCCCCCCCGGCAAATGTGATGTCCGAGGGCTCGCCTTCCTCCACCTTGAAGCCGTCGGCGTTGTCCGGCAGTTGCTCACGGTGCCCTGTGCGACGACCTCCTCTGGGTGTTCCCAGTCCGAGTTTTCGGTGGCTCCCGAGAGTTTCTCCCCTTTCTTTGGACCCCTGGTCTTTGTCTCATGGCAGTTTGAAGCCATGCCCTGTTGCTCTGACTTGCAGGCTTTTCTCTGGCATTGACGTATGTTGCCCTCAGCCTGGATCTGTTGTGATCTTTGTACTCCATTTCGTAATATAATATATAACCTATCTTCTGTGTCCAAAAAAAAAAAAGTGGTCTTCCTTGTTTCAGAGTTTTACAAATAAATGTGGTCTAGTTTCGAAACTTCTTATAATCTTCATTCTCATATTTATGGCATTGACGTATGTTGCCCTCAGCCTGGATCTGTTGTGATCTTTGTACTCCATTTCGTAATATAACATATAACTATCTTCTGTGTCCAAAAAAAAAAAAGTGGTCTTCCTTGTTTCAGAGTTTTACAAATAAATGTGGTCTAGTTTCGAAACTTCTTATAATCTTCATTCTCATATTTAAGAGAGAGAGAGACTCATCGATGGACTATTCTTTAAATTTTTCTTTTTTCTCAAATGTCTTTTAACTTGGAGTCTTGGAGAGCCGTTTGTTCTCAGTTTCGGCTTTTTTTTCCAAATTGCACACTTTCTTCCTTAACGAGGCGAAACTACCCTGCTGGCCCGGGCTCTCCAGTCTCCAATTATGGCAATTGATTTTAAGAAGCTCTTTAATGAAGATTAATGGAGAAATATGTATATTCAAAATTATATTATATTGTAGAAACAAATCTGTAAAGATCGCTATTTTTTTTTTTTTTTACCGTTCAACAGTCATGATCATAAGAACATGTCCTTTTGACGTGGTAATTCACTAAAAAAATAAGATTTGTCGACTACGAATCTATGTCAACGGTTTATATGTTTAATATTTGTCAGTATTAATTATTTTTAACCGTTGACAAATATTAATCATATATCAATTGCAACATGAAATCGCTGATAAAAGTTTAATATTATTACAATATATATACCATAATATACAAATAAAATATCATTTTTTGAATTTTACAAGTTTGTTATTACAATATATATTGTCTTTATCGCAGATGATAGAAAATTAATTTTTTCTTTCAAATTGGGGCACCCAGATTATTTGTGATCTTCCTCACATCCAAACATTAATTCAATTAAGTGTGACATTTATTATATTCAGAGGCTTAATAGTTAGTCTTTTGTATATATGAGATTGTAAGATCAATAGTTCAAATCTCGTTGAATATTATTATAAAAAAATTAAAGAACATTATAATATGATAATTTCCAACCATAAAAAGTTCTGCATTTACTTGGGTTAGCATTAATAAGTACTTTTTCACCACAACTCATTTGACGAAGCTTAATCATATTGGTTGGAGTAGAGGGGGGAAAAAAAGGCAGATAAAAAGATATATGAAGTTGTAAATGGATAATCTTATGTCAAACAATCTAAGAAGGAATTAGAATTAGATTTTTTTTTTGAGATCAAACATATTTAAACAACTATATAATTTGTCTACAAACATAACATATGTAGACAGCTTGAAGCCATCTAAGAAAAATTATATGTAGACGACTTCTATGATGATTGGACCCTAATTGGGCCTTCAATTCGTCTTAGGGTTAACAACAAGGTCGTTTGTCGTTAATGCCAGCATGTTGATGACAAGATTGATTGCCATCAGGGCTACAAACGAGTTGAGTCGATCCGAGTATTATGCTGCTCAAGCTCTGTTCGTTAATTTTTAATCGAGCTCAAGTCGAGCTCGAGCTTTTCGAGTATTGAAAATAGTTGTTCAAGCTTGGTTCGTTTAAATACTCTCGAGTTCGAGCCCATAACGAGTATCTTAACGAGCCTAATTGAATTTGTGAGTTATATATATATATATATATATATATATATATATATATATATAGTATATATATATATCTATAAGCCCAATTTAATTTACAAGTAAAAAATTAATTGTTTATAAGATCCAAGTTTATCTTATTTCAAAGTCATACCCCAAGATCCTTCATAAGTTACATGTTTAAGAACTTAAAAGAGTCGAGTAAGTATTTGCTCATACTCGGCTCGTTTATGAAATTATGAGCTTAAATTTTTGTTTGAGCTTGACTCATTTACCTTATTAAATGAGCCGAATTCGAGTAACATCCGAGTCGAATTCTAGTTACTTATCGAGTGTATTAGTTCGTTTACAGCCTTTCTTTTCATAATTTGTGTATTTACACCCTCATATTTAATCTTTTACATTTTAGTATTCATAAGTATTTCGTACCTTAATAATTTTTTTAATAAATAAATATTAATATTTTCATATTTATAATAAGAAATTAATATAATTCAAATATATTAACGGAGTAACTAATCGAGTATTTTAACAAGCATATTATCTAGTATCTTAACGAGTTGTTCGCGAACGTATTCGAGTCGAGCATATCTCTGTTCAAGCTCGACTCGTTTATGAATCGAGCTTATATTTTTGTTCAAGCTCGGCTCGTTTATCTAATAAACGAGCCGAGTCGAGTTTTTATCGAGCCGAGTTTCGAGCTACTTGTCGAGTGTATTGGTTCATTTGCAACCCTAATTGCCATCAATGTTGTGTAGATGGCAAAATATTGTGCCATTTACTTGGGTTGAAGACAACTTGTGTTGCCATTGAGTTTAGGCAATTCCAAAGAGTTCGTTAGTGTTGGGTTGACGGCAAGCTATATTGGCATCAAGTTATGGCAGTAGAACTTGATGATAACCTGTGTTGACGTCAATCTTAGCCAGTCTATTTTTGTATAGGGGGACCTAAACCCCTCTTTCTCTCGCTCACCTTTAACTCTCTCCACCTCCCACTTCTTCTGCCACCTTCGGCGACCAATGGAGGTTTGTAGGTGAGATGTTGGTGGTTGTGGTGGCGATAGTTTGTGAAAAATGAGGTTTGAGAAGGATGTTTTTCTCGCAGAGTGTGCAACGTCATAACAGTGGTTTGGGTGTTTTCTTAGCGTATTTTTTTCATTTGAGGTAGGAAGACTAACCCCCATGCTTCATTTAATTCCTTTAACGTGCTGCGTGCAAGATCGATAAGAGAAAATCCATGTTTTTTAGGAATATTTATGTTGGATGTATATGTGATTGCACCACGTGTTTCTATGTGTGAAAATGATGTTTCCTGTGCTTTATGATTGCTTGTGATCCGGGGAAAGAGTTTTACAATGTTGTTTGTTGCTCAAGACTTGACTTCTAGCTCTTGTAGGCAGGAGCGGAAGAACTTGACATCAATAGTGAGTGCCGCCAAGTTCATTAGCAGCAACATTGGTTGTCATCAATTCTCCCTGACGGTGTGGTGGGTTGCCATCAACTTGTACTTGACGGCATCAGGTATGTCTTTCAACTCTGCCCTAATGGCGTACGATGTTGCCGTTAATCTGGGTAATCCACTGATGACCTTCTCGTGTTTTCCACATTGCTTCTACATGCTAAGACATTTGCCTCTACATGATGCTCCTAGACGTTGAGTGCATCTCCGTCTGTGTTGGATGTGTCTTGTGCTTATGTTCTGTGCATGTGATGTGAGTTTCTAATTACTCATGTGTTGAGCACAACACTGCCTACATGATTGGCATGAGCTATTCTATCTGTGAGCCTAAAGGTCGAGAATGTCTCTGTCTAATGCATGCTCTTTGTGGTGGTTTCAAGTTGATTTTAGTGGGACCCCTTCTCCATCTGTTTGGGTCTAGTGTAGGGGAAAATCTATCGAGGGCTGTGTGTGCACACATGGTTAAGGTTGGAGGAATCTATGGCATCAAGGCACCAAACAATACACCTTAGGTAGTTCGACCTTGTGTGTATGGTGTGATTATATTCATGTACTACTTAGTCGAGCTTCAATCTGGCTTAGTTTGTGTTATATTGTTGTTCTTATTATCTTGTTGAATATTATTGTGTTTTTGTCATTTTGTTTTGGTGGGTACTATCCCTACTTGGCCCTTGAGTAGAGGCTCAATCTCTTTCCCTTTCAGGTGATTGTGGGCACCCAAAAAAAAGGGGGTGGACACTGGGCCTGCACCGGCTAGCCCAGCTCCCCCAAAGGGGAAAAGACCCCCTAGAAGCCCACTAAAGGACCCCTTCAACAGGCCCAAAATAGACCCACTACCCTATGGCCCATACACCCAATGCAAGGGGGTCATCCTAAGCTACCTCCACACCTCCCCACTACAACTAAAAAAGCTGCTATGGCAGCAGAGGTGAAGGCGGCTGGGGGTCCTCCTCTTCCTTCATCCTTTTTTTGGCTGTCTATGCACAGAAGAAGAAAGGGAGGCAAAACATTCTTCCTGGGGCTACTGGGGGGGGGGGGGGGGGGGGGGGGGCGCTGCGTGAAAGGACTTGGGAGAAGAGGCTGGGCTGCTTTCTTCCTTCTTCCTCCCATCTTGCTGGCTAAAAACGTTCCTACAGAGGTGGGCTGCAGAAGAGGCTTGGAAAAAGGCAGAGCAGGAGAAAGCTCTTCTCCCTCCTCCCATTGTGGCTGGCTGCGCAGAAGGGTGCAAGGGAGGCTCCTCTTCGTCCTCAAGGCTGGTGGCTAACAAGAGGAGGGGTCTGCTTGGGCTACTGGTAATGTGAAGAGAGAGCAGAGGAAAAGAAGAAGAGAAAGAAGAAAAAAAGAAGGGTGAGAAGAGAGAAATGAGGAAGAGGGGACTGCCGTTGCAATCCCCCCCCCCACACACACACTTGTGTTTTCCTTCTTTACTTCTCCTCTTCTTATTCCCCATGTAGCATTCCCCATCTCCAATAGTGAAAAGACCGCTTTTCTTTCATTCTTTTGGTTGCATGCTCCCCCTTACCCTTGTTTAGTTGTGTTTTTTTTCTTCTTATTTTTTTGCATGAGACTGAAATGTTCTCCATGTGTATTGAATGAGACCTGCCTTCCCTTTTATGTGATCCTTCTTCCTTTTCTTTTGCATGAGACTTCATTCTATCCCCATTTGGACAGTGAGGAGGGCGATTCAATGCCTCATCCCACTCCTAAGGGAGCCATTATGTGGATCCATCGGATACCTCTTGGCCCATGGAAGGGCACCCCATGAGAGGTCCATCCATGGCCATTCCCACACCCCAAATCAAATGAAATCGAGTGAAAGGGTATGGGGGCTTGCTGTTGCTGTGCATGGCTCTCTATCCCTCTCCTCATCCCAGTTTAAGAGACCAAACCCCCCATTTGCTGCCCCTCTCTCACTGCATCGAGGTCTGCCAGATCGTTTTATCTGTGGATTTAGGGAGAATGAGAAGGGCAACTCAATGCCCGGGTTCCATCTCTAGTCCTGGTACATTCCTCCCAGCATAAGAGACTTCAAATAGGTATTTTCTCCCATTTCCTATGGCCGGATCATGCTGGATACGGTCCATCTTGGACAGCTGCGTTCCAGACTGTCGGTTCACTTTTTCATGGGGTTTTGAACAGAAAGGGCCAGATAATCGATACCTGGGCCTGTTTGAGCTCATGGACAGTGTCTATACGTGTTGAAGGCTCTGTCCCTCAAATTGGACGCTCAGATCCCTCATAGATTTCGAGAACCATGTCCAAATAGGGCTGTCGGATCACTTTTCCATGTAGCTTTGAACACAAAGGGCTGGATAACCAATATCTAGGCCCAGTTCAAGCTTATAAATTGGTTCCATATGTGTTGTGGGTTCTGTCCCTCAAATTGGACGCTCAGACTCCTCATGAATTTTGAGAACAGTTTCCAAACAGGGCTGCAAATTCACTTTTCCATGTGGCTTTGAACACAAAGGGCTAGATAACCAATATCTAGGCTCGGTTCAAACTTATAAATTGGTTCCATATGTGTTGTGGGTTCTGTACCCCAAATTGGATGCTCAGACTCCTCATAGATTTCGAGAACCACGTCCAAATAGGACTGCCAGATCACTTTTCCATGTAGCTTTAAACACAAAGGGATGGATAACTAATATCTAGGCCCAGTTCATGCTTATAGATTGGTTCCATATGTGTTGTGGGTTCTGTCCCCCAAATTGGACGCTCAGACTCCTCATGGATTTTGAGAATCGTGTCCAAACAGGGCTGCAGATTCACTTTTCCATTTAGCTTTGAACACCAAGGGCTAGATAACCAATATCTAGGCCCGGTTCAAACTTATAAATTGGTTCCATATGTGTTGGGGGTTTTGTCCTGCAGAATGGGTCCTGCAGAATGAGTCTGGCTACCGATTCACCCATGTCGTATCGTTTTGGCTGCAGAATCGATTTGTTTACCAAATTGAATGAAGTGTGTATGTCCCGCAGAATGGGTTATCTACCCTGCAAAATGAGTTGTATTTGTTACATACAATAACTAAATGACACTAAATCATGAAAAGAGCCATGACAACTAAAAGCATGTTAAAAGACATTGCATAATAGATAAAAGAGCAAATGAATAAGCATGTAAGTCGACACTAAGAGATGAAAAGCACACACACACATTCAACTCTCTTGCAAATCTTAACTGCAACCTTGGGGTTTCATTGTGCACCTTTATCTGATGTCCCATTTTAGGCCACAAGACTTTCAATTCTGGCGATTAATCAAGGGTTTTCTATTTTAAAGAGATGTAATTAATATCGTTGCGCTTAGGCAACGGTGGGATCTTGGTCCCGACTCGACACTCACTCTTGTTTGACGAAGTCAAACGGTGCGCACAATAGACCTGAAGCCCTTCGACTCTTGGAGGTAGAACACTTGTTGCCACTCCAGTGGCTGGCACGCCTGCGCTATGCAAATTGCCGATTCATCTCACGTCACTCTTGCTCAAGTAGCATACGACGGGACTTAGATTAGCAATACGCATCCATGAAAACATGAGAAACATGATAAAAAGAACTTAAATTTTATTTATGGACTATTCCATATTAAAATCCATTTCCACAGTGATGCACCATGAGCTTAGGGTGCAGATGTTCAGAATTAATCTAGTGATGTTGCTTAGCTACTAGCTCCGGAGGATAGTGTACATTTTGCTATATGTACCTTCCTTCACTGTACTTATACTCTAAGTTGTAAATTATGTGTGTTGTCTACACTTGTGAACATAGTATAGGATTTGCAATTGCACAATTTTTTATATGACTTCCTCAGACACTTTCTTAACCCTTTTGAGTTTCGACTTGTTGGTGGCGGTTTAGGATTCAGATTTACTAGAGGGGTTCTGGTATCTTAGATATTGGGTTTTTACAACTTCCTAGTCGTCTATATATATTTGTAGATAGCTTCGAAGCCTGTCTATATATATTCTATATGTAGATGGCACTCAACCATCTATGTATGATGTTTTTTTAGACACACATTGTAGGCGTCTACATAAGGTTATGTATAGTGATTAGAGGTCCACATAACCATATGGAAGGAGAACTTCAAGTATTCTTCACGTTCTTGTCTTAGGATCACAAAAGCGCTCATAGGTAGCCAATCTCTCAAGCAAAACTAAATTAAACTCGACCCTAATCAAATCATGATCCTAGTAACAAAAGTCCCATATTTTCCCCAATTTATATCATGCATTCACGTCAAATTAAAGCTCTAAAGTTTTAATTTTTGTGTTTATACGAGTTGCATATTCTTGATATTGTATCTCTTAAACCCCTAATCCAAACTTCATGACACTTTGACTGAAGATTCTTCATGTTAGGAACAATTCCCCTCTATTTTCCCCAATTTTTATGCATTGGTTTGATCGTATTAAGTGTTTTCCAAACATACTATGAATTAGGGTTTTTTATCATAAAACTGAAATTCATGCATCCCTATGTCAAATTTATTCAAGTAAAATATATAGAGACCTTCTACATCATGTTTAGAACAAGTTTTATGTTCAGAGTTTTTTCAAAAATAGATTAGATCATATTTTTTCGAAGGCCAGAAGTAAATCACGTTTTGCATAAAAATATGTTCTATGTTAGGCGCACAAAACCCCCTTTGCTTCCCATCCAGTTCCAACCCATTGGTTGTTCCATGTGCATCGGCACATTACGCCGCACTTTGTTACTATCCAGTTTTTATTCTTTTCTCTTATCTTTTGCACAGAAATCCCTGACCTCTAGTTATTTTGTGGAACAGGCCAACCAACAATGTTATTAAGCCATGTTAGCCTGATTAGGTATTATTTCATTTTAATTAAGTCAGATTAAGATTGATTATGTATTGTTTAAGTCTATTTAACTTTAATTAAGTCTTATTAAACCTAATTAAGCCCTATTTAAGTATGATTAAGTCTATTTAAAGTCTTATTAAGTGTTATTAAGACCTAATTAAGTATGATTAAGCTTGATTAAGTTTGATTAAGCTTGAATAAGTCCTAATTATGTTCAATTAAGCTTGATTAAACCATGATTAAGTTCTATTAAACTTTATTATGCATGATTTTCATACTTCCATCAATACAAATTTATTTAACACATTTGTAAAGACGTTAAGAACTTGAATCTTACTCTAATATTCTAATGACATGATCATCTCTCTTTTACTATACAATTGTTCACTATCATTCTCTGTTGTTCTAGCTTGATATAAAAGTAGAAACTTAAACATGCTATAATCCTCTCTTTAAAAAAAAAAAAAGGACATGCTCATGACTAATCTCAATCTTTGATTTTCTTCACATGCACACACCGAACATGCATTTTTGCCATGTGACCTTACAGAAAATTACTCAATAATATATCTAGTAATTAAGTTTAATTTTTCATGTAAATTCCTCTATTATTTTAGAAGGACTTGCCATCGTTTTATTCGCTCGCTTTAATACCGTTATTGTGACTCCTCGGCCTTTGAGCACTCAAGGCACGATGAGTAAATATTTTTTATACACACTTTATCTTGGCTTGGACGACCTCTTCGTTGGGAGTACTCCTGACTGGACCATGAACTCCTTGTCGAGGCCTCCATAAGACTCCTTGGCTTTGGTGGACGTCTATTGCCGACGAGCTGTTTGTACCATCAATACCTATTTTACCCTTAGGGATCAGTATGATCCAACGGCCTTAGATTATTCTCTCTTACCTTGAGATCACGAAGGACCTCTAGCCTGTGTTCGTAGCACGGCTATTGGGCGATTGTGACTTCTATCGGATAGCCGGCACACGATCATGTATGTTGTGCAACTGTTACCATCGCCTATTTAACGACGATTTACGGTTACGACCCTAGCTCTCATCTGCACTCTTTACCCTCTCGTCTATTCACGTTCCCTCTACACTCCCATTTATTCTTCAATTACTCTCATCTATTCTTGGTACTCTACTTGGCCATCATTTGATTGTCTAAGATAACAAACATAACCATGCCATGCAACATTATAAGGGCCCGATCTGGTCCTAGGAGGTGTGCCCGGAAGGCTATTAACTCGCGAGGGTTCAATGATCAGGGTGTTCGGCATGCATCCAAACACATGACTATCAAGATTTAATCAAAGACAATCAATCAAAATACTATATTCTCTTGGTTGATAAGAAGATCGACCAAGCTTGCTATCACGACTAGTGCACTTTTGTGTAACCATACACGCTATCTCGTTATATGATCAATCCCTTATCATGCTTGTTGTGCTATTTTCATGTGAAAGTATTATCGTTCTCTTGCTATCATGTGACATTACTCTCATGACTATACTTGATCGTTCTCTCTAGTTATCTTACTTTACAAGACATTAATCACTGAGAGCATGTCTGTTTATACGTACGAGATATTAAGTCATACTGAGCGTTATCGCTCACCCTACGCTATTTGTTATATGTGTTTTATGTAAGTCGGATGATGACATTACACACACGTAAATTCGACTCCATCGCAGGCAAATTTTATATTGCGTCATAATGCCACAAATTAATGGCCACCTTTTGCCTCACAAGAGTGTTTTTCCAATATTTCTGGATCTCACCCATTCTTCCCCAGTGCTTCACCTTTATTTTAAGGTTAAAAGTGTGGGGGCCGGAACCCTCAAATGTGGTTCGGTCACGAAAGGCCCATGAACAACTTCATCAATTCGCGTCCGCTTCAGTGGACGCTTTTCAGGAGGACTTTATCTGCGGCCGATGAAGCCGACGTGTTTATCTGGCACATGCTCTAATTGGAATCGCGTCCTTGTCAGCAGACGCGATTCAGAAGGTCAAATCCGACATCCGATTAGCAGACAATGCATTTATGAGCCGATTGCCTTGGAATCACGTGAGTTGTAATCGCGTCGGGCTAAGCCGCCGCGTTTCAAGTCGCGGCGGCCTGATCCGACGCGATTCCAAGCGTAGATGGGGCTATGGTCATGATGTGCCCATCACATCAATTTGACCTTCTGAATCGCGGCCTGGCACCCAGACGCGATTTAAATCAAGTCGCGGTGCGATTACCGAATGTGATTCGAATCGTAATCCGTCGCCCAGCGTGTTTCAGTCTTAAGTCGCGTCCACTGTGCTAGACGCGATTCTAATCCGTGATGCCTATAAATAGACCCTGAGGGTCATTTTGTCAGGGGGGTCTAATGATCAAGGCGAAGCTCTGCCGGATTCTCGCCACAACTCCCTCCATCCTCCATCATCCACACCGCCCGGGCTATCTCGACGCAATCCTACATCCTCCGTCGTCCAACCGGCAGTGCCGACGTGCCATTCACATTCGAGGAAGCACCCCCTCCCCTTTCTTGCCTTTCTTTACGTTTATCTCCTCCAGGCCCCATGTGGCCCTCCTTTTCTTTTTACATGCACAAGCATGCATATAAATACACACACACACACACACACACCTATTTTAGGGGTTTAAAACCACTATCTGGTGAGTCCTCCCCATTTTTATCCATTTCATTTATTTATTTAGGATTCGATACTACACGTCTCATTTGACTAATCCCTATTTCATTTGTCTTTTTTTTTGCAAGGGCAATCAAACGGAAAACACCCTCTACCGCGGTCGACCGTGTTCGTAGAGGAAGATAGAACCCACATCACCCACATCATCGCGCAATCTCCCTGCTATAAAGATACGCTCGCGATCACTCCTCCCATCTGGCACCCCTCGCATGCATCTCCCTTCGGCACCCTCGTGTGCCTGGTGATCACGTTTCTTTTTCCCCGTTTTCATATCCCCCTCTTTGCGAATGGCCTCGGAGCCTTCGCCCTAAAAATGAACTCCAAAAGCGGCATTCACAGTGATGAGCGATCTGACATCATAGCAATAGAATTACCTTAGTATCATAGAGTCTAGTTAGATATTTACTTAATATCCTTTCCAATGTAATGATGTCTTTGAGCCCTATGTATTGGCTCAGAATTAGTGGTTGTATATAGTTTAGGTGATTTATCAATAAAATGAAGAGTTTATTGTAATTATTATTCATTAATTGCTATGATTTTTACGATTGTATGCGCAATTTACACTACCATATACTTTGCTCACGTCTCCCCTATTTATTTCACTGCTAAATTGGTTGGGCGTGACAGGAGGAACGGTGTCGAGGGGGGAATATCGCCCCCTCAGGGCCAGCCATAGTCGGCTACGTGCAAATCAGGGGAGGCACAAAAAACCTCATAGATCAGGGGAGGCACCAAGTCGGGAGATGTTGGTTATAATTTTCAACTCTCTCTTTCTCTCTCATTTGCTCTTCTTTGCTTCTCTGAATGGCTGAACCCTAATTTTGGCATTAGAGTTGACTATGGGAGTACTATTTTGAGACCAACTTTGACATCAGCCCAGAAGTAGCAAACCTTTTTCCCGTCCTTTAACCTCCTCCCAAGCATCCAATTTTGGGACTGTGGAGCTGGACCCGATTAGCCTTTGTGGGTCTTATGGACCATTCTCATCACTATCAATCTACTTTAAACTTTGTTCTTAACTACGTTGACCTCGTGGAAATGTCTCTTTAATCTTAACCTTCCGTATCATCATATATATGTTGGATTTACCGTGTCAACATCCTCTTAATTTTCTAGCTTCTTGTTGCGCGGTTGATGGTGCACATGCTGAGTTTAATTCATCTCCTGTGCATAATGTATATGTACATTTTCGAAGACCTGGTCAATGGCACTTTCATCTGTTGATTGCTTGTACACATATCTATACAACATGGAGAACATTACTTAATGGCCCAAGGTAATGTGTAATGAGAAATACTTATGAGTAATGGTAGTTGCACGTATACCCGTGTATAAATTCACGCTGGAATCGTCGGGGAGCGCTTTATTGGGCCACATGGAAAGCGCTCACGTCAACAGCCCAGCACACATCATCTGCACTCACTACAAGGTAAATATGATGATTGATTGGACCTATTTGTCACCAAAATCAACTTATTTGTCACCAGGAGTGACCTATTTGTCACCGGAATCAACTTATTTGTCACTTCAATTCGTGACTTACTTAAGGTATTTGTCACCAGAATCAACTTATTTGTCACCATGAGTGACCTATTTGTCACTGGAATCAACATATTTGTCACTGAATCACTTAAGACACGAAGTCAGTTATTTGTCATCAGGAGTGACCTATTTGTCACTGGTATCAACCTATTTGTCACTGGAATCAACCTATTTGTCACTGAATCACTTAAGACATGAAGTTAGTTATTTGTCACCAGGAGTGACCTATTTGTCACTGAATCACTTAAGACACGAAGTTAGCTATTTGTCACCAAGAGTGTCATATTTGTCACTGGAATCAACCTATTTGTCACTGGAATCAACTTATTTGTCACTGAATCATTTAGACAAGAAGTCAACTATTTGTCACCGGAATCAACTTATTTGTCACCAGAAGAAACCTATTTATCACCGAAATCAACTTATTTGTCACTCCAATTCGTGACTCCATGTGAATCACTTAAGACACAAAATCAGCTATTTGTCATCGAAATCAACTTATTTGTCACCAAAAGAAATATATTTGTCATTAGAATCAACATATTTGTTACCAGAAGAAATCTATTTGTCACCAGATAAAACTTACTTCGTGACTCCATGGAAAATTTTGATTTTGGGTCCAAAAAGAATATTTCAAATTAATTATAAATATATCTCTACAATCGTTGTTTACGATGTGGACAGTTTTCATGATAGCGGACCTCGGGAAGACGCACGCCTAGAGAAAGACGTGTGCTGGGCTGTTGACGTCAGCACTTTTCACGCAGCCCAATTAAGAGTGCCCCGGTGATTCCAACGTGAAATTTATGTCTAGGTGCACGTGCAATTAGCATTTCTCAATACTTATTGCACATCATTAGTACACCAATGGTGTGCACTAACTTAAGCTTATGGGTATGCGGGTTTAAAAAAATGAGGTGGCGGACATGTTATAATCCCCCAAGAGATAAATGGTATACTCCTAATAGGTGTGTCATGTTTAGTGCACAGTACTTTGTATTTCTCATGTCCAATATATCCCACAGTTTCCCAAGAGACCAAGTCTTCTACATAGGTTTTAACAACTCTTAACTTAATCATCCGAATATTTATCTTGAGACTGATCATGTCCGTCCGGGCTAGCTAATCTCTTATCCGTAGATCTAGATCACCTGTCCAAGCAGGACCAAGCTAGGTAGCTAGATAGAGGATCTGCGGCTAACTTCATGATTGGTTGACATAGAGATGTTAAATTAATATGAAAGAGATGACCAAGACTATGCTGTCCTATGTCTTATAACCCCTATATAAATGAATCCTATAAAGATGTGCTAGTTATATCCTCCATCTTTTTGGTAATTGAAATGAAGTTATAAAAACGACAAACTTACAAATTAGCTTATAAGCCGAAAAGTTATATATATATTTCTACTTATAAGCCGGCTTGAGAACCCGGAAGTATTGCAAGATCTCGCTCCCAGCTGGTCTCAAGACATCAAAAAGAAACTCTATGCAGATGTTAATTAGTTGCACCGGGAATGCAGATCTCCAGTCAGGAGGTGGGATACGTTACAGGTATATATATATATATATATATTTGCAAATTTAATCCACCCCATGTTCAACTTAGACTAGGCTATCATTGTATTAATATTTTTTTTGCAAATTTAAGTACCATTGTATTTTAAGTTTGCTTAACTCATTATTTGAACTTTGGCTCCGATGCATGGTGCACATATTTTCTGAGATAGCTCGAATCATATGAAGCACGATAGCTGATCTTTTTTTTTTTTTTTTAGATGCATGAGTCCGGACAAGAAAGACCAGACTATCCTGCAGGCATAATTTGTATTAAAACTAGAAGTATGAGCTAAATATTACAATCACAAGTTACAAGAACACAGCTAACAAGACAAACGCTAGCTGATCGTTTGACCAGTCTGATTTATATATATACCTGGAAACATGCAAGTGTAAGGCTATCGAATATCATGTTGGCCATTGTATTGGCTCTGAATAAAGCATCCCCCAGAGATTTATATCCCTAGAAACATAGCAGGGTAAGGCTAGCTAGCTAGCTATTGAATATCATGTTGACCATTGTGGTTCTGAATAAAGCATTGCCAAATTTCGGACATTACAAATGAACGCTATACCATCGTTGCTTAAAGAAAAGGGTATACTGTATCATCACAGAATGAACTATCTCACGGAGAAAAGAACAGGATAAGCTAAAGTACGTAGTACAGATTTTGATCCATAACAATTTTACGTTGAACTTGATCTATTTTCATTTTTAAATCTAGTCTGCTGACTGAAAAGATTAAATGATATCAATTTAAAATTTGGCATCAAAATATGTTATTAAGATAGGTATTATTGCACATTTTTGGCACCTCTATCTTTTATATGCGAAACCCCATGTAAGTCACACTTGTTTATTTCAATTATCCTGTTTAATGACAAAGTCCACTGCGTTCAGACAATACTGCAGGCGATCCTCTCCATAAGCGAGTCGATGGTTTTCTTCTCAGCTCCATCGACATCAGTTGTTCTGTCCAGGAAACCCAGGTGCCGCCTGTTTCTCCGACGGCCTTCTCCCCATATTGCTGTCCTCTACGAACGTCGACGACGGCGCCATGGAGACGTTCCCCTGTGGATCCAATAAAAAATGCCAAAAAATGGAAAAACAACTATTTAAGAGACTAATTAAGGAAGAAGAGCTCCTAAAGAACGCATGATATCTTTGTATCTCTGGTCAAGCCATGCAAGAGAGAAAAAAGCACACCGCCACCATGTCTCCGGCGGCGTCTCTTTGGATTAAGGCTCTATGCAGGTGGAGAAGGAAACCCAGGAAGCTAAGGTAGCGCAATAGCCGGCAGAACAGAGAATAGAGGGAGGCACCCCACGACAAGCGTGGGTTAACAATTGCATGACCTTCTTGGGCACTCCCCCCGTCTTCCGTTTCACTCGCAGATTCTGCCTCTCTTCTTCTTCTTCTCACGACTTCCATTCCTCTTCCTTCTTTTCTAGACAGTAGCTGAATGGGATAGAGGGCATCTCTTAATTCCTTGAGAATTTATAACCAGACATTGCCCAGTTGCTTGAGCAGTGATCTCATAATACACGTAAACACGTTTATCACACGGAATCGGCAACAAGTCTCCGGAAGAACAAGGATCGGTAGCAATGGCTAATGCTGTGCTTGGCCTGGATACGAACGAGTCTAGGATTGTGTGGGTCTTTTGATGACTGCAGATACCTAGCTATTAGTAAATTGTTTGGCCTGGATACGAACAAGTCTAGGATTATATATGTGGGTGGTTTGATGACTGCAGATACGTATAAGTAAATGAGAATGTCAACAGTGTCACTTTCGCTGGTCCATATCGACAGGATTGTTTTTTAGAACGGCGCCAAGTATCGGCCCCGAGGAGCTAGACAGATGCATCTAGCTTGTGCTTTCAGCGCGTAGTGTAGGAGCGGGCAAGGAGCCAGGGCACCTTCTAATTATATGGGACTTTGTACTTGTCAAAGTGCGATTCAGTCAACAGAAAGTGACATCACATAAATAGAGAGAAGAACAAATAAATTAGAGGCATTCGTTCCTCTGATGAAACCAAAAAATTCATATGCTCTAATTAAGTTTGGCGTAAAAAAGATGATGCTTTAGCTTCTGTCCTATAAAAAAAAGTGTCTACGAAAAAAAAAAAAGATTGAACCGTCTAGCTAGGATGATTCCAGAACAAGTTGTGCTCGCTCTCCAAATATTTTGGTGCTTTAGCACAAATAAGTCCTTTGGAGCAATATATATAATAGTACTACTCTTGGAGCACATGCATGCAACGAACGAGTTCCAAAATAATTTTCTTGGCTCTCGAGCTTGTAGATAGTCTACAATATTTTGGAGAGCAGTAAATACTCTTTTTTAACAGGTGTATTTTTTAAAAAAGTGAGACTATGTGAACTATTTCTGATGAGAAATATTTAATGTACATCATGGTGTGCATTAAACATGGCACATTCATTAGGGGTGTGCTATATATTTATCTTTGGGGGATTATAATATCTCCCCATCCCACTTTTTTAAATCCCAGATTTCTCATTTCTGGTTGATCTAGGCACGTTAAAATTGGACGTGTGTGAAATGGTAACAGGGTGATCTTGGGGCGTGCGACAGGTGGTCCTCCATCATCAGGCGATTCATTCCATAGCTGGCTGGCATAGTGGCATGGGGCCTGTGCCCCAGTTTATCTTGGCCTTAACAGTTAACATTAATGAGAAAGATTTAGGGTACTTTCATATTGCACTTAAGTGCAATATGACTAGGCACTTCACCCATGTGGCACCTCTCATATGGAGTGTGATAAAGTGACAACTCAATTATTGGGTGCCACGTAGACATAGTGTCTAGTTATATTGTACTTTAAGTATAATATGAAAATACACTAAGTCTTTCTCAACATTAATATATGTCCATTAAACTCTTGGCCCAAACAAGGCCACGTACAGGTCCAGTAAACAACGAGCCTGTCGACGAAACCATGCCCACTTAATTAATGGGTCAAAGAAGAGTTTATATGCAACCGCGCGACTGAATTACCTTTGTATCAAATCTAAACTCCCTATTTAATTAATTAGTTCTTTTATCTTTGATATGGAGCCCAACTCCTCTAATTAATTTGGAGCCCAACTTTTTTTATTTTGGAACCTAATTTTTATTTTGGAGGTTAAAAAATAGTTGAGCTCCAAAATATATAGAAGGCAAGTTAAGTTCCAAAATAGAAAGTTAGGCTCCAAAATAAAAGGTTGGACTCCAAATAGAGGGGTTAAACTCCAAAACAGCAAAGTTAAATTAAAAAAAAAAATATTTGACGTCCAACAAAAAGTCACATGAACTACAATCCTAAGTGAATTACATTTACTGTACTTTCTCAAGTGTAAACTTTTCTCATTATTGATATAACCAATTTGAGAAGATACTTATTACTTATATCAACTCGGGATGTGTGTATGTGTGTGGTTCTCACATATTATATGTTGCTTGTATTCGCTAATAGATAAAAAAAACTACCCGTCGTAATAAGTGTTTCTCAATCAATTCATCCATAATTACGTATGTACAGCTAACTGTAGTGTGCACTCGGTCGGAAATAGAGACAAATCTGATGAAGCCCATTTTCACTGTGCACTAAGAAGAGGACCGGCTCCACAGCAGCAGCCCACTAACTTTTGATCGTAGAGAAGAAGCATTCACCCCCTCATCATCATATCTTCACATATATGATCATATACTAGTTCTATGCTCGTGCATTGCACGGAAAATTGTTAGGTTTGAATTAATAAATTTTATAAATAGTATACATGAGAATAATAAATTGTTAGATTTTGAATAAAGACGTGAATTTTTAAAAATAGAGAGATGTTTAATGGGCAAGAAAAGAGAAGAAAATTATATTAGCAAGTTTTTATTAGTTTAAGAAGGGTGAGAGTGAGACAGTGATATATATTTAAGAAAAATTTAATAGGAGAGAAAGTTGAAGAGAGAGAGTAGGAAGATAATTATTTAGTTTAT
This sequence comes from Colocasia esculenta, assembly GCA_014218235.1. Lineage (NCBI taxonomy): Eukaryota > Viridiplantae > Streptophyta > Magnoliopsida > Alismatales > Araceae > Colocasia > Colocasia esculenta. The sequence continues at coordinate 103,566,206 of CM024759.1, read as the reverse complement.
TTAAATTATCTGTATTTCTATTTTTAAGGAGGAAGATATTATGGAGAGAATATGATTGTCCTGGTGCAGCCACGTGGCAGCACTAAGACTGAGTTATATTATATTAGTATAGATAGATATGTCGACTTATTTAGAATAAACATAAGTATTAATTAATTACGCTGAATCAAAACTCTTTACATGCATGCTAAATATAGCTCCGCATGGCCGGGATATTCGAGTTGAGTTCCACATAGCCCTCCACATCAACGTTGTCGCCATTCAGATCGAGTTCATCTGTGCTAATTGCAGTGTGCGTGCCTATAGATCTCTCTTAAGAATAGGCACTTCCCTCTGCGGAGAGAATGCCAACCATCCATGAACACCCATTCGAGGTGCAGCTAACGATCACGGTTCCAATTTGGCACCATCCAAACTAAACGCCAACCTCCTCCTCTCGTTTTTCCCTTAACCACCGTCGCCATCGCGCCGCCCCCGCCAGGCTCTCATGGCTTAGCTCCGCCCCTCGGACGCCCCGTCCACCCCGAGAGGGGCCCTTCATGGCGGAGCCCCGCTCCTCCGTCGGGAGCTCCACCACCGTCTCGTCTTCCACCTCCGGCGACATCGTCCTCAGCGGCGGCGGCGGCCGGGGCGGCCCCCGCGGCCCGCCGCTGACCTCGCCGGGGCTGGCGACGACGATGCCGACGCTGGTTAAACCGTCCAAGAAGCGGCGTGGCAGGGGGTCCCGGGTGTTCCAGCTATTCCGCAACATGTTCCGGACGTTCCCGGTGTTCAACCCCAAGTGCAGGCAGATCGCGGCGACGCCCATGTGCAGGCCGGCCGAGAGCCGCAAGGGCGCGTCGGGGACCCTAGTGACGGGGACGCTCTTTGGCTACCGCAAGGGCCGGGTGAGCCTGTCGCTGCAGGAGAGTCCCAGGTGCCTGCCGACGCTGATCGTGGAGCTGGCCATCCAGACCCAGGTCCTGCTGCGGGAGATGAGCTCGGGGATGGTGAGGATCGCGATGGAGTGCGAGAAGCGGCACGACGGGGGGGCGGGCAGAGGACGGGGAGGGAAGGAGGGGCAGCGGGGAAGGCACCTGCTGGACCAGCCGCTGTGGGCGATGTTCTGCAATGGGAAGAAGACAGGGTACGGGGTGAGGAGGGAGGCGTCGGAGGAGGACATGCGTATCATGGAGCTGCTGCGGCCGGTGTCGATGGGCGCCGGGGTGCTGCCAGGGAAGTCGGAGGTGGAGGGGCCGGACGGGGAGATGGCGTACATGCGGGCCAACTTCGAGCACGTCATCGCGTCCAGGGACTCGGAGACGATGTACATGATCAGCCCCGAAGGCAACAACGGCCCCGACCTCACCATCTTCTTCGTCAGGATCTGATAACAAACACGAGAAAAGGAAAGGATAGCAGGAGATGGATCGAGGAGGAAGAACATATATAAAGGCTCTTTGCGCTCGTTCGCATGTGTGTTACGAGCACGTCTGACGAAGATCGTAAGTCTCTTTGACAGAGTGGCTGACAGAAATGTAATCTTCCCAGGAGACTACATTCGATCGCAAGAGCAAGCAGAAAGCAATGAACATCTGTAGATGCCTGTCTTTTCTTTTTTTTACTTCTTAAGATTAATGTCACATACGTACGGTCTTCTATTTCATATACGTAGGATTGTTTAGAAGTAGCAATTAAGCAGATTAGTCGTGATTTAGGGTTTCTTATATTAGAAAAGGCTTTTTGGAAAACTTTCATACAATAATCTAGTTGGTACCACTGAAAGGGTAATTCATCACTATTTTTTTTTTTACTGAAGTTATAGATTTTGGCATCTTTGACCAGACTTTTTAAATTATTTTCTTAAATTTCTCTTTCGCTTAAGATTTTCATTAGTGTGACTACAATTTTCACTCTAATTTTTAATATTCGATGTTTGAAACTTGACAGTAGACAATTGGCAACCCAACGCCTGACGTTCGGCATCCAATGCCTGACATCTAGCGTACATCTGACATCGGATAACTGCGTCGGGTGATCGGATGGTCGACATATGAAATATATTTTTTATTTTTTAAATTTTTATTTATTAAAAAATTATTTTAATAAATATTTTATTAAAAATAAATATAAAAATTTTAGAAAAAATATTTACGTAGGTACCAAATAGATAATTGTGCTTTTAATTTTTCTATAAAAACTAATCTTTGAAAAAAAATTACCTATAAATTTATTTTACAAATAATCAAACAGATCCTTATTATATACAATTTCCTGATCCGCAATCGCATTTAGATTGCATACCAGCGTAGCATACGAGAGGATTAATGTTTTTGGTAGCATGCATGCAGGACACACGATGTTGTTTGGTCTGTTCTGTAGGTACGTGATCATTACGGATTGAGATCCTCTGCACCACAAATCTTATATCATTTTCTTACATCGGAACTCTTAAAATATTTTTAAAATATATATATATATATATATATAAACTTTTTTTACTATTATAAAGAGAGTGAATTTTATTAAAATTTTATTAAGAATGAGTAAACCCTAAAAAATAAATTATTATCTTAAGTTATGTTTGATATCGGGATAGATTGAAAATAAAGTGAAGATATCTTTAAAATTTTGAAGATATCTTTAAAATTTTTTAAATTATCCTCAATTTATCTTCGATCTATTTTAATATCAAACAGTCCCTAAGATTGACTAAGGGTGACCCATTTAACTCAAATAAATCAACCCGAAGAGAATGACTCATTCTTTTAAAATCTACCCATCTTTAATAGGGTTTTAATAAAATCTACTCTTCTTATAATAATAATAAAAGTTTATATTTTTAATTTTTTAAATATTTTTTAAGAGTTGTGGTGTAAGAAAATGGTGTAAGAATCATAAAATAATTTACTAAGATAATAGCTTTCATTGGAGAATTGTAGCCCTTGAATTCATAATACCTTTTTATTGAGAATTCGAGGTACCTGGGCCACCTGGCCGCCAAAAATGTTTAGGTTATTCAGGGAGCCCATATACATAGTGCTCCATTAGCCATTAGGTCACCCTTACCAAAGACAAAAGAAACAGACTTCTTTAGCCACTTCATTTCAGCACTGTGGTGGAATCAAACCCCCCATTTAGTGTATAGTCCTAGATTGGACTGATATCGATCATGATTCATGCACCATTTTCATAGTACGTAGTCTCTATATCTTTTGGTCTCGCACCATGTAGGCAACACATTGCTGCACGATTAATGTATGCATGTTTTAACATGCAACATAAACTTATCACGTGTTGTGGGGCATTGAACCGGCACCATGGGTTATAAAAGCGGTTTCACATATCAAATATAAAGTCCGATCGAATATATCATGGGGTTTGATAATTAGATAATAATTTAGTGTCTTTAAATTTTGTATTTTACACTTGTACTTCTTTTTTTCATTAGATGAATGTATTATGTTCTTTTTTATTGGTAAAAAAAAATACAAATACAAAGTGTAAAAGTTAAGTACTAATTAAGACTGCCATACATGCAATCATTAGGCTCCTTTTAAGTACAGTTGACAAGACATGCATGGATGCAGTATCATGGATACTGACCCTTTGGCAGGGTAAGCCCCTTAGGCTTTCCGTGATGCAAAAGCCTGAAAAAGAAATAACCGACAGCTGGTTCTTATCTCGAAAAGCATGCAGCTTAATTAATGGAATCTAACATACTAGCTGGTTTATAAGACGGTAGGATTCATTTGTTTCAGCTTAAAATCTCACGGAAGAAAATTATTTTTTAAAATATATATATATATAATAATCTATTTGGAACCTTTGAAATGTTAATTTATGAAATTTTTTACCTAAAATTTATAATTTTGACATGAGACATTTTTCTCAATTTTACTTTCATGTATAATTTTTATGAGTAAGAATATAGTCTCTGCTCTTATTCTTAGTATCTTTTTTGTAGTACCAATTGTCATCTCTAAGACTACGATAGATAATTGTTGATCGGTGACAGTGGCCAGCGATCAACATTCGGTGTTCGACGTCTGATGACCAATGTCTGATGTTAGCGCCACGCCTATTTTTTATTTTTAAAATATTTTTAAAAATTATTTTGAAAAATATTTTATAGAAACATAAACATAAAAAAAAATAGAAAATTTATTTACTAGATGTTAGACAAATAATTATACTTTTTTATTTTTCTGCAAATATTTTTTCTTAAAAAAAATTCTTATAAATATATTTTATAACCTCTCAAATGGACCATTATTAGAACATGAACTATTATATAGTTGACACCGATATTCCCACGATTTTCATGGGAGTTCGACTCCTAGGTCATTTTATTTGACATAAAGCATCATAAAATAATTTTAGTGCCTCATTGTTTGCACCCATTTTACAGCTAGCAAGTCATTAATGGGCCAGTAGCCCAAGAGGAAAAAAAATGGCAACGCAAGGCTTGTGCTGGCATGCTAATGGCACATGTGGTAATTCCCACAGCAAAAGAGGCTATTGTGAGAAGATACCTCTGCCACCGCACACTACAAGAAAAAGCGAAAATAGCGACCGATAGGGTCGGTCGCTATTCGGTCTTTGTTCGGTCGCTGTACCCATCGGCGACCGACTAACCACCGAAATGCGACCGATCAAATCGGTCGTTATATATCGGTCGCTATACAGCGACCGATTGTTATCGGTCGCAAAATCTGTCTCTGATAGCGACCGAAATATATCGGTCGCAAGGTTCGTCGCAAATAGATACCGCCCTTTTTCGGTCGCAGGTTGGTCGCCCACAGCGACCGATAGTTGGTCGCTGTTACGGTCGCTAACAGCGACCGATATTTATGGTCGCTAAGGCGGTCGCTAATTAGCGACCAAATATTGATTTTAGCGACCGATCAGCGTCGGCATTCTATCGGTTGCTATTCGGTGGCTAATTTGACAATTTTTTTTTTTTAGAAATTTACATAAAGAACAATAAATCACCTGATAAATAACAATATCACCTGATAAATAACAATAACACAAAACCACAATAAATCAACTACACAAATCACAATCTCCACAAAGTTCAAATTCATCACATAAAATACAAACACACAAACTAATCATACATCCATAACAAACCTCAAATTCATCACATAAAATACAAACACACAAACATCATACATCCATAATAAAATGACAACATGCACATAACTAAAATGAAATCACAAATCCTCTGCATATGTGTCATCCTCATCCTGGTCGTCGTCTCGTCCAACATCTCGCGACGGATAATCCTGCATATTATTTAAAAAAATTAAAATTAAGTACTTAATAAAGAAATCAATTATTCTTGAAAATTAAAAGCAAGATATTTTTCATTTAACTGAAATTGACGAATGATAGTTTTAAACGTTTTGCTCAAATCGGTAGTCCAATTTGCAGTCCAATTTGAACTCCGTCAGTTTTTACGTGTTACTTTCACCCCCCCATGTCGTGTTTAAACAATCGATAGATTGATTGGACATTTCTTTTCAATTTTGGACTCTCAAACCCAAGTTCATACATTTGAAACTAAAGTAGTTAAGAAAATACAAAATTGTTTGTTCATGCCATATCGGGAGTCCAATTTGAACTCCGTCAGTTTCTACAAGTCATTCTCACCTTTTCGGTCGTGTTGGAGTCATTGACAAATTAATCGGACCTATTTTTATATTTTTGACCCCCTTAAACCCGATTAAATTAGTTCTTCTTAAGAAATGTAAATTTGTGCATGAAGTTCAAATTTGGAGTCCAATTTGAACTCTGTCAATTTCTACGGGTTACTTTCACCTCCCATGTCGTGTTGGAACAATCGATAGATTGATTTGACCTCTATTTTCAATTTCGGACCCTCAAACCCAAGTTCATAGATTTGAAACTAAACTAGTTAAGAAAATACAAAATTGTTTACCCAAGCCATATCGGGAGTCCAATTTGAACTCCGTCAGTTTCTACAAGTCACTCTCACCTTCCTGATCATGTTGGAGTCATTGACAAATTAATCGGATCTATTTTTTTATTTTTGACCCTATTAAACCCGATTAAATTAGTTCTTCTTAAGAAATGTAAATTTGAGCATGAAGTTCAAATTTGGAGTCCAATTTGAACTCTGTCAGTTTCTACGGGTTACTTTCACCTCCCATGTCGTGTTGGAACAATCGATGGATTGATTAAACTTTTCTTTTCAATTTTGGACCCTCAAACCCAAGTTCATAGAGCAGAAATCAAATATAGCAGGATACTATTTAGCTTAAAGACAACACTCTCACTAACTATGCAGAAATCAAGTAAAGAAATTGATGGTATCCTCACTGAATAAGGCAATAATAAAACACGCTTTACTTCTTCTACACTGAACACCTTTATCAAGTCACCGAACTGCTCTTCTTATGTTTAGTACTCTTGATTAATTAACTCAAAGATTATGTATAAGTGAATGAAAGAACTAATGAACAACAAGAAGGCAAGGTAGAGCTGCCCACACAGAGGAAGATTGGCATCCCCCCTAGACTGCAAACAGTATGATCTTTATTCCTCCATCTAGCTAAACGAGCACAAGTACATGCTCGCTCAAACTAGTGTGCAATATGATCTTTATTCCTCCATCTAGCTAGACCATTGGGATAAACATAAAAATTTTGAAAGGACAAGGCGGAAAGAAAGTTTCAAGGTGACCAAACAGGACGTCATATCAGAATTTTAGTTCACGAAGAAGCACACACCTACTTAAAGTTTTCGGTGATGAAGGTGATAGTACATGCAGATGAATCACCTAGTCGATCCTATAATGTATGCATCATATTGTGATGAGCCAAAGTTATTTTTCCTTACAATTTAATAACATATATATATATATATATATATTCTACAAACGTATGCAAATATCATCCAGTCACATAATTCTAACAAAGACGAAAAACTTAACTTTATAAGATGTGGGGTTTGATAACAAAGCATATATGTTAACCGAAAAAATTAAAAATAAAAAAATATTGCATTATTGGATTGGGGGAGGGGGCACTCATGAAAGTAAAAATCTCTAGCTATTTTATTGCTCTTCTTTAAAACACCATTTATAAGATACAAATAATGTGATAAGCATATAAGGGTACGAGTGTAAGGCTGACCACCTAAAGGGAGACTTTCACCAGAGTTTAGGAGTCACAAACAGTATTCTTCGGAGGAAACATATGCTCAAAAATAGATTTCAAAGATTTTATAAGGAGGAAACATATGCTCAAAACATAGATTTCAAAGATCTGTCATGGCTTGTGCCATGCTTTGATTGTCCAATCTATAAACTGTTGGTATGGAGCTAGGCATGGGCGTCTGTTCACCCTTCACGATGGCCTCTGTTCTCTAGTTGTACCTGTAATTTCCTGTGTGAATGAAACATCCCACCTTCACTTGTCCCCAAAAAAAAAAGAGTACAGAAGTTTAAAACTTTTTGCCGATGCCAAGTACAATCCATCCTACCTATGGACATAAAAGACACAAGCATATATATATACCCGCGTAACAACAGGAACTGGCAAGCATTTCGGACGACTTAATTTCTGATTGTCGTATTATCGGAATGGCGCCCAAGGTTCCTAATTTCAGTCAGCAATAATAATAAAGTGCCATATGATCACAAGGCTGTCTGTTTCACTCCAGCCCTTCGTTGTAGGTGAAAGTTTATCATTGCATGCTCGCTCAAAATGGTGGGCCTTGCAGTCTCAAAATGGTGGGCCGGAGGGGGAGAGTTCTTGCATCTCGCTCAAAATGGTGGGCCTTGCAGTCTCAAAATGGTGGTCCGGAGGGGGGGAGGGCGGGGGGTTAAGAGGGACAGACAGAGGGAGGGCCGGAGGGTGAGAGGGTGGGTGAGCTGGGCAGGGGGAGGGGGAGGGAGCGGCGGGGGAGCTAGGTAGGGGGAGGGGCGATGGTGGCTAGGAAGGGGGAGGGGTCTGGAGTTGGGGGTGGGAAGGGGGGGGGCGCACAGCATAGGGATGTTGGGGGGGGGAGGGGGAGCTAGGCAGGGAGGGGGCGGCGAGGCGCACAGCAGAGGGATGGGGGAGGGGGGCGCCTAGAGAGAGAGAGAGAGGCTTACCGGTGAAGCCGGCGGGAGGCGCGCGGAGATGGGAGCAGGCGGCGGCGAGGAGGCGCGTCGACGGCGAGCAGGTGGGGCGTCGACGGCGAGCAGGCGGGGCGTCGACGGGGACTGGCAGGAGCGTCGACAGCACACACGAGACGGCGACGACAGCAGCAGCGGCGACGACAGTAGCAGAGAGGGGGAAAGAGTTGGTCGCGGCGAGGGGGAGGGGGGGAGGGGGGGGGGGGGAGTTGGTCGTGGGGTAAAAGTAGGGCATCAGCGACCGCTTTGAGACCGAACTAAAATCGGTCGCAATATCGGTCTCATATGTGCAACGGATTTATTCGGTCGCTATATGGTCGCTATTTGGGACAGATTTGCGACCGATTTATTCGTCCCCAATTCGGTCGCTATTTCCGCTTTTTCTTGTAGTGGCAGCCCTCATAAAGGCAGGTTATAAGTACACCTTTCCCATCAAAAAAAGGCCCATCGCAACCAAAAAAAAGGCCCATCGCAACCAGGGAAGGGGGAGGAGAAGTTTCCAGCAGCCACAGTTCTTCCTGCAGCGTAGAAAGGCAGTAGCAGAGAAAAGAAAGAAGGGAGTTGGCTCTGCAGGAGAGGCTTCTCCACCGGCGGCTGAAGCAAGAAGGGAATTGGGGGTCCAGTGGGTTTCTTCTCAAGGGAAGGGGTTGTGCGCAGTGTTGGGTAGAGCAGGAGGTGGAAGATCCCCTTTCTTTTAATAATCTTCCTACCCTCTCCGTATCTAAATCTCTGCATCTCTTTCATTTGTTACTAATACCTTTCATCTCCCAAGATGTATTCCCGGTGGAATTCATAACATGGGATGAATTGTAAGGGCCCTGGGGCCTACAAGAGTTAATGGATAATATCTCATGTGTGCACATCTTCTCACTCCCTTCCCCGATTGTTTATGGCATTTTATTTAATTTGTTGTTTCTTCATTTCATCGGTTTCCTCTTGTTAGTAATTGTTAGTGAGAAAAGAGTGTACGTTCCCTTCCCCACCTTTTCTTTATTGGTTTTCGTTTCTCTCTATTGCAATGATTTGAACAATTTGGTGCTCCGTTTCATCTACAGAGAAAATAGATTGGAAATTCTGAGAACCCCCTCCCAGCCCCTTTGCTCTATCTAATCGCTATTAATCTATGCATTTAGAGTTCTCACAGTTTAATCTGATTTTAGAGGAAAGGAGATTTTCTGCACATTTCTTTTTCCTTCTTTTGTATCACTTTCGGTATCTTCCACCATTTCCCCACTACTGATCTTTATTTCAGATATTCATGCCTAACAGTTGCCCACTGTTACTTGAGTCTGCGGGTTCTTCACTCTCCCCATATGAGGAACACCGTTTACTTGACAGGCGGGTGTTCTACCTCCTGTTTGAATTCCCCAAATTTCTGTTTTACAATTCAGAAATCGCTCCTCGGGACGTTGGCTTTATTTATTTTATTTTTTTTATTTTCTAAAGTCTTTATTGCTTCCTATTCAAGCATTCGGGTTCTGAACAGTGGGCCTGGGCAATACCATCGTTCAGACTGTCTCACTGTGAGATAGTCACCGTTCAGATTGTCTCACTGTGAGATAGCCACCGTTTAGACTGTCTCACTGTGAGATAGCCACCGTTCAGACTTTCTGCACTGTAGAAGGACCACCGTTCAGACTTTCTGCATTGTAGAAGGCCCACCGTTCAGAGTTTCTGCATTGTAGAAAGTCCACCGTTCAGGTTTTCTGTACCATGTAGGGAGCATCGTTCAGGTTTCCTTCACTGTGGAAGGGTCACCGTTCAGGTTCCCTTCACTGTGGAAGGCCACCGTGGAAGGCCACCGTTCAGGTTCCCTTCACTGTGGAAGGCCACCGATCAGGTTTCCTTCACTGTGGAAGGGTCACCGTTCAGGTTTTCTTCACTGTGGAAGACCTCCGTTCTGGTTTCATTCTTCACGAGATACCACTGTTCAGGATCGCAACGTTCTCCGGCCTTGGTACATAATGGTCCTTTCCTGGATATGTCCGGAAAACCAGTACCATGTGTCATAATGTTGTTGCCTTCGGCATCAACACTCTTGTTGGCACCGTCTCCATCATGGTGGACGAGTGTCATGCACACCCCCCCCCCACATGTAAAATAAGGGGAGGTGCTGCCGAATTTTCGCCGCGATGATTCTCAAATTGGTTTGTGCCTATATAGTCACCAAGCAACTTGTGTTGTGATTCAGTGCTACTGGCAAACATCGTATTGCCGCTACATGGCGAACATCATCCTGTGTGCATTACCTTAGGTTGGTAGGTGTTTGCACTAAATGATCATCCCCACATAAGGTGGGCAGGGATGATTCCCATCATAACAAATTATATCGAGTGATCTGGGGTTTGCTCCGTCATATTGTAATTATATCGGCTTATTTTGTACTTTGTGAGTGCAAAGAAATAAATAAGTACCGGTGCAATGTATGTCATCCGATTAACAAATCAAATGCAAAGATAAACAAGAAAATAACAATAACAACAAATAACAATAATAATAATGATAGTCACAAATGACGACAAAAGAATGAAAATAGAAGAAATATCAAAAGAAACAAACACAATTTAAATTGGCCTTCAATATCAGCTTGATCGGTGGTGCACACCCCCCACCGTTCAGACCATACTCATGCATCATGTGCCACCGTTCAGGTCCCATACACAGTACCCACCGTTCTGCACTGTTCATGCATACACACTACACTCCTACACCCATCTGCACTACTCTCTCCATCTCTCACTACTGACCCTCCCGTTTGCCTTCATTGCCTCTTTCATTCTCTTTCTAATAAATAAATAAAAGGGACAAACCACAATTTACAAAAAGTTAAATAAATCAAACCATCTAAAAAAATTTCCACAAGTTCAAATCAGGTTTTTTTAAAAAAAATGCAATATCTTAATTTCATATTAAACATAAAAAATTATGAAAAGATGGCTTCAAAAAATATATAAATCCAAGTTTACAATCAATATATCTTAAAAAGAAAGAGAAGAAGAGGGGTTAAATCAAATAATTTTTAGTTAACCTTCTAATTTGGAATAAAATTTCAAATAAATTGCAAACTCAAATAGATTCCAAGAAACAAATGAAGAGATTTTGAAATCAAATAAAGCCCTACAACTAACCAAAACAATCAAAATTAACTCAAACCAAAAAGGCAATAAATAAAAGAACAAATCTAATAAAAGATCAAAGATGATAAACTTGTAAAAGACCAAAAGAAACAAATAATGTTGGAACCAACTCAAAAATACAAAAAGATTGTGTCGAATATTATATTTTGATCATCTCGCATTAGGCGTAATCAAATTTAATTTTCTATGCTTATCTTTTATCGGATGTTTCCATTTAAGGTCATGAGACTCTTTATTCTAGCGATTAATCAAGGTTTTCCCTCTTAGAGGGATGTAATTAATGTCGTTGCGCCTAGGCAACGACGAGATTTTGGTCCCGACCCGAACTCCACTTTCGTTTGACGAAGTCAACCGGTACGCAAATAGACCCAAAGTGCTTCGACTCTCGGGGGCAGAACATGTGTCGCTTCAGCGACTGGCACGCCTGCGCTCCGCTATTACCGATTCATCTTTCGTTATAGTGACTCACTTAGCATTAAACGGGACTTGAATTTGTAATACGCGGATATACACATGAGAACATGATAAAAGAACTTGTAATTTTAAAATATTGTGATGGATCCTCAAAATCCATTTCCACACTCATCGTATCTCATATCTCACAAGAGCTAGCTATAGCCCTTAAACATTCAAAAACGAAACAAAAATTAGCCCTCTTGTACTTGAGCCATATCCAACGGTTACACTAACACTCTTGAGTACAGAAGATCAATATATATTAATGAATGGATGTTTGTGCTTGTAGGAAGCAAGCATGCTTAAAATGAGATCAAATCTCATCTCCTTATCATTACTGATAGTAAGATTTAATACGCTACTCATCGCCTCTTAAAGTGGATTTTTTTAGCATATACAAAGAAGAAGAAAAAAAAAAAGAGCCCTAGTTTTTAGAAAGACTTAGTGCACTTTTCTATTGTACTTAAGTGCAATATGACTAGGCACTTATCTCATGTGGCACCACTCACATGGGGGGATAAAATGACAACCCAATTATTAGATGCCACATGGGATGAGTGCCTAGTCATATTATACTTTAAGTGCAATATGAAAATGCACTAAGTCTTTCTCTAGTTTTTATGATTGAACAATATTGTGAAGAGAAAGGTTTTGTGCACTTTTCCATTGCACTTTTTCATTGCACTTTGACTTTTCCATTGGCCAATACACTAGAGCCACATTGTGCCAACCCAATGAAAAACAAGAAGTACATGGGAAAGTGCAATGAGAAAGTGCACAAAGCCTTTCTCTATTGTGAAAGCCGGAGAGAGACGACGGTCAAAAGGATCCAACTCTGTTCAACTTGCCCAAGTGGCAAACCCCAATAATAAGTGTGTGTATATATATATATATATATATATATATATATATATACATGTTATATATTGACTTATCTATGCTGATGCCGAGAAAGAAAAAAGTAGCCATCGGCCACGTCTGAACTTGCACATGCAACCATTTTTCAGACGAGTTGCCATCTTCCATAATTCAGCTCTGTAGTGGAAGTGTTCTTGAGTCTTTCACACATTTCTACTCGTTGTTTCGATCAGAGGGTGATAGATTTTGGAAAGAATTTAGACTCAGTCTTTTGGCTTCGTACTAAAGGGCTTTAAAATTCAACTTTTTCAATTTAAGGAAAAGAAAAGGGATTTAGCTTGCATGGTCAGAAAAGCAGCCACAACCAACACTTCTCAGTGGTAGCTTTCATATTAACGGTGCACTAGGTGAAACTTGTACTAGGAAATCCACTTTTTGCTTCTACTTTTTAAAATAAAAAGTTTCAGTAAAGATATTTACAAGTAATTAACTTCGATCTGTTAGATCATCCAAGTCATCTCTAGCGATTTCATTTTCTTTCGATCTAATTAGATACTCCTAGTTTAAAGTTTTTATTTGAAAATAAAAAAACATGTTAATAACTTCTAGAATCTAATATTAATCTTTGTGGTAGAACTACGTTGAATTTTCTACAAAATTAAACTTTTTAAATTTATGAACTGCGCAAGCGTTCTATTTAAAAAGATTCAATAATCTAGCAAGAATCTTCCAAGATCCAAGTCTCCATGCATTATGGATCTCTTACATACTTTAGCTAACGTTGAAGTCCGGATGAAATAATTTTCGAGACCATAGGATCCAGAAGTCTACTTGATTGATCATCATACACACGAAAACCAAACGAGATTTTACTAAAATTCTAACTTCGGCATCGGTTAATATGTTTGCACACGCAACCTAGTTATCTATTATTATTGGGATACTTACAAAAAATACCCTATATATGAAGTAAAATGCTAATTTTTTAACAAGTAATAAGTCGTGTCATTCGGATCAACCGCATCTTAACATGGTACAATATGATTTGTACCACACCGATTCCTTGCCATCCCCCATCCTCCGCTTCCTCTTTTCCTTGATTGACCACCATCGCTTTCTGCACCCCTATCCCTCTCCCCCCACCCCCATCTATTGGTTTCCACCTCCCCCTCCTCTCACTAAATTGATTTGAAGGTATGATATCTCCATGCCGTTTGGATCCAGAGTATTCAATCGCATTAATCTTATAAACCTGTTAAGTAGTAATATACACAATTATCTTAAACGTTACAGAATTCCATTACTTTGGCAGGGTTGTTGGTAACTACTAATTAACTCGATAAAGAATGTTCTTGAGTTTTTTTTTTCGGAAGGCAAGTTATTATTACTAAAAGAATTGAAAAAATGATAATTTTCATATTATAAGGTTATATTTGTAATTATCCTTATATTATTATTGTCCGATGACTTAAAAACCATGTCTCAGATGCCGACTAGCCGTAAGATGTCTGATACATCAAATCTTATTCTGCATTATGACAAGGAAAAGGATCATATTGCCAGATGTCACCAACTTCCTTTAATAATGCAAGCTCACATCCAAGTGCAATGCCATGAACCGCCTCAAAGGTTCTATTCACTGGGTAGAGCACATACTCCTTTCCTTGAACTCTGCAAGAAGTTATTGTAGTAGTTACTAGTCCTTATTGAAAGTTGAAAACAAATGTTCTTTTTTACAAAGTTACCTCCATGATTTGAAATGATAGTACAGTCACTTCAAGGAGACTATGGCTTTTTTATATTGAGAAAGATTTATGTACTTAACATATTACACTTAATATATAAGTGATAACCCTCACATGAAGAGTGATAAAGTGACAATCTAATTGTTAAATGTACATGAATTTGTTGCCTAATTATATTACACATTTAAAGTGTAATATGTAAGTGCATAAACTTTTCTCTCTTATATTATTCCCTTCTATCATGCCACGTCCTCCGTCACAACTTATATTATTCTAATTTGAAATTTTTTTTATAACCAAGATCCCCTCACATGAACATTGTGAGATTGTCTAATATAGATTAATTTGAAAATGGCTTAGTCATTATATAAAGTTGTCTTTATTCTTTTAATATCTAAATTTTGAGAGTGTGATTTTATATCTGTACATGATGTTAGAGTCAGCTTACCTATTATATTGTTATGTGAATATTTGTCTCTATCCATATTGTACCCGAACTATATAATTGATTCGATGTGAAATCTATAGAAATTTATCTATATATATGTGGAGGATTTCTCAAATTAATATATAAATTTTAAAGGTGACTTTATATATATTTGTATATGGTATACCAATAGATTGCATTCTTCGAATATAGATAGCACGTCATCTTAATAAGATCTACATAATCTTTATATGTGAGTCAACGCATGCAAGGATGTGTGAGTTCATACTATATCGGTTAATTTGAGATGAACTTCTTTTATATAGTATTTTTTATCTTTTAAATATTTAGATTTTGAGGATAACTTTATACAAGATGACTGGCTGTGAGTCCATCCGTTACGTCTTTACCCAAATTGACAAGAGATATATCTCTAGTTAGAGGGGGGTACTTATCAAATTAATTTAGAAATATACTTTGACAGCTGGATTATGCTAACTTGGGAGGTTAAGGTAAAATGTGGGATATAAAGGAGAATAGGGTGGGTTATCCCACCCCACCCAAAAAGTTGGAGTAGTTTAAACTCTTTTACATCTTTTTTAACTCACATTTCAAAAAAATGTGTCAAACCCATTTCATCTAAAAAAATGGGTTAAGTAATTCTTGGTTAGGTGGCCCAGGGTTATCAAAGTTGGCGAGCTAAACAGTGACTATGTCAAGAAAGTTGTGGCGCACGTTGCTTGGAGAGATGAGAGTATATATGTAATTTTTCTTTTATCATTGTCTTTTGACACAATCTCTAACTTGTGTCGGTGGAAGTCCCAAGACTCCCAACCCAAGGGCGAAGACCCTTGAACCCTATTATATTTCTCTAGATCTGCGCAATGTACTCTGTCTGGTTCTAATCTTTTCTCTCCACTCCGTTCTACAGTTCATGTTCCATCTGCTCTACCGCAGGTTCTCTCCCATGGCCAATGTCGCCCAACAGCTGAAGGAGAGGCTCCTAAACATGGTCCACTGCATCAAAGCTTGGGGAAACTCCAGCACTCGCAGCACAGGTAGAGCAAACCAGCATCTGTGTGCAGTGTGCTTAGCTACTACTGCTAAGTCAAGTTCGTATCTTTCTTCTAGTCTGCAGTAGGGCTTACTTTCCTGGGTTCCTCTGTCAGGGCAAGCGAATGGAGAGATGCCCAGTACTATAACTGCGGAGGTAATAGAACTTTCGTCTTTTTCTTCGAGCTCTATTTCACACTTATCTGTGTTACGGTCCTGGTGATCAGGCTGTTCAGACGAGGGGAATTGGAATGGTGACGGCGAGAGGTCCGAAGCCGCCAGGGCTGCCGAAGGGTGGTCCTCCGAGCATGCTTTTGAACGCTAACAGGAGCAAGCTCTCACCTGGTCATCATTCATAGTTCTTCCCTTTCCACTTGTTACTGTACTGCTAGTGATTTCTTTGGTCTTTCTTTTATCATCTGTGAATGGTATATTGATCCTGGTTTGGTCTAAATCAGGGTGTACTGGGATCCTAAAACGTAGGTGCCATCTCTGTGAATGGTAAATGACCATGGTTGTTATAAATTCGGGTTGTATTTGAAAGTTAGAAGTATGATGATCATTATAATTCCCAATTGTGCATGATCTCTACCGATCTTAGTTCCGCTCTAGAAATTTAAGTTCAAGATCCAAAACGGGTCTTCCCTCATCTTGCCTTAAGTTTCTTATGAACAGGGGCGAAGCCAGTATTATAACTTGACAGGGTATATACTTATATAGCTTCATCCAGGAGGAGTAATAATCCCATCTCTAAGGTGTTACGGGTCAAGATCTCATCTCTTTCTTGCAAATGTTCTGAACGTGATGTCTCAACCATTAAAATTTACGTACTCTCATCATAGACAGTCCCTTTTAAGCTTATGGATCACCTTACACCTATGGTGTCCAACAATATCGAAACATGTTTCGTTCCTACGAACTATAAAATCCATCTCTCTAGTTTAATACTCGGACAAGACTTAACTAGTTCGATATCCCTGTTTCAAGTTTGCCAAGATTTTGTAAGATAAAATAGTGTATCTAATACAGATCTGGCTAACTGAGTCTACTTTGAGCTGAAATTTATTTATCCAGTCTGGAGAGGGGGGATGATCAGCAGCCCACTACGGGCCCAACAGGCCCACTCCGGCCAAAAGTGCCTAAGATAGCAGCCCAAGTGGACGGCAGCCTAGCTCTCGCCAGAAAGGGCCACGCACCGATTGACGGAAGGATGCCCCGTTCCATAGCAGTGGAGGTTCGAAATTTTCTTCGAAATCTAATGTCTTCCTTTTGCGAGTTTTTTTTTTATCTAATTTCACGAGAGATCTAAGTTGTTCTTCTATGTTATATCATCGTCAGAGTGTTATTCTAACGAGAGAAGCCCCCCACGGGGTAGCGATTCCTCCTCCTGAGCATGCAAGAATAAAAGCTGAGAGGAACGGAGCTTTCACTTGGTCATACACAATCTCTCTTCTTTTGCTGTACCAGTAATTGTCTCCGGTTTTTCTCTGTTTGAAAGTCTGTATAAGAGAATAATGTGAAATGAGTTTGATGTTACTTGGGGGTAGTAAGGAGCAATTAAGCCGTATAGATCCAATGATCCCAATTTCATCGTGCTTATGGTTCGTAGTGCTTTCAATTTGTTTCTTCTCATGCTGCTCGTATATATATGCATGTTTAATTTGCAATCGAGCTGGTGCGGTTTCTCTTTCTGAACTTTCTCAACCAACGTCTTCCTGTTGCCAACAAAAATTGAAGATCATCGAGACCCAGATTAGTCTTCGCTTATATGATTGCAATTACCTTTACGATGGACGCGGCTTCGTAAATATTTCTTCAGATCATCAAATCGAGCAACTTGGTCATTTTAATTGGATGGGACTGGATATAGAGCTGAACTGGGGCTGATGATTGTGCCCAATATGGTTTATGATGCGGAACCATTGAGAGATTTTATTCTCTATCGATCGGCCATAAAATACATGCAAACCACGCGTTCAAGTTTTCTTGTCAGATTCGAGGTTTTATATAAACACAGTGGTAATGTTTCGGGTTGAAGGTTGTGTTAATTATATGTCAGTAATTAGATGCATGATCGCTTCATTCAACGAAATCTTCACCGTTTCGCTCCAATTCCAAAGAAGCTTGACTTGGTATATGTGGAGGTGTAGTGTTCCTATTTGGCGATTAACGAGCTGAAGAGAGGGGAAGGAACCTAGTATATGGAGATGATCGCCTGAAAAACCAAACAACATTAGGGGGGGACCTAATTGATGAATCGGGAGAACCTTCCAATGTCAAAATCAAAATAGACTTGAGAAAGGAGTAAAAGAAAAAGGGTTCTATTGCCTTCGTGCAAAGGCAACTAGTGAGATTCAGTCTCTCGATCTTTACATAAGGTTATCGTTCCTTATATGACACTACGTCTGAAGGGATTTGGAAAGTCTTAACTATTGGTGTCTAGAGGAGACGATCGTGGGGTCTCAAGATGAGAACTCTGCCAAGTCGTCTCCCAAGACTGTAGCGACTGTCCCAGATCGTGGGAAGACGTGTCGTATTGTCCCGTTAAACATGATGAAAGACAAGGAGTCCATATAATTGCCTTTCGAAGGCACCGAATAGGGTGCGGAGGCTTGCTTGACGGAGTTCGGAAGAGCTATAGAGTCTGGAGACTTGTTTGGTGCTCGATGGTTCTGTCTTATTCGACATTGCCTGAAGACGTTTGAAGATGAGGCCTTCAAGACGTTCAAGAACACGTGGCTGAATAGTTGTCGTTTGAGTTCTTGACGGGCCGTAATGGATCTATGGATTTGGAGACAAGAAATGACTTCCACTTCTTTAAAGTGGTGCGATTGTATTAAAATATTTAGCATGAATTATTTGATAATTTATCCTAGCTAGCTACGAATCTTTATCGGCATCATGGTCAAAGTCTTATTCTATTCTCTGGGGGGTCTTCACATTAACAAATTCCTCCTAGTTAGCCACTGCCAACTTTCTGATGTCAGCGTTTCATTTATTTACGCATGACCTAATTAGAAGACATCATTTAGACATTAGGAAACGCATCCTATTCGAGGTATCAAGTTGTTCATTATTAAGGAAAAGGTGCCAGTGGTGTCAAATTTTTAACCGATATGCTTGTCAAGGTCATGACTCAACTAAAACGAAATGCAAGACCAAGTTGCTTTTCATGTATATTCGTGGATGATAAATTTATGTATTCTTACCGTTCGTCGGGAAAACTTTGCAGATGAGATGTAAATTCTAGCGAGTTATATTGGTGCAAGAACAATATAGAATCTTCTCTCCCGTTCATTGGGTGGTAAAATGTGAGGAGAAAGGTGTTAAGTTGTTGACTATTTTGCCCCCTCCTTCAATTTTATGGAATTCTTATTGAATCTTTGGGCACATGCTGTACATAGAGAGATTTTTTTTTTTTTTTTTGGACAATGAAGATGGCACATATTAAAGATGAAAGATTACAGAGTACCTAGCGCAGGATGACATTTATATTTATAATATATATATATATAATATATATATATATATATTGCAATCTATTAAAGGATTCAGATGGGAATCCTATTCTTGTGGTCAAACCCTTGGAATTCTCTGATTTTTAATGTCTATCCATCCAAATCCAAAGCACCGTATTCTAACACTAAATGGCGTGGATCTCTCTCTTCATATACGAATGCAATTGAATAACCATCCATAAAATTTTCAATTAATGTTGTGTATATATAGACAAAGTTTAAGAGTACACCCCTGGCTTCTTGTCACTGAGTTCATTCAATTCCCTATCATCGACTGTGTCGTTATATGCCCTCTACACGCCCTTCGTGTCCTCTCTTCCCATCAAGTAGAGAGAATTTCTTGCCTTCATAGAGTTTTCTAATAAAGCAGGGTTGGCCGTTTGTGCGTTGTATCGGTGTGGCAGGGACAGGCGGAGTACAAATTTGGAATTTTATAGTATTAGTGCGGTTCTCACGAACAGATTTAAAAAAAAAAAAAAATCTAAATTCATGATCAAATGAGATGTATGAAAATGAGATGTATGAATGTTATATCTACCAAGAAAAAATCAGAGTCAATCTCGTCGGGGGTAAGTCCAACCATGCTAATAGGTATGCTTACTTTGACAATAAATAAATTGCAAAAAACCCATTGTGGTGGCCGTTTCCTGCCACCTAAGCCCAAAACGTCAAAGCCCATCAAGTGCCTTCTCTACGACGTGACCTTCCCACAAGGTCTCACGTTTTCCGAGAGGATCGGATGGAGAAGGGGCCCACTCGCCAGCTGTCCCTAGCGAAGCGCTACCGAGCTCATCAGCAGGCGCCTTCCGAACAGCTGCAGAAGGCCTTCCGAACAGGAACAGTAAACTTGTTGCGCGGGACGGCCCTCAACATCACCGAACAGCGGGTTCGCTCCCCCATGTGGGTCACCTGCTCGGAGAGCATCCCCGAAAGGGCACCGCGCAGGCTCTCTGGCTTCCAGAACGGTTGTAACCGTCCCAGGCCACGTTCTCCGCCATCAAGGGGCGTGAACTGCCTGGCAGCCTAACGGGCACCGGAGTCATAACTCCTCCCGTTATGCGCGTGCGTCAAGGCGCCTCTTCAGGCACGATCTGCCTAACGTTACGCACGTTGGCCTCTACGCCCGCTCCTATAAAGACACAGGTACAGTACCATGCAACGGGACGTTCTCTTCTTCACGCGAACACAATTCTCACATTCCGAAGCCCCCTGCCTCTCAAGCCCTTGACTGACTTAGGCATCGGAGGGTTTCCCCGGTCTTCACCGGGCCTCCTGATCCTTCTCTGGTTTTGCAGGTCTCCGTCCTCTCCAGCGATCGTCTTCCCCCTCTCATTCTAGTGGAGGCCCGTTTGGCTCAGGCCCAAACAGGATCACACCACCACATTTGGCGCCGTCTGTGGGAACGACGCTGCCATGGCTCGAGGACGATCTTCATACCAGAACATAGGAAGCAGGGCGACGAGGTCTCGCCAGTCACGAGGGGACTCCTGTCGCCGATCCCCTCCTGGTGACGACGCCGTCGCCACTGCCGGCGTAAATCACGACGTCCCGGCACCGCCGGCTGTAGCGCCTGCAACTGCCCTCGAAGTAGCGGAGCTTCGAGGACAAATGCAGCAGTTGACGGGCGTTTGCCTCGCCCTACAGGCCCAGTTGGCAGGGGCAGCGGCCCCAGCGGTTTCCCTGCCGCGTGAGCGGCAGGCGGAATCGTCACATCGACGCTCCCGCGTCCCCCGGCGCCGCAGGAGCAGCAGGCGGATTCTCCGCGCCGGTCCCTCCGGGCCCCATCGGAGGAGGGGGCCAGAGCGCCGCGGGCGTTCGCCTCGCCGCTCTATGGCCTCCCCCCGTCCGCCTCGGTCGGTCGTAGGAGGCAACTCCCACGCCTCGGGACGAGGGGGCCCCGCCAACTCCGAGCAGGAGCTCGCCAGGCGCCTCAAGCGCGTGGTGATCTCGAACGCCGCATGGATGCGATGGTTCAGCGAGCGGAGGGCAAGGCTCCAGCGGAGGACGACCTAGACTTCCGCTCTCCTTTCAGCAGGGAGATCCTGGAGGCCCAGGTCTCCTCCAAGCTCCCTCTGCCCACCATCGCTCCTTACGACGGCACAACTGACCCGGCCGACCACATCCATGGCTTCGAGTCACACATGGTGTTCCACGGAGCATCGGACGCGGCCAAGTGCAGGGCCTTCCCTGCAACGCTAAAAGAGACCGCCAGGGCTTGGTTTGAAACCCTCCCTGCGGGCTCCATTACTTCTTTCCGCCAACTGAAGAAGTCCTTTAGGGACAACTTCTGGGCGGGAGATCGCAGCCGCGAACGGCGGCTTCCTTCTGGCTGTGCGCCAGAAGAAAGGCGAGGCACTCTGGGACTTCGTCAAGAGGTTCCGAACAGAGGCGCTTCGCATCTCGCGCCTGGACGTCCCTCTAGCCACCAGTGCTCTCATCCAGGGCACTCGTGACGGCTTTCTACAGAGGACTCTCGGCGTCCAGCAACCCGCCACCCTCGCCGAACTACTCTCCATTGCGCAGCGCCACGCGGCCTGCGAGGAGAGCCTGGCGGCGAGCAGGGCCGAACAGGGGGAGCAGTCGGACAAGAAGCGGCCTTCCGACAACGGCTTCCGACCGAGATCGGAAGAAAGGACGGCGCAATGGCGATTCTCCGCGCCGTCCACGCCCCTTCACCAACTACACCCCCCTCACGGTGGCTCCCGAACAAATCCTGGCAGAGATCAGGAATGAAGCTTTTGTTCGGTGGCCCCAAAGAATGCGCTCCGACCCCCGGAAGCGCGATCAAAATAAGTACTGTCGCTTTCATCGCGACCACGGCCACGACACCTCCGAGTGCCGCCAGCTTAAGGACGAAATCGAAGACCTTATCAAGCGTGGCTACCTTGGGCGGTTCGTGCGCCGAAACGAAGAGCGCCCCCGACGCCGAGACCGCACTCCCGAGCAGCCGATCAACAACGAGCCCAATGGGCAAGAGATCAACGTGATCGCGGGAGGTTTCGGCGCAGGTGGGAGAAAGCACTCGAAGCCGACGCGACTACGCAAGGCGAGTGCATGTCGTAGACAGGCCTGCGACTGTTCGGCCGGCCCCATATCTGCCAGTCCCGCACGCGCACAGCCCGAGGAGGCTATAACCTTCTCGAATGAAGATCTTGTAGGGGTTACGACCCCACACACTGATGCGCTGGTCGTTTCGGCCACCATCAACCACTGTAACGTGCGCCGAATTCTGGTAGATAATGGAAGCGCCCCCGATGTCTTGGCTTACGACTGTTTTGTCCTCATGGGTCTGCGAACCGATCAACTCGCCCCTGTAAACTCGCCACTTTTCGGCTTTTCGGGAGTTTCGGTCCAGCCCATGGGGAGGATTCGTCTTCCGATTACCTTGGGGACGGCTCCGAAAACTGTGACCAAAATTGTTGACTTTTTGGTCATCAACAACATGCCTGGATACAATGCTATCCTGGGCAGAGGCCTGATCGGACGCATCAAAGCAGTACCTTCGTCGCTCCATCAGAAGATGAAGTTCCTACTCCGAGCGGAGTGGGCGAAGTACTCGGGTGTCAGCGTGAGTCTCGCCGTTGCTATGTCCTCTCTCTAAGAGACAAGCAACCACTCGCTGATCCAGCTCTTCCGACCTCCGATCAGCCTTCAACCAGCCGAGGGACGCCTGCCGAAGATTAATCCCCATTCAAGTGGACGACGACCCCGAACACGTCTTGTACATTGGCGCCCTGTTAACAGAGGCCGAGCAGCAACGCTACACAGCTTTCCTGCTGGCCAATTTGGACGTGTTCGCTTGGTCTGATGACGAGCTTCCAGGCATTCCCCCAGAAGTCATGGTGCATCGCCTTCGGTTGGATCCACGAATCCCGCCAGTGCAGCAAAGAAGGCGACCCGTGAACCGAGAACGGCAGACCGTGATACGGGATCACGTGGTCAAGAGCCAAGCTGTGGGCTCCTCCGAGAAGCCCAATATCCTAGATGGATCTCCAACGTGGTCCTCGTGCGCAAGGCCAATGGCAAATGGCGTGTGTGCGTGGATTACAAGGACCTTAATAAGGCGACGCCCAAGGATAACTTCCCGTTGCCGCGCATTGATCAGCTGGTGGACGCTACTTCCGGGCACGAGCTCCTCAGCTTTTTGGATGCCTACTCTGGTTACCACCAGATCAGCATGCATCCCCCGGATCAAGACGCCACTACGTTCGTCACAGACCTAGGCTTATACTGCTTCACCAGGATGCCCTTTGGTCTGAAGAATGCAGGCGCGACTTACCAGCGGCTGGTCAACAAGATGTTCGAGCAGCAGATTGGGCGCAACATGGAGGTTTACGTTGATGACATGCTGGTCAAGACACTTCCGAGTACTGATCACATTTCCGACCTCCAGGAAACTTTCGCAACTCTACGAAGGTACAATATGAAGCTCAATCCAGCCAAATGCGCGTTTGGTGTTAGGTCGGGTAAGTTCCTCGGGTTCCTCGTATCAAACAGGGGAATAGAGGCGAACCCGGAAAAAATCCAAGCCATACTTGAGATGTCCAGTCCGAAGACAGTGCGCGACGTCCAACGTCTGACAGGACGTCTCGCCGCGCTAAACAGGTTCATGTCCCGAGCAGCAGAAAGAAGTTTTAACTTCTTCAAGTTGCTCCGAGGCCCTAAAAACGCCTCGAAGCAAGGGGGGCAAGTACTGTGGACTGACGAATGCGAAGCTGCCTTCACTGAGCTGAAGGCATATTTGGCAGCCCTCCTGTTCTCTCAAAGCCTGTGCTCGGAGAACCCTTGTTCGTGTACCTCTCGGTCACCGAACACTCCATCAGTGCGGTCTTGATCAGAGAATTAGGAGCGGCACAGTATCCAGTGTACTACATCAGCAGGGTCCTCCAAGAAGCTGAAAGGAGGTACCCCAGAGCAGAAAAGCTTGCCCTTGCTCTGTCACAGCTGCACGGAAGCTCAGGCCCTACTTTCAGGCCCATTCCGTTACAGTGCTTACCGATCAACCGCTGAAATCCATCTTGCAGCGGCCGGAGGCTTCCGGTAGGTTGGTTAAGTGGGCAATGAGCTGGGAGAGTTTGACATCAGCTTCCGACCAAGGACGGCGATCAAAGCGCAGGCGTTAGCAGATTTCGTGGCGGAATGCACCCTTCCGGCCGAGCAGGATCCACCGTTGGCAGACGAGCCCCCATGGGAGCTTTATGTGGACGGATCCTCTTGTGTCTCCGGAAGCGGGGCAGGTTTGGTCCTCACCTCCCCAGAGGGGTTAGAGTTCCAATACGCCCTCCGTTTCCGCTTTCCAGCCTCCAACAACGTCGCCGAGTACGAAGCCTTGCTTCCGGTATCCGCATGGCTAGGCACCTCGGAGCCATTCGGCTTAGAGTCTTTAGTGACTCCCAGTTGGTCGCCAGCCAGGTGAGCGGACAGTTCGGAGCAAGGGAACCTCGCATGGCTCAATACCTCCAACAGGTCAAGAGCCAGACAGAGGGCCTCGTATACTTCGAGGTTATACATGTTCCACGGGAGCAGAACGCGCGAGCTGATGCGCTGGCCAAATTGGCATCTTCAGGTGACATCACCCCTTCTCGCTCTGTCTTCATTGAAGAGCTCGCCTTGCCGAGCACGGAGATTGATGTAGCCGCCATAGAAACGGGCCCACCGACCCCAAGTTGGGTGGACCCTCTCTTGGCGTACCTTCTCCGAGGCGAGCTTCCTTCCGAACAGGATGAAGCTCGGAAAGTCAGGATGCGCTCGCAGCATTTCACCCTCGTAGAAGGCAAGCTGTACCGGCGGTCCCTTGCAAGACCTCTTCTGCGTTGCCTCAACCCTGAGGAGGCCCTCGCTGCCACAGAGGAAGTCCACGAGGGGTTGTGCGGAAGCCATCTGGGGGGCAGAACGCTAGCACGCAGCCTCATCCGAGCAGGGTTCTGGTGGCCTTCTCTTCAGAAGGATTGCATGTCCTTGTCAGGAAATGTCCAGAATGCCAGAAGTTCGGAGTACTCATCAAGCAGCCAGCCGAACAGCTTCACAGTCTGTTCGAGCCGCGCCCCTTCGCCAGATGGGGCATTGACATCTTGGGCCCCTTTCCAGAGGCCCAAGGGCGGAAGAAGTTCCTGTTTGTCGCCATCGACTACTTTACCAAGTGGATCGAGGCCGAACCCGTTACCACAATCACCGAACAGGCCGCATGGAAGTTCGTATGGAAGAACCTTCTCTGCAGGTTTGGCGTCCCCAGGGTGATTACGTCTGACAACGGGAAACAGTTTGACAGCACCTTCTTCAAGCAGAAGTGCGCCGAGCTCGGAATCTACAACCACTTCACCTCCGTCGCACTCCCCCAAGCTAACGGTCTGGTTGAAAACGCCAACCGAACATTGCTGCACGGGATCCGAACTAGAGTGGAGGCTGCAGGTGGATCGTGGATCGATGAGCTCCCAAACGTCCTTTGGTGTCACCGAACAACTGCTCGGGTAGCTACAGGGGAAACACCTTTCCACCTGGCCTACGGCTCGGAAGCAGTTGTACCTTTGGAAGTAGCCCTTCCAACTATCCGAACTACCCACTTCGACGAAGCCGCCAACAACCGAGCTCTTCGGGAAAACTTGGACATGCTAGGCGAACGACAGAGCGACGCCAGCATTCGCCTCGTTTCCTATCAGCAACGACTCGCACAATATTACAACGCGCGAGTTCGGGAAAGGCGGTTCAACGTGGGAGATTTGGTTTTGCGCCGCTGTTCGGCTTCGGACCCCCAAAGAGCAGTGGGCAAACTTGCCATCAAATGGGAAGGACCTTATCAGGTCACCCATGTCCTCGGGAAGGGCTCATATAAGCTAACTACTCCTAGTGGCGAAGCCATTCCCGGACTTGGCATGTTTCTAACCTTAAGGCTTATTATTTGTAAAAACTCTTCTTTCCAGCTTCCTACCTCTCTTCTCCAACTCCTGACGCCATACGAGCATTTAGCATACATACCTGATCGGAACCCCCTTCGCGGTTCCCCACAAACTACGTTATACATGCAATGCTTACGGCGCCTAACGGATTTCGATCCGAACAGGAGTAATCATGAAGGGAAGAAGATAGAGAAAGTGAAGCTACCAGAATAATCCCAGAGCAGAAGACTTCATTCACAAAAGTTTTCTTTTTATAAGTAGACCTCTTCTTCTGGCCACGTTACAAAAAGGAGGATACAAGAAAGATCAAGGAGCCTGCTGCGAAGGACCAGCGTCGTCATCCAAAGGAGGCATCCGCCCAGACTGGAATTGCGCAAACCGCACACCATCTAGGCGAGCATCCTGAGTGCGACGTCGGCACTCCCGAACGGCGGCCTCGAAGGCTTCCCGGCCGCGTTCAACCCAGGAAGACTGCTCTCCGAGTTCCTTCCCAGCATTGAGACCCACTCGGTAGCACCGGGCCCCATACTGCTCCAAGTCTTCCTTGTACTCCGGTCCGGCCTTATAGCTAGCAATGGCGCGGACCCCCGCGTCCACAATCACCTTGGTCAAGGCCTCCTTCTCGGCCCGTACCAGAGTGGCCTCGAGCTCCGAAGCCTGGAGGGCGGCTTTGAGGTTCTTCACCTCCTCCTCCAGCGCTGCCTCGCGAGCTTTATGCCTCGCTGAAAGCTCCTCTAAGAAAGTTGTATTCGCCTCAAGGAGATATTTCTGTCTCTGGCCCCGAACAGCTAAAGCCTTCAGAGTGCCCAGCGACTTGGACATTTCGTCCGCAAGCGCCTCTACATCGACGTCGCCCAGATCATCTTCTACCTGGCACTCCGGGTGGTAACCTTCCACCGACTTCTCCGGACTCTGTTCGGAAGGAAGGTCCAGGCACCTTGCCAACCGATCAAGTCGAGAGGCAGTGGGGCTCGCCGGCAGCTCCCTGGTGCCCCTCCATCCGACGAAGAGTCGCCTCCAATGCTGCCGCCGAAGGAGCTCCAAGAGGTTCTCTCAGAAGCACCTCACTAAGAGGCCTTCGGTCGTCTTCGGACCCTTCATCCTGGGCAGCACCCGCAGCCTCCCCCCAATGTCTTCGACTCCTCTGGAGGTTGCTTCTGCGTTAGCAACCACCTCGGAGGGGGGCAGGGGGGGCAGGATTCCCGGTTGAAGTAGCAACCTCTTCGGACGCCCTCGCCGTTGCGGCCGCCTCCGCAATGGTCCCTGCTGCAGGAACCATTCCTTGCTCTGAAGGCGCTGCTGTCACCGCGCTGCTCGGAACCACCCCAGCAGGGGCGGAAACTCCCGTTGCGCAGTGTCCTCCTCCTGCCGAGCAGGTGACGCCGTAGCTTCCTGCTCCTCCTAGAGGATACCTCCGCGATGTTGCTGGAAACACCGCGCTCGGCACCTCCAGCATTGGAAGCATCGGAGGGCGCCCTATCTCTCGCGCAGGGGGAGCCCCCGGCTTCTCCACCGGCAGGACTCTCAGACCCTTCGCTCACCAAGATGAGCCCCAGCTCGGTCGCCATCCTCTGGGCGACCTCGGGGCGAGTCGCGGAGGCCACCCGCGGCGCTCCCTCATCAGCCGATTGCACGGCCCTACTGTTCTTGCGCAGCAGCAACTGCGCCCCTTCCTCTTCCGCTGCGGTCCCCTCCTCGTCACTTGGAGGAGTAGCCCGGACCGCCTTCTGCTTTTTCCGAGCACGAAGCTGTTCTGCTTCCTCCGCGCTCTCGTCAACCAGAACGGGCCTCTTCTTCGCAGAAGGTTGGCTCGCTTGGTCATCTTTCTCCCGAGGAGCTCGGGCCCCAGCCGCTACCACCTCCTTAGTGGCCTTCTTCTTCAAGCGAATTCTTTCAGGCCCCTTCCCAGGAGCCTGTGCCTTGCTGGGACGCCCTTCGACTTGGGATGGGGCAACAAGTGCCGTTGTTACCACGGTACCAGCCGTCACTGCGGAAGGAACCCGAACAACAGCGTCGACGTCGTCATCTTCATACACCTGTGCGCTTGCACAGGGATCCGCTCGGCGACCTCATCATCGCCTCTTTATCTCGACCGGCCTCCAGCTCTGCGGCCGCTGCGCACAAAGAAGACAAGAGGAAGAAAGATTATATGAGGCCACCAAACCTAAGAGTAAAACAACCGAAACAGTATACTTACTCCATGGTTTGCTGAGCCCGTACTTGACGAGCATGAATTCGGTCACATACCCTTCTCCGTTCCGAACGCCTGCTCGGAGAAGTGCGTCTGAGGCCCTCGCCTCATTCTGGATAAGCTTCGGAAAGCTATCCTTCTGTGCCGTGCGAATGACCGTGGGGAACCCCCACTCAGCACCACTCCGGTGGCGCACGAAGAACAGCCTGTCCATCCAACCCTTGTTGTTGGAATACTTGTTAGACAGGCCGATGTGCATCCGGTCTGTTCGGTGTTTGGCGTAGTAGATGTCTGCCCCTGATGCCCTCGAGGCAGACAGCTTGAAGTGCGCTCGGAAGACGTCCGCCGAACCCCGGATTCCCTTCAACTTACAGACAACACCGAAGATACAGATGTATCTCCAGGTGTTGGGCGTTAGCTGTATCGGCGAAACGCCCCAAATGTTGAGGAGCGCCTTCGCCACCTCCGGCAACGGCAGCCGGAAGCCTGCCTCCAGATGATCCACAGAGAGGAGCAGGCAACCCGGCTTATTCACCAAGATCGTGTCGCTTTCCCTGGCGTCGATGATCTCGTACTCGTCCCCGATCCGGAACCGCTCACGGAGACCACTGAAGTGCCGGTACCGCGGTCCGCTCGTCGCCGCGACGGTCACCTTGCTCGCTCCGGCGACGGCCTTCCCTTTGCTTGCCATTGCTGGGAGGATCGTAGGGGGCGATGACGGCACAGAGGAACGGAGGAGAAGATGGAACGGGAGAAGGCAAGAAAGCGCGAAAGCTAAAAGCTGGGAGGTCTCTGGGAGGCGTAGCTCCCTCCCTCGTCTCTTCCCCTCCTTATAAGGAAAGAGGAGGGAACGAAATTCGAGGCGGGCTTCAATCGCCGCTTCTTCCCGTTTTTTGAAAGTGCCCCTTCGGGTACAGCGTTGGCGACCGTCGAACGCGGCGGCTGCACCTTAAGCATGGCGCGGTTTCGCACCCATCATGATGGGTTAACCGCCTATCCAGACTCCGGGCGACGGCATCCCACAACGGACCATCGCATTAAATGCGGAAATGACGCCCTCAAATGCTCGCTTCACCAAGCCGTTCGAGAGCGTGGGGGGCAAGTGTGGTGGCCGTTTCCTGCCACCTAAGCCCAAAACGTCAAAGCCCATCAAGTGCCTTCTCTACGACGTGACCTTCCCACAAGGTCTCACGTTTTTCGAGAGGATCGGATGGAGAAGGGGCCCACTCGCCAGCTGTCCCTAGCGAAGCGCTACCGAGCTCATCAGCAGGCGCCTTCCGAACAGCTGCAGAAGGCCTTCCGAACAGGAACAGTAAACTTGCTGCGCGGGACGGCCCTCAACATCACCGAACAGCGGGTTCGCTCCCCCATGTGGGTCACCTGCTCGGAGAGCATCCCGAAAGGGCACCGCGCAGGCTCTCTGGCTTCCAGAACGGTTGTAACCGTCCCAGGCCACGTTCTCCACCATCAAGGGGCGAGAACTGCCTGGCAGCCTAACGGGCACCGGAGTCATAACTCCTCCCGTTATGCGCGTGCGTCAAGGCGCCTCTTCAGGCACGATCTGCCTAACGTTACGCACGTTGGCCTCTACGCCCGCGCCTATAAAGACACAGGTACAGTACCATGCAACGGTACGTGATCTTCTTCACGCGAACACAATTCTCACATTCCGAAACCCCCTGCCTCTCAAGCTCTTGACTGACTTAGGCATCGGAGGGTTTCCCCGGTCTTCACCGGGCCTCCTGATCCTTCTCTGGTTTTGCAGGTCTCCGTCCTCTCCAGCGATCGTCTTCCCTCTCCATCTAGTGGAGGCCTTTTGGCTCAGGCCCAAACACACACCACACCCATATACGTTGATGCAGTTTGTCCCACGAATTTAGAATGACAAGCTTGTCATTACTCAGTTAAAACAACTATTTAGAATAGAGTCGAGAAATGAAAGCTGCTAAGTAAATGATATTCGTTATGCGTTTTGACCAGTAATATTATTTCTTTACGAATTCGTGTACAAAGGTTTCGTAAATTAATGTATTTTGAGGTATTAATCTAAGATCGTTTCATTCGATAGAAATAGTTGTACTTTCTTGCGATCTTGTTATTGTAAAATTCATTTGGCAATAAATATTTCTCTTTTATAAATTTTCTAGAACGTTTTTCTCTGTTGAATATTATTCAAGAAAGTTTCGGATTGCCAGGTTCCACTAATCACTAATCCGCACTTGTGCCAAGGTATTCGCCAGTGCCGATGAAACGAGCCCATTACTGTTTATTGACCTTTAAAAGCCCAAACTCTAGCCGATCCAATGTTCGGCCCTGTGAGGCCAGGGCCTGCTAGATAGCACCCGAACACCTTGGCAACACTCGTTCATGGATTTGGTTTGCGATATAATATTCAAGCTTAATAGCTATCGAATATTAAATCTACGTGAAAAAATGTAAATATTGACCAACCAGCTCAGGAAAACAAGGCCGTTTAAGACGTTGACAGGCCCAGATTGGGCCTACACAATGGTTTGCGATAAGATCTACTTCAGCAGATCTAGAGCATCTGACATGTACGGGACGCGATGGGATGCACAAAGCAGCAGATTTTTATGGGAACGCGAGAGGACAGAGATGAGAGCAGAAGGTGGATATAAACGTTCTTAATTAGGTTTTCTTAGGTAGCACACGAATAGAAATGTCTTTTGAGTTGTTTTCTCTTTTCCAGTGTTATATATTTTGCAACCCACAAATCTATTTTCTATACCTTATTACCATACATATCAGAAGCTTTAGAAGTGATCTCATATCATTAGTTTTCTTTCGTCGATTTGAACATTAAAAATGGAAGATGGTACTGATCATGATTCAAATTCCCTGCAAGTCAATTAATTATAGACAATCAAATAACTATAAACTGTCTTAATTAGAGCAAACTTACAGAAGACTCACTTTCCTTGTACCTAATAAACAAAGTACAATATATATATCAGATAGAATGGAGTTAATATATTCCGGGTCGTAAAGCAAACACGACGTACGGCACAGTGCTGGTCCTGTATGCTAGGGCTGAACCTGCACGGCGCCGGCGGCGTGTGCATCTCCACCGTCAGGAGGCGAGGGCATGTCCTCGGGTTTCCTCTCCGGCCGCACCCACCCTGGAGGACCTTGCAGCAGCCCCATGTCCACCATCCGGTACCAGCACTCCCGCGTCCTGAGGACTTCGTCCAGATCCTCGCTGGGCATGTCCTCCACGAGCCGGACGCGGGCCGCACTGGCTATCCTGGTACTTAGCTGCCGCTCCACCAGGCGCAGATACGTCTTCAGGCTGTGGAAGCGAGGAAAATCCAGCCATGAGTACTTGAGATCCGGATCGCTCCTGATATCGAGATCCTTCTCGACGCCGGCGTGCTCATAGCCCGGGAAAAGGATGAGCCCCGGAACCTGGGGCACTAAGTCCTGCACTATAACCACCCTCAGCACTTTGACGCCTGCCTTGGCGATCGCGGCGGCGAAGGCGGCGTTCCCCACCTTGGGCGCCCCGAAGGAGACGACGCTAACGTGGGCAAGTCCCGGGACGGCGGCAGCGCCCGCCTCATGGGCGTTGAGGAGAGCGATGGCGCCGCCCAGGCTGTGCCCGGTGATGGTGAGGCTCACCACCTCCTTGCGCTCCCCTCCATGGTACTTGTCCACCAGCCGCCTTACCTCCGCCATCACCTGCTCGGAGGCGCTCGTCTTGGAGAACGCGCTGGAGCCACTCTTAGCGGTATAGATGGACTGAAAACCACGCTCTACCTTGGCGGCCCGTCGTTAACGTTGGTGGCGTTGCTGCGCGAGCCCAGGGGATCCAGCTGCCACTTGACATTGTTGAACCACTCGGACGGCTCCACGGTGCCGCGCCACGCCACGAGGATATCCCTCCGGCCGAGACGCTGGGTCTCCTCGTCGTTGCTGACGGCGACGAAGCCCATCCAGTTAGAGTCCTCGCTCCATGAGTCCGCCCGCAGCGACTTGGGCAACCAGTGCTCAGCAACCGCGACAGATCGGGCAGCAAGGGCATGGTGGCGTAGATGTAACGGGTAACGTCGTACCCGCTGTCTCCA
Source organism: Colocasia esculenta (assembly GCA_014218235.1). Classification (NCBI taxonomy): domain Eukaryota; kingdom Viridiplantae; phylum Streptophyta; class Magnoliopsida; order Alismatales; family Araceae; genus Colocasia; species Colocasia esculenta. The sequence goes on along the minus strand of CM024759.1, from coordinate 103,533,715 downwards.
AGGCCAACCTTCTCCAGCAAACTGCTCTCGCCGTAGCGGGCGCTGCCGGCGTACTTGGAGAAGGGGTCGAAGTCGAAGGCGTCGTAGGTGGCCTGGGCGAACCCGCCATACCTGCGGATCTCTGCGCGCAGCAACGAGTCGAAGGGTTCGAGGAGGCCGACCCAGCCGTCGGCGCCTTGGAGTTGGCGCCATTTGTCGGAGATGTCCTCCTTGTCGTTGACGGACGCCGGTCGTACGCTGCCGCCAGCACCTTTGGAAGAGGGCTTTGTGAGATAGGGGACGTTCAAGAACTCGGCTGGGAGACCCTCCATTGTGCTCCTCTGAGATGGCCAGAAGCATAGCAGAGAAAGAGTTGTAGGAATAAGTGGAGTGGATGTGATCAGCGCCGGCAAGTGGAGGAAGACGGTGCCCAGTCGACTGCATCCGGGCGTGGGCGCACGATGCAGTGAATCGTGCACGGCAGGGGGCTTCCGAGTTCATGCGGGCGTCGCCATCAGATGGACCCAACTCGCTTCTAGCGGATGGATTCGATGATATGATCGCCGCCGAGGAGGACGACCCTCCTTCCCATCGGCGAATGCTTGCGGAAAATTCAACGTAGAATTCCGAAATCTATAATGTGCTTCTTTTCTGGCCAGACAATGGGAGATATATATATGAGATGTAATAATTGCGACAGTCCTCGACCGACATCATAATTTCTATGTCGTTGCCTTCTAACCCACCCCACATGCACGGAACAGTGTTCCAGATTTATCCGATGACATTGTTCTTCTACATATAGTAAGATAAAAAATAAAATTTAAAATTAAGATATCATCTGATGTTATGATTAATTATAAATTACACTTATATGATATAGAGAAAAAATTTGTGAAATTTTTTTATTTATTGACAATTCAGATTTATCGTTATATATTTCTCTTCTTCTTACTATGTTGTTAGATATATATATATACTGTTTCTTTTTTATATAGTTAAAGGTGTTGGGAAAGTTGTTTTTTCTTGACAACTAATTTGAATTTTTTTATTCATATAGAATGTTGGATAATTTTTTTACACCCATCATAAAAATATAATTTAGACTCGACATGTATTTGAATCCAAACTCAAGATAAACGATATCTATATAGAGAAACAACTAATCATGTTAATTTTTTTAAATATTATTTTTTATTAAAATTTTTAAATCTAAGAACTTTCCGTGCATCGCATGAGTGGTCAACTAGTGATATCTATATATGCGAGTTAAGCATGCCAAACGAGCGGTTGGATATATAATTAAGTTGCTTTTGTCTTTTATCGGTTAAAATTTTAGAATTAATATATCCAACTGTTGTTTATTGTGAAGAATAGTAGTTAACTATCGGTCATAAAATCATACAAAGAGTCAAGTTTAAAACTGAGAGGAGAATAATTCAGACTTAAATCTTCGAGTAGAATTCCTAAAACATTCTATCAATTTTGAATAATAAGTGTTAAAATTACCTCTCTCTCTTTTTTACTTCCAAAACATTTAATTTTCATAATTTTTCTAAAGACAAAAAAGAATCTCAGAATGCAAACGTCCGAATTGGACTTTTCTTGCCGACAAACTCGAATAATTCTTTCAGCATTTGTAAACCTTGGCATTTGTTTCCGCACCATGTGGAGTAGTCAATGTAGCTGGAAGCCCCACCACATGTTATGAGGATAAGATCAGGCTCCGTGCCGCGTCTGCGCACCACACATAGATACCCAACATCCGATATATGAATGCTCGCAATGTAGACAGTTTGATTTGAAGCTCAAATATTTATGAGAAAGATTTTCTGCACTTTATGTAAGTGTAAAAAGTGTAGCACACATAAATTTTATGGTGCCACAAGAGATAGAACTCATGTGACATCTGCACTTTCTATACTCGTAAAAAAATGTAGAAAATTTTTCTCAATACTTATTGCCTGAGCTGTTCTTCACCACCTTGTCCAGTATTCCGCTCCAGCAACCTCCATAAAATTAATGTCCTTCCCCAATGAAATGAAATCCTAGTTAACTAACCCGTAAGTGACCAAAAATTTGAGATTAGCAGGTGACGTGTCGTCGTCTTTTTATTTTTTATTTTTCTTTTGGGGGGGTTGGCGTGGACCGTGGGGATACTTCCATTCGCAACTCACACGTGAAGTGAAGTGCCCTGTCGAACAGAGATTGCTTTGGTGCATAACTTACTAAATACGGGTAAAATTTTAGTTCAATAGCTACAAGATGGCAAAGCCGGCATAAGAAAAAATATTGATCGATTAAACTTGTTGAACAATGTATTACGAAATATTGCTTCCATTAACACTCTTGAGGCTGCAGATACGCGCGGAGCAACATGGGAGCAAGACGCCGGGGGCAATTAATTTTCTTGAGAATTTGTGGTGGTGGTGTTGAATTGGTCTACATATATATAGCTTTTTCTCATAGAGACTGTAACGTTTGTTGCATGCATAATTATCTTACAATGTTTAGTACTGAAACCTTCACTAACTAGTCTTGAATTCCAAAAATCTTAACTTTCCTTGTAACAAGTCCTCTTTAACTAGGGATCCTTTAATAAGTTAATTTTACAACTCAATTTCATTCTCTGAAAAGGAGATCATGCTTGTAATAAAACTTAAGTTAATTTCTTAGATTCATAGCTAAAAACATAAATTAAAACAAGGATTAAAAGTTAATTAAAATTTCGAAGGATTAAAGATTAAAAATCTTTATAAAAGGTATGTTGAATTTGGGTTTCACGCCCAAATACAGATCATTATAAGGACAATTAACCTCTGACCTAGCTATGAAGGACATCTAATCATTATTCATTTTCTAATTTTAATTACCTAATTGTTGTATAATCTATACGTACTCTTAAGGCAACTGGGTCTCGAAGTTATGTTGTGTGCACGGTTTCCCCGTTTGGACATCGAAAAGCCGGTGGGATATTGCGCTACTGCATGAACCAGGTGCGACGAGTCCGATCAGACAACGAATAGGCCAGGCTTTATCGGCCCAAACTTGTGCTCATGGATGAAATAAAAGGCCCAATAAGTGCTGCAGCTAGACCCGTATCCCATCTGACTGCCCATTAATACCCGTGAGGTCACGTGTGTTCCGGAAGAACAAAATCCACAACATGAAGGAAAATAATAGCATATATATACCAAGGAACCAACATCTGAAATTCTCAAGGACATACATATCAAGATTCACGTTTCGTGCCGGCTTTGCCTTTGACCTTGATATTATAATAAACAGTTGGCAGTAATTTATAGCTCTTAATAAACGTCCGATATATATTAATATGGACATCATTATTGACCTGTCTATGTATCAAGCTAGGATGCAGGAACACGCATACTAGCTAGCTACCTTGCTGTGGGGACGGTCATTGTGTCCGAATGCAGGGGAATCATTTCGATTGTTGTGTCTTCAGTGCCAAAGCGGTATTCCACGGGCACAACCGATAGGTTCTGACATTCTTTCAGCTGTATCACCACTTGGCTCATGGTTGGTCGTTGAGCAGGCGATGCAGATGCACAAGAAATGGCTACTTCAACTGCTTTCCAAATGGAATTGTGATCGTACTCACCTTGCAGGTTCGGATCGGCTATGCTGCTTATGTCTCCACTTTCAAGCACTTTTGGTGAACCCAACGGGCTATGTGGATCTTCTCCGTGTCCCCAACAACAGGAGGCTTACCAGTTATGAGCTCCAAGAGAACAACTCCAAAACTGTAGACATCACTTTTCTCATTCAACTGGGAGGTAAGCTGATACCTGCACATAACATAATCCCGTATATACATCATGCATGCATTTTCCAGGTACGTAGGTCGAATTAATTAAGAAGACTAATTAACCAGACCTTTTGATAAAAATGAGTGGGGTCAGATGTTGTTTCCCATTCTCACTTACCTTGGCTAAAGCATTTCCCATTCTCACTTACCTTGGCTAAAGCAAATGCAATATTGTAACCCGGCCTTAATTTTTACCATGCACCCAAAATGAAGTTTAAACTAAAATTTGAAGCTTCTGATTACTTGATTTGCAAATTGAATGTATGGCATGAAACACTATGAGAAATGCTTTGCTCTCGGCAGCGCCGGAGGCAAAGCTGAGCTGGGGCTCCCGCGCCCCTCCGCGCGGCCGCCGCGTGGATGGGGCGGGCCCCAGCTACATTAAATGTCATTTTTTTTACACACAAATGATGTATTTGTGCATACAAATAATGTATTTGTGTGCACAATCACATCATTTGTGTGCATAAAATGTAAAAAAAAAAAAAACGACATTTAATGCAGCTGGGGCCCGCCCCCTCCACGCGGCGGCCGCGCGGAGGGGCGCGGGAGAGTGGCACGATGTGTTTCTACTTTCAAAATGGAAAAGAAAAGAAAAAGATCAATATTCTAATTTCAATATCTATGAGACGTGTACGTGTTGGAGACATACTCTGGGTCAAGATATCCAAGAGTACCAGCAACGGTCTTTGTGGATATATGACTATGGTCCTCGTTAGTAAAGGCCTTGGATAATCCAAAATCTGCTATTTTGGCCTCCAGATTTTGGTTCAAGAGTATGTTAGCCGTCTTTACATCCCTGTGAATGATAGGCGGCTTGCAACCACTGTGAAGATACTCTAACCCTGCATTATACGTACAGAGCGATCCATAATGCTAATTAGCCGGTTATGTTTTACTTAATTAAAAGGCAATAAAATGTCCAGAAACAAATAAGTATAGGGATTATAACCTTGTGCAGCTTCAAGTGCTATTCTCATGCGGGCACTCCAGCTCAAACTGTTACAATCCCTTTCCTTGCCTATATATCATCATCAGCCAGCATTAGAAAAGTTTCGAAAAGTCTGTAGAAAAGGGTTTGGTACAGCATTAATCTTGTCTTTCCATTTCCCAAACCTGCAGCTTCCAGTTCGGATGTGTTGCTCTAATTAAGTAGGTGTTCATTGGGGCTTTGAGGTTAACCTAGCTAGTCGTCAACCAAAGTCTTTCGAAAAGTCTTTTCTCCTTTGTTCATGCTTACATCACTAGAATCATGCTCCTACTTTTGCATTAATATATAAAAGGTACCCATGAAGGCTTGAGTTAATTAATCTAGGTTTATGTTATCTCTATGAGATACTGCCGCCCACTTTGGGGGCCATTTAAGATTAAATGATTTCGAAAGAAATTAATCTGAAAACATAAACTTGTTGTATAGATCTTGAATAATGCGACGATAACTCTCAGCCCATTTAAGACGTATGAAAATAAATTTTAATTCTTTCTGTTTTACGCTTATTTATGCGGTTGAGTAAATTCGGCCTTAAAATTAAGGTTTTCTTTTGGCTGTTTTTACGTACCTTTGAGATGATCCACGAGACACCCATGGGCCATGTACTCGTACACAAGTGCCAAGTTCTCCTTCTCATCACAATAACCAAGTAATGGAACAAGATTCCGGTGGTGGACCCTGATCAAAGTCAAGACCTGAAAATTGAAGAATCATCATCATATCTTTGATAACTAATTATACATTGCTTTGATCATGAGTACAATTAATTATTTGTAGAAAAAGATTAATATTGTAGTAAGGGGTTTAATCATAAGCAACCTGTCAAATGCTCTAATTTAAAACCTGGCAGTACGTACAAAAATCACTGACCTCTGCTCTGAACTCCTTCTCTCCTTGAGATGATAATTTCGAGAGCATCTTCACTGCAACTTGTCTTCCATCTTTTAGCCAGCCATGGAAAACAGTACCAAATCCTCCTCTTCCAATCTCCTTTTCGAAATTGTTGGTCATACTTACAATTTCCGAGTATGTGAATTGTCGGCTTTCCGAATCTATAGAACTTAGCAGGTGTGAGCCATGTTCTCCCCGAGATGCCACAGAAGGACCTGGTTCAATATATGTGACTATTTAGGAGGTGCGGAAGCCGCAAGAAACTGATAGGCAGGTAGGTCACAAGCTGTAACTCACCTTTTCTGGTTTTAGAGTGTCTTCTTTTGGATGCACATAGTAATGCTAATAATACTAGCACCACAAAGGTAGCTGACGTCGCCACAATGATGGGAATGACATTTTTTTTCTTTTTCTTCTTTTGACATGAATCCTCTCTGTAGCATAGATCTGGATTGCCTTCAATACTGTGGCAAATTAACAAAGATGTATGGCATTAGTGAGTAATTACCAAAATTAAGATACTTAATCTATTTGTTTTCCAAAATGTTGTTCAGTAATAAACAATATTTCGAAAGTCACTGATCATTAATATTGCGAAAGTCACCGATGCATTCAGTAATATTCAGACCAGGTTTTAAGTACGTAATCAAAGAAATTAAAGTTGGTAAAAGCATGCATGGATTTAAAAGTTCTATGATATTGGTCATGGTCATGAGACTATCGCTAGTTACCTTAATAACAGCGACCGATCCCGTGATCTTTCAAGAAGTGGTTGTGGAACCAATCCAGTGAGCTTGTTGCCTGATAAGTTCCTGAAGTGTATAAATGATGTAATACTAATTAATTAACGTCCCGATTTGGCCCTGTTAGAGTAGAGAACGCCGGATTTCAGACTTACAAAACTTGAAGAGACGTCAATTCTGTGAGAAACTCAGGAATTTCGCCGGTCAAATCATTGTGTGATAAATCCCTGAAAAAAGTTGTTGCAGGGGTAAACATCTTTCACACCCATATAAGAAAAAAAATTAAAAGTAGAAACATTCTTAACGTTTTCACTTTATTTTTTTTCTTTCTACAGTGCATTCAGCTACTAAATCATGAACTGACCCAAAGGAGATTAAAGAAAAGTTTAGCAATTTCACGATGGAAGATAGAAGTACACTCGTAATTAATAATGTACCTAGCTCAAATATCATTAGTTTCGTAATATATAGATGATTTTGGTGATGAGTACTTGTGAAATTATTCATTAGATTAAAACAATTAAAAGGCAAAATCCATGCTAGCTAGTCTAGGCATGCAGTATATAACAAAATGACAGTACTCATTAGAGGAAAACAATTAAAAAGAAAAATTCATGCTAGTCTGGGCAGTGTGTAACAAAATGATACTTACAGGCTTCTGATATTAGTGAGATTGACAAAAGATGTGTCAATCCCACCTTTTAATCCACTAGAGGTCAAGTTCCTGCCAACAAATCAACAAGAAGAAATAAGTTTTCTATTTGAAATCTTATTATATATTCGTACGTACATTTCGTTCTTATGGTTACTCACAATGAAGTTATCCTTGGGGAGGTATCATAGGTACAAGTTAACCCTTCCCAAGTAAAGTTTTGAGGTACACAAGGATCACCCTCCCAATTTTTCCTGATTCCATAGAATTCCTTGACGTTTAGGATTGCATCAACTAGAATCCAAAAATATTCACAGAAAGGTAGAAGTGTCAGTGCTGCAAAGAAAGATAGTTTCACGAAATACAAATAGCAAGTACATCAGAATGGCTTTACGAAACAACACCTAGATAGCTGCCCGATGGTCTGTCGCCACACAAGAAAACATAGAACGGTCATGGGTGTAAATTATGCAGTGCATAGGGCTTTTGCATATATAGATGATAGATATGGAAGCATAGAAAAACGCTGCCATGCATGCCACTCCTTTACACTATTTTTTCCTACACTTTTTTCATCATCTTCGATTCTAGCTAGATTAGATAGCGGGGAAAGAAACTTAAATTTACTGCTCTCAAGTTTAAGAACACAAGTGGTGAAAAAATGACAGTGTTAAGAAAAAAGTATGACAGTAAAATATGTCATCATCATACCGTAGTGTACATTAACAGGGGAAAGGTCTGGAGGTCATAGCGCTTAAATGTTTATATAGGAGAACTCCATCCTTAAAGGTAATAGTTAACACAAGAATAAAGATCGATCCTATGGCACTTTAGAGGAGTTGTAACATGGACGAGATGAGTTATCATATGTTCTAAAAGAAAACAGTTCATCTAGCTACACCCATGATAGGGATTCTAACGTGTCTCTGTGTGTGTGTTAAATCTAGCAACATTCTTGTATCTATGTCCTCATTTGATTAAGACTCCATTTGACTATTTGATGTAGAATCCATTAGAAAATGTCTGTTTTCATCAGTTAACACCCCACACACAGACGTCCCAGGTGGCCGTTGGCCTTTAAACATCTGGCCACGTAGTCTCGTGCTTTTGTCCTACGATCAACCATGACAACATGAAGATTATGAAAGGGAGAAGAAAATCTTGTTCAATAAAAGGGGACAAGGAAAACTTAAAGATATGAAACCTTTGTAGCTCGCCCTCGCCGCAAGCACATGGTGCCATACAAGTACCTAGATATATCAAACCCCTTTAAGAAATCATCTACTGGGATGTTTGCCTTCTTTCTGTCATATACTGTAATTCATATAACCTACCTCCTTTTAGATCATAAACAACTAAAAAGAAAATCTGCGTTAAAATAAGACCTTTCGCTTACATATATACCCTCTCTAAAAAAACAGTTACATAAAATATTCCTACATTTACATGTGGAAAATACTTAGTGAAAAAGCTCTCAATCAATAACATTGCTATTTTCTAATCCACATCCATCTAAATTTTTATTGTAAAATCTTCTTATTACCTTTCTCAATTTCTTTTAAGAAGCAAACGCAAACGTAAATTAAATTACTATATATGTAGTTTTATTTTAATAAGTGAATATATGAAAGATGGCCGGGCACGTCAGCGAAGAAAGTAGGGAGAGAGCAGTACAAACTACGAAGCGCAAGGAGAAGAGGCAATAAGGATTAGGAAGGAATGACCGGAGAGAGGCGTGGGCTCACCGTCTCCGTCATGGGTCGGCTGCGCCTGGACTCGCTTCAGCGCGTACACCTCCACGGCGTTGACGAGCGGGGGCAGGGTCGACCGCTCGGACGCCCGGACGGAGAACTCGCGCGTGTCCATAGATCCGGGATTATCCGTGAACACCTCAAGCGTGAAGAGGTAAAACGGGGTGACCTCCGCCCAAAGCCGCCCGTTCATGTAAACGACCAGCTCCCTCGTCTCGTTCGCCCCCAGCTGCCGCAGCTCCGCAAAGTACATAAAGATGTAGATCGCATCCTCGGCGCTGCTCAGCGTCGTACTGAAGTCCAAAGTCTCGGACATGGACCTGGTGGTGGCAGCCGTCCGCATCACCGCCGACGGAACCTCGAACATGTCGTTCCACTGGTTTGTAACGTTGAAGTCCGTGCTCATATTGAGCCACCCCTCTGAACTTGTGGGGGTGAACCAGAGACGATCGTAGGGATCATCTGGGTACCTGCAGAACAAATTGATCTCTATCTGATCTATTCATACGTGCGAGGATAATGCTCCATAGAGAGAGAAGTCCACCCTTTGGTGGCCACCACCTTACGAGGCCGCTGGGGCGTCCGCCGAAGTCCCGCCTGTTCTCAAAGAGGACGAGGGACTGCGAGGCGTTCGCCAGAGGGTAGATGCTGTCGAGTAGGGGCCTCAGCTCGATGGAGGAGACAAAAGGCACGCCGGAGCCTGTGTTCACCAGGCAGACGGACACCGAGTCGCCCGGGGCCACGGTGATGATCTCCTTCGTGACGGGGTTTCCGTCGGGGGACGACGCGTTCACCGTCGCCCACGGGTTGACGCCGAGGTGGAGATCGAAGATGGGGGAGCTACCGAGGCCATCGTAGTTGCCGTAGAGGAACGCCGCCCTGACCAGGTACTTCTTCCCCCTCTGCACCGGGCGCAGCCTGTAGCAGTTGCGGGCTCCACTGGGGAAGCTCCGAAGTGTCTGGTACTGCCGGCGGACGCGGAATTCCGGAGGCAACCTCCTGTTCTCTCCCGTATCGACGTATTCCTCATCCGACATGAACACGATGGTTGCTTCCTCGTCGGTTGAGCGCGTTCCCCGGGGAATTCCACAGTCGATGCTAATGAAACCTGTGGTACCATTTAGATCGATGGCATAAAAACGTACGGGCGTCACCGCTCTCACTTTTGTTAATTGATCTATGATGCAAAGCCCTTTCGATCGATACAGTCGAAACGTCAAGCTGATCATAACTCACCTTTGTATTTTGTTATTCCAAAAGTTTGGTTTTAAGTTGACCTTGTAGCTCTTGGTTGGTCATGTATAAGTAGATCCCATCATATGATTTTAGAAAGAAAAAGGCAACCTCTCCGAGTAGATAAGAGTCAATAGTCCAACGACCTTTATATAAAGAGATTGGTATATATGTCCGAAAAAGCAAACGAATTAACCAACTAAAGTATACGATCGGAGATGTATAGATGATGCATCCTCATTAATCATGTTACGGCTATTAATTGGATCCAAGAGCTGGATGGAGCCAACAGAAAAGAGCGAGTGAAACTACGTACTCACCTTCGTCGCCGCCACTGGTTGGCAACCCCTCCAATCCCCGCCGCCTGAGAACGTAAACCTCCATGGCGTTTATCACGGGCGGGAGGGTCGACCTGTTGCTCGCCCTGATAGAGTAGTCGTGCCTCACGTTAATCCCGGGGTTGGTCGTAAACACCGACGTGGGAAACAGGTACTGCGGCGTGAAGCCCTGCTGCGTCACCTCCCCGTTCAGGTATATGTCCATCTCCCTGGTCTCGTTCGCCCGCAGCTGCCTCAGCTCAGCGAAGTGCAGGTACACGTATATCTCGTCAGCTGGGAGGCTCGGCGCCGTCCCGAACTCCAGGTACTCGGAGACGGACCCAGTCGTGACTGACGTTCTCATGACCGCCGACGGGGTGTGGATGTCGCCGTTCCTTTCGGCTGTGAGCTGCATGGACGTGCTCAAGTTGGACCATCCGACTGGAGTAGTCGCGGGGGTAAACCAGAGACGATCATAAGGATCATCCGGGTACCTGCTTAAAGAGAAAGGTTCGCGGATCGGTCACAGGGGGATTGAGATCGGGTAGAGTCCGGCAGCGACACACAGAGATCTAGAGGAGGAAGAAAGGAACAGAGCAGTTCACCACCTTATGCCACCGCTGGGACGTCCTCCGAAGTCCCGCCGTTCCTCGAAGAGGACAAGTGACTGCGACGCGTTCACCAGCCCGTAGATCTCGTCGGCTAGGGGCCTCAACTCGATCACGGACACAAACGGCACGCCGGAACCCGTGTTCACCAGGCAGACCGGCACAGAGTCGGCCGTGGCGACTGCGATGATCTCCATCCGGACGGGGCGGCCGTCCCGGGAGGACGTGTTCACCCGTCCCCAGAGGTCAGCTCCAAGGTAGAGGTCGAACACGGGGGGGCGGTTGAGGCCGTCGTAATTGCCATAGAGGAACTCCGCCCTGACGAGGTATTTCTTCCCCCTCTGGGCGGGCCGCAGCGTATAACAGTTGCGGGTGCCGTTGGGGAAGCTTCGAAGAGTCCTGTACCGAAGGCCGGCTACGATCTCCGAGGACACGTTCCAGTTCTCTCCCGTCTGCACATGGCTCTCGTCCGAAGTGTAGTCGATGGTCGTCCGGTCATCGGTGTAGAGCACTCCTCCGGCGATTCCGCAGTCTATACTGATGAAGCCTGCGGCACAGCATGGAAATCCATTTGTTTATCGGTTATTCTGCAAAAACAGTAGGGATCAACTGCTCTCTCTCTCCCCAGATCAGTAAGCAAGAACGCATAGGGGCGGAGCAAGGTATTTTACTCACCTGAGGGTGACTGACCGTGAGAGAGTACAGTGAGGAGGGCGAAGAGGAGGAGAGACAAGACGGGGTACCCGTTTGGAATCATGGTGGCGGTGGAGTGGAAGGCTCCTCCCCAGATCAATTGCGGGGAAAGAGTTGCTGCCGTGGTGCTGAGGTTTATAGGCAAGCCGGGAACGGGAGAATAGCCCCGGCTTTTCCCTGTGCCACTGGAGTGAGCTCAGCCGTCGACCTGGTGGCCGCGGAAGTATTCTGCCGTGTGGACGGGTGTCACCGTTGACTAGCACAGTCCGTCCTCAGCATGCGTCATATTTAGTAACACTATTTAATAATATATTAAAATAATACACCAATCAAAATACACCCCAACCGGAATTTTATGAGGTGTTTCTAATTTTTTTATTTTAATTGCTAATGTGGTACAGTGATCTTATTTTACCCAATGATGTTACAAAATTATTTCTCTTAAATATTTATGTACGACGGCCCTCGTGATTGTGGTAACCTCATGTAGCCTCCCAGATGGTGTGTGATAATGCAGTCAACATGCATGAAGTAATTTATGGGGCATTTGACAAGGATTAAGCAAGTTAATCAATTAGGTATTGAATAACTTAAAAATTAATTATAAAAAAAACTTAAATAATCATGAGATAGACAATAGAATATTTATAAAAATTATAAGTGGCACATATAAAAAATTGTAAAATATTATCTACTCGAGGGTAACTTTCCTGCCCCATCCCTAGGGTGAGATAGGATTCTCCTTGGATAAAAAAAAAAAGTTAGCTTGAGTAATTGTGGTTAGACAATACACCCTTGCCAATTTAAGATTATTATTAATTCAAGATTTATTGTCCCTCTTTATCTAGGGGTACCTCTTACCAAAATGGCCCGCCACTTTGATAGGCAATTAAGTCCGGAGTAGAGAGATTATAGAGAGAGTTAAATTTTAATTAACTTTGGTGAGCGAGCTGTTAAGCTATTGATTTTTTTTTTATTAAAGTGGGGTAGGACGGGATACAAACATAATTAAACTATACCCAATCTCTCCTAACTAGATCGCACTATCTCTGATTAACTTTGATGCGGGTAACTCCCCATGCTCCCAAATATAGATCATCTGGCTCAACTGACATCAGGACATCACTTAGGCCAACAAAACTCATCTCGACTAAAGAAGGAGCAAGTTTACCTTGGTTATTCCCGACGTGGAGCGCATAACATGACAGCGGAAACTATAAGTATTGTGTCTCATGTAACAGGCCACTACTCGATCGTTGAGTCAATATTCGCAAATCATATGTCTTGTAACGACACCTATTAAAGTCACGATCTGATCAATGTGGCGCGACGGTTACGAGATCGTGACATGAAATCTGCAAAAAACAGTAATTCACAGTTGCTCAGCCTATTATATAAGTGTGTAAGTTCGACACTCACATGTACGCAAATTTTTTGCTCCAGACTCTATCACATTTTTCGACTAGTCATTGATTTGAGTGTCGGAGTATTTCTTCACCAAGACCTCTCGAATGACTTATAAGTCTCGAGCGCAGTTCGTCAGCAATATAGACTCACCTATCCAAATCATCTTGGGTTAAGCTGAATTAGATTAACCTACGCCTCATTAACGTAATCATTGGGGTACATTTTCCTCTACCTAAGTAGGCCTAATTCCTAAAAAGAGATAGAGAGAGATGGTAAAGATCGAGAGGAGGAAGAAGAATAGATTAATTTATTTCAAATTCTACTGCCTTTATCGGTATGAGAGGATTGCAGACAAAGAACATGTTGCGATTTGAGTGAAAAGAGGGCTCAACTACTACAAGCCGTAGGACATAAGCATTTGTTTGCCTTTATTGAATGTTAATTTCGTCGGTTGTGGGAATAAAATACGGCCGTGATTTGACAATGACGAATCGTAGGTGGCCGCTAATTAACTAATTAAGGATCCCCGGCTGGGAAGGAATTGTGGAGCTGGGGGCCCGGGCCTATACCACGCCAGTAGTGGTACGTAGTTGTTGGAGGTGGGCAGGTGAGGTCGTCGCCTCTCGCGTCAAACACGCCTCTCCAAGTGAAGCCCAGTTACAACAACACGCTTTGGTATTGTGACGCCGGAGATTTTGTAAAAATCCTACTTTATATATGTTATTCTCTGATCATTTCCCGTGTAAAATTAATAACGGTAATTAATAGAACTACATAATTAATTACCTCATTTGACACTAAAATGTACAGTACTGTTTAGACATCGGACGGTGGAAGCTGCTTTTTTTTTTAAGAACTATTTGAATTTTACGACAAGCCAACAAGTACCTTATTTTATTTCTAGGTCATTTAAAAGAAGTTCCCTGATGTTAGAATCAGAGAAACACGTACACTCATTTTAAGACTAATGGATTGTGACGTAGGCAAATTATTTTTGCTCCATGATTGATTAGTTTGGTGTGAGGGGGAGGGGCCGGGAGGGAATGTTTGCTGTGGAAGGGCGAAGGCGGAAAGAGAGGAACCCTATGCTGAGTCCATTTCCTTCCAGACATCTATGGCAGCCCTACACTTCAAGCCAGCCGGGTATGACTGCTTTCAGAGAACATCACCTTTAATGATTACATCTACATCATCTTCGCGCGGGCATGAGCAGTGCAGGCCAACCAGAATGCAGAGAAAAAGTACTCAGGAGCAGTAGAAGAAATGCGACCGATCGGTTGTGCTTAAGAGTACCTGTTTCAGAATGCACAAAAAATTATAGAGTACGCAGTAGAAAGGAGACATGCGACCCGGCTCCATTCAATTGTACTAGTTGTGGATAAACAGTATCTATCCACAAGACGATATGTGTAGTTAGCACTTTCATCACATAAGATATAAAGACAAAGAGAAGGGAAGATAGAAAGATAGAGATCTAGAGAAGAGAACCCTCAAATCACTTTATGTGGGTTAATCTTAATTAACCAGATATGTGTTGAAGACCAAGGCTAGGCATTCGCCTCGAATCGCTTCCTTTTGTTGGAGAAATTGGTGCCAAATTAATTTAGCCAGGATATGTACGTAGTCTATTTGTCAAAGTCGTTATTGGCATTCTCGAGTAGCCATGCGCTCATATATAAAGTAACGGAAAAAAAAAGGCATTTGCCGTTGACAAATTTGAAAAACCGCTGACTGACCTCGAAGAGCAAAAGTGATCAGCTGCCTCCTTCACCAATCCACAGGGCATCCTGAGATCGAAGCATTTCACAAGGTGTCATGGAGTATTATCTCATAAGAACAAGATGTCTTTCATATATATATGGTGGAAGAAATGCTCCCGAATACATGTTATTCACTCTGTAAACTATCTAGGTGACTTTCCCTATATATGTACTTAGCATCCACTGCGTAGGGTTTACAAAGGAAATTCTATTTCGATATTTGTATGTTTTAGCACTACAAGAAAATCACGGTTTCTTTTCTGACCTCACCCTGACAAGAGACGGTAGGTCCAAACGTGCGATCAAAGGTAAGACGCATGTGGCACTCCTAATTAGTTGAGTAGTGATATAGTTGTTTCCACGGCTAATATTTTTATCCGGATAGGTTACTCCTGTGTGTCTGTGTACAATGATGTGGTGGCTTGTCACAGTGTGTTTGTGCACGAGGTTTCCGGCCATGTACTATTTTTCCGACCGATAATCATGTAGTAGCTTCCGCACTTTTTTAGTAGAATATATTGTTATTTATTATTAATCATTTAAATTATATATATATATATATATATTCTCCTTATTAGAACTAGTAAAAGATTGATAGTCCCTACTGGGCTACTTCATGAAGCTCGCTCCCTTCTCTTCCAGGTGAGACTTCACAGTAACATCAAGTTGCGCGGCGAGCGAAGGAGACAGGGAAAGCAATAATCGGGGTTGTCCTTAGCAGTGTCCCTTTTGTGCTTTGACATTTCACCCTCGGACTATGTCCCTTAAGGGTTGTGTCTTTCTCTTTTACTTATTATACTATTTGTGTTTGGAACTTGTACTACATACTTGTGTTTACTTTCACTTGTTCATACATTTCTAGTGTTGTAATTGTTATTTATTTCTTTTACATATCATGTTAGACTAATCATTCAACTCTTTCGAGTTCTTGGATCTATAGGTGGTGGCGTCAAAATCGAGTTCTCAGTGAGAATCGAGGGTTAGATTTTCGAGGTCTTCATACCATACCCTAATCATGGATAGTCCCCTAAAAATGAGATTCTACAGCATGAAACTCACATGCAACATAATAGACATAACAATGAGGGTATGAGGATTAGTCTTCCTCCCTCAAAATGACAAAACCATGTGTCCCACAACTCATCCCACGATTGATTAGTTGATCCTATTCTCCACAAACTGTGGCCTGCCACGAACACAAAGACCTTGCATACGAGCCTCCGATGGCCGCCAAAGGTGGTAGAAGAAGCAGAAGGTGAAGGGGAGGTGGTGAGAGTGAGGTCCTAGCATGCTAGAACTAGGGGGAACGTTAATGGTCCCTACCTCAAATAGAAGAGCCAACCCGTTGGGTCTTCTTGTGTGAGTGGCCACCTCCTCCTTGCTCCAAGCTCCACGCTCATGCCGTCCACGAGCAGCGTTCAGCCTCCTACACGTGAGGAAGAGTCACCAAGTCGGAGAAGAAGAAGAACCTCCAAAGCCAAGCTCGGACAGAAGGAAGGAAGGGAAGAGGAGAGGAAGAAGAGAAGGGGAAGAGGAAGAGAGATATGTTGGCCTTACATATATAGGCCGCGGATTTGAGAACGCGACAGCCCGATCGTCGCGTTCACTAATGAACGTGGCAGCCATCTTGTCGCGACCCCATAGACTTGGTCAGACCTGACAATTGGACCCATCATGTGTCACCCTCGCAAGCCTGCCACCCTGAACGCGACGATTGGCATGTCGCCTTTAGGTGACATGCGGCCCGACACGTGTCTCAACTGTCTCGACAGCAAGACGATAAAAAGAGCAGTCAACTGTCAGAACTGTCAGAAGGTAAACACGATGATGGACCCATCGTGTTCTCAACCTAAATGCGACAGTCATATGGTCGCCTTCAGAGGACGACGGTTCGATACGTCGCGACCTTTGGTCGCCAAAGAGAAGGGATGTTACAACTAATGAACTTGACGGCGACATCTATTCTCATCTAGTTCTTGATGGCATGATGTGCTATCGTCAGGCATATCTTGATGGCATGCGATGCCACCATCAACTCCTATTGAAGAAGGTCGTTGCCACTTTACTCTATGTGACATTACAATACTCCCCTTGTGCTACCTGCTTGGTGTGTGGGCATTATGGTGCCCATTTCGTAGCACGGTGTTTCTGGACGTTGAGGGCGTCTCTATCTCTGTTGCTTTTGGTTGTGATGTGTACCAAGGTGTCAAGTGCGACTCCACCTAGATGACTAGATTGAGTTAGTCCACCGGTGAGCCTAGGCATCGAGAGTGTCTCCGTCTAGTGCATGCCTCTTGTGATGATTTTATGCCGATTTTCATGGTGCCCTTTCTCCATCCGTTAGAGTCCGACATAGGGGAAAACAAGCCAAGAACCAGACGTAAGGGAGAGCGTCTAACTATGCACATATGGCTAGGGTTTGAGGACTCTATGATGTCGAGAAGCCAAGTGATAGACCCTAGTTAGTCCAACCTTGTGTGGTGTAGCTCGTGTTGTGTTAGTATTTTTGTGTTTGTTCGGAATTCTAGCGTGGTGGCTTACCTTTGTTTCCAACTTTTAGTCAGTGCAACTTCTTGTGTTTTCTTTCATGCACTTGATTTACGCATGTTGTTTTGTCAATGAGGTTAGTGTCCCTATTGGGTCATGAGTAGATGTTCACTCATTTCCTTTTTAGGTGAGGTGCCATCAACTCAGGGCACAGACGTGTAGAGTCGTTCCAATGGTCCCACCTAACTACTAGCTTTGCAAGTTAAGTACGTTCTTAGTTGTACTTTCTTTCTCACTGTACTTGAGCTCTGGGATGTACATATTGTTGCAATTAAATATAAAGAGTTGAGTTTTGGTTTGCACTTTGTTGAGATCTAGATTTTTTATATGACTTCCTCCGACATCTTCTTTAACCCTTCCAAACTTCGGCTCGTGAATAGTGATTCAAGATTCATATATAGTAGAGGATATCTAATATCTCAAATCTTGAGTCGTTATAGTCAACAAAAGTTAACAATAATCGATCATGTAGTCAATCTCAAAACTCTGTAGAATGCCCATGCAATAAGAACCCAATTGTCACATTTAAAAGTGTTTTCCTTCTACTTTTTTTTCATTTTCTCATAAAGATCAGTATTTTATATAAGAAATGTCATTCTATTTATGAGTCGGACTCTTGGCAACCCTAGGACTGACAAGATAATGACTACCGCATATATTGAGTTTTGACATTTAGTATTTCAGTTAAATCGAAGTTTATCCACCGGGGATTCCTTCCAATTAATTAGTTCCGTTCGATATATCCCAATAGTGTTTTGTTTGGGGAAATTTTTGTTTTATTTTGAAGATCAGTCTCTATAATGTCAAGTTATGTCATTTATAAGCTCGAACGTTTACATTATTATAAGCTCGTCCGTTTACATTATTATATCTTGAGGGCTTTATCGAATAAATATGTAATTGTAAAGGTTGATAAATAAATATCTAAATTAAAAGACTAATTGCTAAATATGAAGGATTATAGTGGTTATACAGTAAGAAATCCCGCGCAAAGCAAACCCTTCTCGACTTCTCGACTGGCTCGCTTAAAACCCTCCCCCTCCTCCCAGCAGGCTGAAACGTCCAGTTACCACCGTCGCCGCCGCCATCGGCCATGGATCGGCACGGAAGCACCGTGGGGACGCAGCGGAGGACGAGGGCGAGGACGGAGCCGTGCCCCGCCACGAAAGGCCGCCCAGGGGCCGACCGCCTCAGCGCCCTCTCTAACGAGCTGCTGCTCCACATCCTCTCCTTCCTGGGAATCCGGATGGCCATATCGACCAGCTTCCTCTCCCGCCGCTGGCGCTACCTACATCACTACCTCTCGTCCCTGGACTTCTCACAAGGATGGGACCATGGCTCCGCCTGGTTCATCGACAGCGTGGACTCCGCCGCGTGCGGCCGGCAGATCGATTCCCTGCTCCTGTTCGCGGTGCGACGCTGCGTTCGAGTGCTCGACCTGGATATCCTGGATGACGACCCATACGATTCCTACTCCAACGAAGGCAACTACGGCTTGCCCCCCTGGGTCTTCCACTGCAGAACGCTCGAGGACTTCTCCGTGGGAAACTGTCACCTCCGCCTGCCCAGCCACATCCGCCTCTTCTCCCTCAAGGTCCACGCACAGCAAGACTCCTCGGAGAAGGATTCTACATGTCTGGATAAGGACTCTGTGAAGTCCCACAGAAACCAGACTTCTGTAACATGAAGCTATGCATATCATGTACCTGGATAAACATTAGGAGTTGTATACTATGTACAACTCTTCTGTTGTACCTGTAATTGACTGTTATATATAATCATACAGGCTACCCACGCAAGGTGTGGAAGCCAGTTTTGTCTCTTCAGTTCACTTTCTCTCTCTAGTTCCGATACTCTGTTTTCCTGTTCTTGCATCTTTCTCATGGTATCAAAGCTGCCTGCCTAACAGCTCTGTGATCCTGGTTCATATTACCGCGTGCTTCTAGCTGCCAGCATCATGGACGCATCAGCTTCCTCTCCCTCCGTCACGACCTCCTCCTCGCCACATGCAACTGCTGCTGATACATCACCTCCCACTGCAGTGCCTTCTAACCTCACGGATGCTGCTGGCTCCGCTCCTATTGCTGCCATGCACCTACCTTCTTTCGAACTTTCCCCAGCACCTCCTGTTCAATCCCCTTCAACAAGCACTATGTCTCTCCTCACCATCAAACTCACCCATGACAATTATGTCCGGTGGCGTAGACAGTTTATGGCTGCCCTTCGTGCCACCGGCTACCTGGGCCTTCTCGACGGCTCTGAATTCTGCCCTCCTGCAACGGTTCTGACTGCAGCCGGCGCCTCTCATCTGCGCACCATGCATGGCAACGACGGGATGCCCTTGTGATGTCTTGGATGCTTGCCTCCATGTCCGACTCGGTTGCTGTTATCGTTCCGGAGTGCACCACGTCTTGTGCCGCCTGGACTGCCATCGCCCACGCTCTGGCCTCCCACTCCGGTGCGCGCGTGCTTCAACTCCGTACACAGCTTCATGGTGTCCGTCGTGGCTCTTCTTCCATCACCGACTACATGCAGACTGTCAAACAAATCGCCGACTCCCTCGCTATCATCGGCGAACCTGTACGCCCACAGGATCTCGTGATGCAAGTCCTCGCCGGGCTTGGGCCAGCATATAACTCTTTTATCCCTTCTATTACCACACGTTTACGTGAGGTGTCTCTTGAGGATTTGCACGCCATGCTTCTTGCCCATGAAGGCTTCCTTCAGCACTGTGAGCGCTCCTCGGATGAACCGGGCTTTCCTTCGGCCAACTCTGCTGTGAGCGCCCAATCTTCGACACCGGACGACGCATCTCGCCGTGGTCGCGGCGGTGGCAAATCTGCTCGGGGGCGCGGTCGTGGCCGTGGACGCGGCCGTGGTCCTTTCTGCCAAATATGTTTTGTCTCCGGCCAACATTATGCCCACGAATGCCCGGAACATTATAATCCGCGCTTCATTGGAGGCCCACTCCTGTAAATAAACGAGAAACTGGAGAGACGAATTTGAGCAGAAAATCTCTTGCTTCTCTTGTATATTTCTTATTATATATAGTGCAAACGAATACAAAGAGTTACAGCTGTAAGTGGTCAACTAACAATATTTACTTATATACAACAAAAGTGTAATAAATGGGAAGTCATGCAGGCGCAACTCAGACGCATGCAGGCACAGCTCAAACATTTATTAATGTTTGAAGTTCGTGAGGACGTACGTGCTCGGTGCTCGGGAGACTTGTTCTGCTCGACAGATTTGTTCTGCTCGGGAGACTTGGTCTGCTCGGCACTGCTGGTGCATATAGTGTCGTTATCACATCCCCGCAAGCTCAAGGGAGCCTGAATTACATTGAGCTTGCACCGTAACTCAGAGAAACGCAGCCTTGGCAAGGACTTTGTGAAGATATCGGCACGTTGGTCCTTAGTAGAGACATAGGTAACAACCAGCTCCTTAGTCGCAACCCGTTCTCGAACAAAGTGGAAATCAATTTCCACATGCTTAGTACGTGCATGAAAGACAGGATTGGCTACTAGGTAGGTTGCCCCAATATTGTCGCACCTGAGAACAGGAGGTGGAGTAGAGAAGCCAAGTTCTTTTAAAAGTGACACCAGCCATAAGAGCTCAGCAGTAGTGTTTGCCATCACTTTATACTCAGTCTCTGTACTGGAACGCGAGACAGTGGGTTGTTTATTGGAGCTCCATGAGATTAAGTTGCAACCGAGGAAGACTGCGTAGCCACCAGTGGACCGCCGATCCTGGGCGGACCCTGCCCAGTCGGCGTCACTGAAAGCATGAAGTTGATGAGGTGAGTGGTGATGTAGAAGTAGCCCATAGGTGGAGGTACCTTGAAGATATCGTAAGATTCGTTTAACATGCGCCCAGTCCTGGGTAGTGGGTGCATGCATGTGTTGACAAGCTTGATTGACAGCAAAAGAGAGGTCCGGCCGAGTAATGGTAGCATACTGGAGAGCTCCAACCACGCTGCGGTACTGCTGAGCATCCTCAAAAGGGGAAGCCAACGAAGGATCTGCAGATTTTGCACTTGCCATAGGTGTGGAGATTGGTCGTGCACTAGCCATCCGAGTGCGTTGGAGAATGTCGGTGATGTACTTGGTCTGAGTGAGCAAACAGCTAGATGGATGAGGAAGCATCTCAATGCCCAGAAAGAAGTGAGCGGGACTGAGATCCCGTATGGAAAACTCCTGAGCAAGTGCGTGGATAAGAGCGGAGACGCCCCCGTGATCGTTGCCGGTTACAGGGATATCATCCACATAAACCAAGACAAAAATCTTGGAGGGTCCATGGCAGCGAAAGAAGAGAGACGTGACTGTCTTAGAACCTATAAAGTGTTGATGAAGAAGCCAGGTACTCAAGCGTTTAAACCAGGCTCGGGGTGCTTGGCGTAGACCATAGAGAGACCGATGTAAGTGACAGACATGATCTGGCAGCTTAGGATGAGTAAAGCCAGATGGTTGTTCCATAAACACATATTCCTCCAGGTCACCATGGAGAAAGGCATTAGAAACATCGAGCTGCCAAAGAGGCCAGTTAGAGCTGACGGCGATGGCCAAGAAAAGATGCACCGTGGTAAGTTTGACAATGGGGTGAACATATCAAAGCAGTCAATTCCAGGGAGTTGACGGAAACCTTTGGCAACAAGACGTGCTTTGTGGCGTTCGATGGTCCCATCAGCTCGTTTTTTGACCTTGAACACCCATTTGTAGCCGAGGACATTCATTGTGGCATCTCGAGGAACAAGTGTCCAAGTGCCATTGTGGAGAAGGGCATCAAACTCCACGGCCATCGCTGCACGCCAAGCAGGTACTTTGACGGCCTGGGAAAAACATGTGGGCTCTGGAATTGCAGCAGTGAGATAAGTGGCTGGTGAAGAACACAAGGCGGAGTGCTGGAGTGCTGAGGGTGGATGATCGCCAGGAGCCTCAGGTAATGATTGAATAGTGTGCTCATAAATATCCCGGAGAGACCTGGTGCGGGGAGGAGGATCCGTGGGCAGCTCGGATGAGACAGAAGGGCCACTCGGTGTTGGTTCAGCATGATCCAGCAGTGGACTGTCAGGAGAAGCTAGTGGCAGGCTGGCTGGAGGGGGGCTCCGAGGACAGCGTGGTGCAAGCATCCGAGGTCCTGTGGGACAAGGAGGAGCCCTGATAGCAGATGACGGCACCAAGGGAATGAGAACACCACCAGTAGGTACCGGCCTGAGAAGACCATCTGCAGGAGCTAGAGTGCCAGAGCGACCTGCAAAAGGGAAAACTCCTTCATCGAAGATAACGTCTCGAGAAACATAAATGCGGCCGGTGACAGGATTGAGGCAACGATAACCAAGGTGATTGGAACTATAACCGAGAAACACACAACGCTCCGAGCGGGGGCTTAGTTTGGTGGAGGTGTAGGGACGCAGCCAGGGATAACATGCACACCCAAAGACGCGCAGGAAGGTATAATCTGGGTGTTTGCCAAAAAGGGTATGATGAGGGGTATCCATATGAAGTAGTGGAGTAGGAAGACGATTAATGAGATATACGGCTGTATGAACAGCCTCGTCCCAAAAACGAGATGGGACAGAGGCGTGAAGGAGCATAGCAAGGGCAGACTCAATGATATGTCGATGTTTCCGTTCGGCCGCGCCGTTTTGCTGAGGAGTGTGGGGGCAAGAAACCTGATGCAGAATCCCAACGGAATCCAGGTGTGGTCGAAGGGCCTGAAACTCGCCACCCCAGTCGGAATGAAAAATTTTGATGTTTCGACTAAGGAGGCGCTCAACATGACGCTGAAAGCGTAGAAAAGTTGCACATACATCTGATTTGAGACGGAGAGGAAATATCCAGGTGAAGCGGCTATAATCATCAATAAACAAAACATAATATTTGTGACCAGAGTGAGAAATTTCTGGCGCAGGACCCCAAACATCAGCATGGATAAGGTCTAGAGGACCCGCCGAACGCGAGGTGCACAGAGGAAAAGGGAGCCGATGAGACTTGGCTTGCATACACTCATGACATAGAGAAGATGTAGAAGATAAGCAGGGAAGACCATAGGTGGATAAAACACGGTGGACAGTTCGGAGAGCAGGATGACCCAGTCGTGCATGCCAAGAGGAGGAAGCAAGCGCGTTGGTGACTGCAAGTGCAGAGGGCGTGGGTGGTGGTGTCACAGAGGATTGGCGTGGCGGTAGAGGTATGCGATACAGGCCACGAGCATCAAGATGTCCGCGCGTCAAAACCGTCCCCGACCGGCGATCCTTGACAAGACAAAAAGAGGGATGGAATTCAAAAAGGATATTATTATCCTTGGCCAGTTGATGAACAGAAAGAAGGTTGCAAGTAAGTTCAGGAACATGCAAAACATTTTTTAAGAGAAGGGGGCGAGAGAGAGAGGGAAGCGTTGTGCATCCACGGTTAAGAATCCGCAAACCTGTATCGTTCCCAACTCGCACCGTATCCGAGCCATGGTATGGAGACGCCGTCAGGAGCTAGCCATAATTAGGAGTGACATGATGTGTAGCACCCGAGTCAGGGTACCATGCCGATGGCGAGGCGGGTGGGCCAGTGGTGGCCGTCATGGCAGCAAAGGATGTCTGGGCAGCAGAGGTAGAGTTGGTGCTGTAATCTGTTGTTGCGAAGGTTGAGAGCGTGGTCCTCCAGTAAACTGTTGATTAAAGCGTTCCGGGCACTCGTGGGCATAGTGCTGACCAGCAACAAAACAAATTTGGCAAAAAGGGCCTCGTCCACGACCACGGCCTTTGCCAGGACCACGGCCAGAGCGACTGCCTCCACAAGGTTCCCCTTGACGCATGAGACCCTCGGATGTGGAAGTACGTTCGCAAATAGTAGAGTGAGCAGAAGGAAATGCTGCTTCCTCAGAGGGTTGCTCACAGTGCTGCATAAAGCTCTCATGGGCCAACAGCATGGCATGCAAGTCTTCAAGAGAAACGTTGCGGATACGGGTAGTGACGGAAGGGATGAAGGTATTGTAGGCAGGACCAAGACCAGCAAGAACCTGCATAACTAAATCTTGGTCGCGAACAGGTTCACCAATGATGGCGAGGCTGTCAGCAATCCCTTTTATTGTCTGCATATACTCAGTGATAGTGGAAGAACCGCGACAGAGAGACTGCAGCTGAGTTCGCAACTGGAGAACACGAGCACCGGAGTGGGAGGCCAGAGCACGAGCAAGAGCAGTCCAGGTAGCATGCGCCGTCTCGCACTCCAGAACAAGGGCGGCCACTGAATCTGTCATAGAAGCCAGCATCCAAGAGAGAACAAGCGCGTCCCGTTGTTGCCAAGAGATGTGTGCAGAATTTGGGCAGTGGGTGCTATCCGGTCCAGGTATAGTTGTCATGTGTGAGTTTAATAGTAAGCAGGGACATGGTGCCTGGCATAGCAGGGGGATTGGTGGTCAAAGAAAGAGATTCAAGAGGAAGATCAGTGAGAGAGGTAGTAGACACAGTAGAGGAGTTAGCAGCCATGTCAAGAGGAGACACAGATCAAGAGCTGTGAAGCAGAGTGCTCTGATACCATGTAAATAAACAAGAAACTGGAGAGACGAATTTGAGCAGAAATTCTCTTACTGCTCTTGTCAGATATTTCTTATTATATATAGTGCAAAGGAATACAAAGAGTTACAGCTGTAAGCGGTCAACTAACAACATTTACTTATATACAACAAAAGTGTAATAAATGGGAAGTCATGCAGACGCATGCAGGCGCAGCTCAGACGCATGCAGGCGCAGCTCAAACATTTATTAATGTTTGAAGTTCGTGAGGACGTGCTCGGTGCTCGGGAGACTTGTTCTGCTCGGCAGGTTTGTTCTGCTCGGGAGACTTGGTATGTTCGGCACTGCTGGTGCATATAGTGTCGTTATCAACGCCAGCAGACTCAGGTGCAGCAGCCACCTCCTCCCACTCCTCCCGTCTTCCCGGGTGCCCGGCCTGCGTCCGGTCCTCCAGCTGCCAACGCGCCAGTCTCCGTCGATCACACCCCAATGCTGACGTCGGACCACTCTACGCTGGGACCATTTACTTTCACGGTTCCATCGCCAGCTCATGCCACTCCCATGCATGATGATACGATGGAAGAGGACTCTTCTCCTTCAAGCTCGCCACCGCCACGCACCAAGTCCCTTGCGAACATTTATGCCTCTACTCCTGCTATTCCTGCCCAGTCTATGGTAGCCAGCCGCCACCCACTTCCAGCCTGCCTAGTCGCCGTTGCTTCTGAGGAGGGACCCACATGCTTCAGTCAGGCTATCAAACACTCAGTATGGCGAGCGGCGATGGCATCCGAGTTTGATGCCCTACTCTGCAATGGGACATGGTCCCTTGTGCCTCACAAGCCCAACATGAATGTAGTCAGTTGCAAATGGGTATTTCGTCTCAAACGTAAAGCCGACGGCTCCATCGACCGGCACAAGGCCAGACTCATGGGCAAAGGATTTCGCCAACAGCCTGGTGTGGATTTTCATGAAACGTTCAGCCCTGTGATTAAGATTACCACGGTTCGCCTACTTCTTGCCATTGCAATTAGTTCTGGATGGACTATTCGTCAACTGGATGTTTCTAATGCCTTCTTACATGGCACTCTTGAGGAAACCGTCTTTATGGAGTAGCCGCCTGGGTTCTCTCATCTTCAGCTTGCTGATCATGTCTGTCACTTGCACAAATCTCTTTACGGTCTTCGGCAGGCGCCTCGTGCATGGTTCACCCGCCTCAGTAGTCGGCTTCAGTAGCTCGGGTTCTCCGGATCGAAAACTGATCCGTCCCTCTTCTTTCAGCGCTCTGCCAGTGCCGTCCTGTTTATTCTAGTCTATGTGGATGACATTCTCGTGCTTGGCTCCAATCCAGGGGTCGTCGCTGCCCTCATTCAGTCTTTAAGAACTGATTTTGCTATTAGAGATCTTGGGGCCGCTCATTTTTTCCTTGGTATTGAGCTCTGCCCACATCCACTTGGATATGTCCTTTCTCAATCAAAATACATGGCAGATCTCCTTCGCCGCTCCAACATGGATGGTGCCAAACCACTGTCAACACCACTTGCAGCTAGCACTTCTATATCCACAACTGACTCCACTGTTGCCCAGCTAGCTAGCCCAGAGGGGGGGGGGGGGGGTGAATGGGTTATTAAAAATTTGTTCTTTGATTAATACCTGTTCATTAAAAGAATTACACAACAACTTAAATGAAGGTTAGAGTTAGAGAAAATGAGACAACAAACACACTAAAAACACAACCACGAGACACAAGGATTTTTATTCTGGTTCGGAACTCCTCTCCACAGGAGACCTACGTCCAGTCCCTGAGCAATATCTCAGGATTTCACTATCAAGGGTACTATCCCCCTCACGGATCCTTACACCCAGCCTCAACTGGTCTTCCTTCAACCTGAAGGGAAAACAACCACCCTGGAAACCACTAGGTCTTTCTTTGGTCTTTCTTGTTTACTGTACTGCCAGTGATTTCTTTGGTCTTTCTTTTATCATCTGTGAATGGTATATGATCCTGGGTTTGGTCTATAACTCAGGGTGTACTGGGATCCTAAAACGTAGGTGCCATCTCTGTGAATGGTACATGACCATGGTTTGTTATAACTTCGGGTGTATTTGAAAGTTAGAACGTATGATGATCATTATAAGTTCCCAATTGTGCATGATCTCTACCGATCTTAGTTTCCGCTCTAGAAATTTTAAGTTCAAGATCCAAACGGGTCTTCCCTCATCTTGCCTTAAGTTTCTTATGAACAGTGGCGAAGCCAGTATTATAACTTGACAGGATATATACTTATATAGCTTCATCCAGGAGGAGTAATAATCCCATCTCTAAGGTGTTACGGGTCAAGATCTCATCTCTTTCTTGCAAATGTTCTGAACGTTGATGTCTCAAACCATCTAATTAATACGTACTCATCATCATAGACAGTCCCTTTTAAGCTTATGGATCACCTTACACCTATGGTGTCCAACAATATCGAACATGTTTCGTTCCTACGAACTATAAAATCCATCTCTCTAGTTTAATACTCGGACAAGACTTAACTAGTTCGATATCCCTGTTTCAAGTTTGCCAAGATTTTGTAAGATAAAATAGTGTATCTAATACAGATCTGCTAACTGAGTCTACTTTTGAGATGAATTTATTTATCCGTCTGGAGAGGGGGGATGATCAGCAGCCCACTACGGGCCCAACAGGCCCACTCCGGCCAAAAAGTGCCTAAGATAGCAGCCCAAGTGGACGGCAGCCTAGCTCTCGCCAGACAGGGCCACGCACCCGATTGACGGAAGGATGCCCCGTTCCATAGCAGTGGAGGTTCGAACTTTTCTTCGAAATCTAATGTCTTCCTTTTGCGAGTTTTTTTTTATCTAATTTCACGAGAGATCTAAGTTGTTCTTCTATGTTATATCATCGTCAGAGTGTTATTCTAACGAGAGAAGCCCCCACGGGGTAGCGATTCCTCCTCCTGAGCATGCCAAGCATAAAAGCTGAGAGGAACGGAGCTTTCACTTGGTCATATCACAATCTCTCTTCTTTTGCTGTACCAGTAATTTTCTCCGGTTTTTTCTCTGTTTGAAGTCTGTATAAGAGAATAATGTGAAATGAGTTTGATGTTACTTGGGGTAGTAAGGAGCAATTAAGCCGTATATGATCCAATGATCCCAATTTCATCGTGCTTATGGTTCGTAGTGCTTTCAATTTGTTTCTTCTCATGCTGCTCGTATATATATGCATGTTTAATTTGCAATCGAGCTGGTGCAGGTTTCTCTTTCTGAACTTTCTCAACCCAACGTCTTCCTGTTGCCAACATGAAATTTGAAGATCATCGAGACCCAGATTAGTCTTCGCTTATATGATTGCAATTACCTTTACGAGTGGACGCGGCTTCGTAAATATTTCTTCAGATCATCAAATCGAGCAACTTGGTCATCTTTAATTGGATGGGACTGGATATAGAGCTGAACTGGGGCTGATGATTGTGCCCAATATTGGTTTATGATGCGGAACCATTGAGAGATTTTATTCTATATCGATCGGCCATAAAATACATGCAAACCACGCGTTCAAGTTTTCTTTGTCAGATTCGAGGTTTTATATAAACACAGTGGTAATGTTTCGGGTTGAAGGTGTGTTAATTATATGTCAGTAATTAGATGCATGATCGCTTCATTCAACGAAATCTTCACCGTTTCGCTCCAATTCCAAAGAAGCTTGACTTGGTATATGTGGAGGTGTAGTGTTCCTATTTGGCGATTAAACGAGCTGAAGAGAAGGGGAAGGAACCTAGTATATGGAGATGATCGCCTGAAAAATCAAACAACATTAGGGGGGGACCTAATTGATGAATCGGGGAGAACCTTCCAATGTCAAAATCAAAATAGACTTGAGAAAGGAGTAAAAGAAAAAGGGTTCTATTGCCTTCGTGCAAAGGCACTAGTGAGATTCAGTCTCTCGTATCTTTACATAAAGGTTATCGTTCCTTATATAGACACTACGTCTGAAGGGATTTGGAACGTCCTTAACTATTGGTGTCTAGAGGAGACGATCGTTGGGTTCTCAAGATTGAGAACTCTGCCCAAGTCGTCTCCCAAGACTGTAGCGACTGTCCCAGATCGTGGGAAGACGTGTCGTATTGTCCCGTTAAACATGATTGAAAGACAAGGAGTCCATAATAATTGCCTTTCGAAGGCACCGAATAGGGGTGCGGAGGCTTGCTTGACGGAGTTCGGAAGAGCTAATAGAGTCTGGAGACTTGTTTGGTGCTCGATGGTTCTGTCTTATTCGACATTGCCTGAAGACGTTTGAAAGATGAGGCCTTCAAGACGTTCAAGAACACGTGGCTGAATAGTTGTCGTTTTGAGTTCTTGACGGGCCGTAATGGATCTATGGATTTGGAGACAAGAAATGACTTCCACTTCTTTAAAGTGGTGCTGATTGTATTAAAATATTTAGCATGAATTATTTGATAATTTTATCCCTAGCTAGCTACAGAATCTTTATCGGCATCATGGTCAAAGTCTTATTCTATTCTTCTGGGGGTCTTCACATTAACAAAATTCCTCCTAGTTAGCCACTGCCAACTTTCTGATGTCAGCGTTTCATTTATTTACGCATGACCTAATTAGAAGACATCATTTAGACATTAGGAAACGCGTCCTATTCGAGGTATCAAGTTGTTCATTATTAATGACAAGGTGCCAGTGGTGTCAAATTTTTAACCGATATGCTTGTCAAGGTCATGACTCAACTAAAACGAAATGCAAGACCAAGTTTGCTTTTCATGTATATTCGTGGATGATAAATTTATGTATTCTTACTCGTTCGTCGGGAAACTTTGCAGATGAGATGTAACTTCTAGCGAGTTATTTGCGTGCAAGAACAATATAGAATCTTCTCTCCCGTTCATTTGGGTGGTAAAATGTGAGGAGAAAGGTGTTAAGTTGTTGACTATTTTGCCCCCTCCTTCAATTTTATGGAATTTTCTTATTGAATCTTTGGGTCAACATGCTGTACATAGAGAGAATTTTTTTTTTTTTTTTTGGACAATGAAGATGGCACCATATTAAAGATGAAAGATTACAGAGTACCTAGCGCAGGATGACATTATATTTATATTATATATATATATATATATATATATATATATATATATATATATATATATATTGCAATCTATTAAAAGGATTCAGATGGGAATCCTATTTCTTGTGGTCCAACCCTTGGAATTCTCTGATTTTTAAATGTCTATCCATCCAAATCCAAAGCATCCGTATTCTAACACTAAATGGCGTGGATCTTCTCTCTTCATATATCGAATGCAATTGCATAAACATCCCATAAAAGTTTTCAATTAATGTTGTGTATATATAGACAAAGTTTAAGAGTACACCCCTGGCTTTCTTGTCACTGAGTTCATTCAATTCCCTAATCATCGACTGTGTCGTTTATATGCCCTCTACACGCCCTTCGTGTCCTCTGCTCTCCCATCAATAAGTAGAGAAGAATTTCTTGCCTTCATAGAGTTTTTCTAATAAGCAGGGTTGGCCGTTTGTGCGTTGTATCGGTGTGGCAGGACAGGCGGATTGTACCAAATTTGGAATTTTCTAGTATTTAGTGCGGTTCTCACGAACAGTATTTAAAAAAAAAAAAATCTACAGTTTCATTGACTCAAAATGAGATGTATGAAAATGAGATGTATGAGATGTTATATCATACCAAGAAAAATCAGAGTCAATCTCGTCGGGGGTACGTCCAACCATGCTAATAGGTATGCTTACTTTCTGAACAATAAATAAATTGCAAAAACCCATATACGTTGATGCAGTTTGTCCCACGAATTTAGAATGACAAGTTTGTCATTACTCAGTTAAAACAACTATTTAGAATAGAGTCGAGAAATGAAAGCTGCTAAGTAAATGATATTCGTTATGCGTTTTGACCAGTAATATTATTTCTTTACGAATTCGTGTACAAAGGTTTCGTAAATTAATGTGTTTTGAGGTATTAATCTAAGATCGTTTCATTCGATAGAAATAGTTGTACTTTCTTGCGATCTTGTTATTGTAAAATTCATTTGGCAATAAATATTTCTCTTTTATAAATTTTCTAGAACGTTTTTCTCTGTTGAATATTATTCAAGAAAGTTTCGGATTGCCAGGTTCCACTAATCACTAATCCGCACTTGTGCCAAGGTATTCGCCAGTGCCGATGAAACGAGCCCATTACTGTTTATTGACCTTTTAAAGCCCAAACTCTAGCCGATCCAATGTTCGGCCCTGTGAGGCCAGGGCCTGCTAGATAGCACCCGAACACCTTGGCAACACTCGTTCATGGATTTGGTTTGCGATATAATATTCAAGCTTAATAGCTATCGAATATTAAATCTACGTGAAAAAATGTAAATATTGACCAACCAGCTCAGGAAAACAAGGCCGTTTAAGACGTTGACAGGCCCAGATTGGGCCTACACAATGGTTTGCGATAAGATCTACTTCAGCAGATCTAGAGCATCTGACATGTACGGGACGCGATGGGATGCACAAAGCAGCAGATTTTTATGGGAACGCGAGAGGACAGAGATGAGAGCAGAAGGTGGATATAAACGTTCTTAATTAGGTTTTCTTAGGTAGCACACGA
This sequence comes from Colocasia esculenta, assembly GCA_014218235.1. Classification (NCBI taxonomy): domain Eukaryota; kingdom Viridiplantae; phylum Streptophyta; class Magnoliopsida; order Alismatales; family Araceae; genus Colocasia; species Colocasia esculenta. The sequence goes on along the minus strand of CM024759.1, from coordinate 103,502,179 downwards.
ATAGAAATGTCTTTTGAGGTTGTTTTCTCTTTTCCAGTGTTATATATTTTGCAACCCACAAATCTATTTTCTATACCTTATTACCATACATATCAGAAGCTTTAGAAGTGATCTCATATCATTAGTTTTCTTTCGTCGATTTGAACATTAAAAATGGAAGATGGTACTGATCATGATTCAAATTCCCTGCAAGTCAATTAATTATAGACAATCAAATAACTATAAACTGTCTTAATTAGAGCAAACTTACAGAAGACTCACTTTCCTTGTACCTAATAAACAAAGTACAATATATATATATCAGATAGAATGGAGTTAATATATTCCGGGTCGTAAAGCAAACACGACGTACGGCACAGTGCTGGTCCTGTATGCTAGGGCTGAACCTGCACGGCGCCGGCGGCGTGTGCATCTCCACCGTCAGGAGGCGAGGGCATGTCCTCGGGTTTCCTCTCCGGCCGCACCCACCCTGGAGGACCTTGCAGCAGCCCCATGTCCACCATCCGGTACCAGCACTCCCGCGTCCTGAGGACTTCGTCCAGATCCTCGCTGGGCATGTCCTCCACGAGCCGGACGCGGGCCGCACTGGCTATCCTGGTACTTAGCTGCCGCTCCACCAGGCGCAGATACGTCTTCAGGCTGTGGAAGCGAGGAAAATCCAGCCATGAGTACTTGAGATCCGGATCGCTCCTGATATCGAGATCCTTCTCGACGCCGGCGTGCTCATAGCCCGGGAAAAGGATGAGCCCCGGAACCTGGGGCACTAAGTCCTGCACTATAACCACCCTCAGCACTTTGACGCCTGCCTTGGCGATCGCGGCGGCGAAGGCGGCGTTCCCCACCTTGGGCGCCCCGAAGGAGACGACGCTAACGTGGGCAAGTCCCGGGACGGCGGCAGCGCCCGCCTCATGGGCGTTGAGGAGAGCGATGGCGCCGCCCAGGCTGTGCCCGGTGATGGTGAGGCTCACCACCTCCTTGCGCTCCCCTCCATGGTACTTGTCCACCAGCCGCCTTACCTCCGCCATCACCTGCTCGGAGGCGCTCGTCTTGGAGAACGCGCTGGAGCCACTCTTAGCGGTATAGATGGACTGAAAACCACGCTCTACCTTGGCGGCCCCGTCGTTAACGTTGGTGGCGTTGCTGCGCGAGCCCAGGGGATCCAGCTGCCACTTGACATTGTTGAACCACTCGGACGGCTCCACGGTGCCGCGCCACGCCACGAGGATATCCCTCCGGCCGAGACGCTGGGTCTCCTCGTCGTTGCTGACGGCGACGAAGCCCATCCAGTTAGAGTCCTCGCTCCATGAGTCCGCCCGCAGCGACTTGGGCAACCAGTGCATCAGCAACCGCGACAGATCGGGCAGCAAGGGCATGGTGGCGTAGATGTAACGGGTAACGTCGTACCCGCTGTCTCCAAGGCCAACCTTCTCCAGCAAACTGCTCTCGCCGTAGCGGGCGCTGCCGGCGTACTTGGAGAAGGGGTCGAAGTCGAAGGCGTCGTAGGTGGCCTGGGCGAACCCGCCATACCTGCGGATCTCTGCGCGCAGCAACGAGTCGAAGGGTTCGAGGAGGCCGACCCAGCCGTCGGCGCCTTGGAGTTGGCGCCATTTGTCGGAGATGTCCTCCTTGTCGTTGACGGACGCCGGTCGTACGCTGCCGCCAGCACCTTTGGAAGAGGGCTTTGTGAGATAGGGGACGTTCAAGAACTCGGCTGGGAGACCCTCCATTGTGCTCCTCTGAGATGGCCAGAAGCATAGCAGAGAAAGAGTTGTAGGAATAAGTGGAGTGGATGTGATCAGCGCCGGCAAGTGGAGGAAGACGGTGCCCAGTCAACTGCATCCGGGCGTGGGCGCACGATGCAGTGAATCGTGCACGGCAGGGGGCTTCATGCGGGCGTCGCCATCAGATGGACCCAACTCGCTTCTAGCGGATGGATTCGATGATATGATCGCCGCCGAGGAGGACGACCCTCCTTCCCATCGGCGAATGCTTGCGGAAAATTCAACGTAAAATTCCTAAATCTATAATGTGTGCTTCTTTTCTTGCCAGACAATGGGAGATATATGAGATGTAATAAATGCGACAGTCCTCGACCGACATCATAATTTCTATGTCGTTGCCTTCTAACCCACCCCACATGCACGGAACAGTGTTCCAGATTTATCCGATGACATTGTTCTTCTACATATAGTAAGATAAAAAAATAAAATTTAAAATTAAGATATCATCTGATGTTATGATTAATTATAAATTACACTTATATGATATAGAGAAAAAATTTGTGAAATTTTTTTATTTATTGACAATTCAGATTTATCGTTATGTATATTTCTCTTCTTCTTACTATGTTGTTAGATACATATATATACTGTTTCTTTTTTATATAGTTAAAGGTGTTGGGAAAGTTGTTTTTTCTTGACAACTAATTTGAATTTTTTTATTCATATAGAATGTTGGATAATTTTTTTACACCCATCATAAAAATATAATTTAGACTCGACATGTATTTGAATCCAAACTCAAGATAAACGATATCTATATAGAGAAACAACTAATCATGTTAATTTTTTTAAATATTATTTTTTATTAAAATTTTTAAATCTAAGAACTTTCCGTGCATCGCATAAGTGGTCAACTAGTGATATCTATATATGCGAGTTAAGCATGCCAAACGAGCGGTTGGATATATAATTAAGTTGCTTTTGTCTTTTATCGGTTAAAATTTTAGAATTAATATATCCAACTGTTGTTTATTGTGAAGAATAGTAGTTAACTATCGGTCATAAAATCATACAAAGAGTCAAGTTTAAAACTGAGAGGAGAATAATTCAGACTTAAATCTTCGAGTAGAATTCCTAAAACATTCTATCAATTTTGAATAATAAGTGTTAAAATTACCTCTCTCTCTTTTTTACTTCCAAAACATTTAATTTTCATAATTTTTCTAAAGACAAAAAAAGAATCTCAGAATGCAAACGTCCGAATTGGACTTTTCTTGCCGACAAACTCGAATAATTCTTTCAGCATTTGTAAACCTTGGCATTTGTTTCCGCACCATGTGGAGTACTAGTCAATGTAGCTGGAAGCCCCACCACATGTTATGAGGATAAGATCAGGCTCCGTGCCGCGTTTGCGCACCACACATAGATACCCAACTTCCGATATATGAATGCTCGCAATGTAGACAGTTTGATTTGAAGCTCAAATATTTATGAGAAAGATTTTCTGCATTTTATGTAAGTGTAAAAAGTGTAAGACACATAAATTTTATGGTGCCACAAGAGATAGAACTCATGTGACATCTGCACTTTCTATACTCGTAAAAAATGTAGAAAATTTTTCTCAATACTTATTGCCTGAGCTGTTCTTCACCACCTTGTCCAGTATTCCGCTCCAGCAACCTCCATAAAATTAATGTCCTTCCCCAATGAAATGAAATCCTAGTTAACTAACCCGTAAGTGACCAAAATTTGAGATTAGCAGGTGACGTGTCGTCGTCTTTTTATTTTTTATTTTTCTTTTGGGAGGGGTTGGCGTGGACCGTGGGGATACTTCCATTCGCAACTCACACGTGAAGTGAAGTGCCCTGTCGAACAGAGATTGCTTTGGTGCATAACTTACTAAATACGGGTAAAATTTTAGTTCAATAGCTACAAGATGGCAAAGCCGGCATAAGAAAAAATATTGATCGATTAAACTTGTTGAACAATGTATTACGAAATATTGCTTCCATTAACACTCTTGAGGCTGCAGATACGCGCGGAGCAACATGGGAGCAAGACGCCGGGGGCAATTAATTTTCTTGAGAATTTGTGGTGGTGGTGTTGAATTGGTCTACATATATATAGCTTTTTCTCATAGAGACTGTAACGTTTGTTGCATGCATAATTATCTTACAATGTTTAGTACTGAAACCTTCACTAACTAGTCTTGAATTCCAAAAATCTTAACTTTCCTTGTAACAAGTCCTCTTTAACTAGGGATCCTTTAATAAGTTAATTTTACAACTCAATTTCATTCTCTGAAAAGGAGATCATGCTTGTAATAAAACTTAAGTTAATTTCTTAGATTCATAGCTAAAAACATAAATTAAAACAAGGATTAAAAGTTAATTAAAATTTCGAAGGATTAAAGATTAAAAATCTTTATAAAAGGTATGTTGAATTTGGGTTTCACGCCCAAATACAGATCATTATAAGGACAATTAACCTCTGACCTAGCTATGAAGGACATCTAATCATTATTCATTTTCTAATTTTAATTACCTAATTGTTGTATAATCTATACGTACTCTTAAGGCAACTGGGTCTCGAAGTTATGTTGTGTGCACGGTTTCCCCGTTTGGACATCGAAAAGCCGGTGGGATATTGCGCTACTGCATGAACCAGGTGCGACGAGTCCGATCAGACAACGAATAGGCCAGGCTTTATCGGCCCAAACTTGTGCTCATGGATGAAATAAAAGGCCCAATAAGTGCTGCAGCTAGACCCGTATCCCATCTGACTGCCCATTAATACCCGTGAGGTCACGTGTGTTCCGGAAGAACAAAATCCACAACATGAAGGAAAATAATAGCATATATATACCAAGGAACCAACATCTGAAATTCTCAAGGACATACATATCAAGATTCACGTTTCGTGCCGGCTTTGCCTTTGACCTTGATATTATAATAAACAGTTGGCAGTAATTTATAGCTCTTAATAAACGTCCGATATATATTAATATGGACATCATTATTGACCTGTCTATGTATCAAGCTAGGATGCAGGAACACGCATACTAGCTAGCTACCTTGCTGTGGGGACGGTCATTGTGTCCGAATGCAGGGGAATCATTTCGATTGTTGTGTCTTCAGTGCCAAAGCGGTATTCCACGGGCACAACCGATAGGTTCTGACATTCTTTCAGCTGTATCACCACTTGGCTCATGGTTGGTCGTTGAGCAGGCGATGCAGATGCACAAGAAATGGCTACTTCAACTGCTTTCCAAATGGAATTGTGATCGTACTCACCTTGCAGGTTCGGATCGGCTATGCTGCTTATGTCTCCACTTTCAAGCACTTTTTGGTGAACCCAACGGGCTATGTGGATCTTCTCCGTGTCCCCAACAACAGGAGGCTTACCAGTTATGAGCTCCAAGAGAACAACTCCAAAACTGTAGACATCACTTTTCTCATTCAACTGGGAGGTAAGCTGATACCTGCACATAACATAATCCCGTATATACATCATGCATGCATTTTCCAGGTACGTAGGTCGAATTAATTAAGAAGACTAATTAACCAGACCTTTTGATAAAAATGAGTGGGGTCAGATGTTGTTTCCCATTCTCACTTACCTTGGCTAAAGCATTTCCCATTCTCACTTACCTTGGCTAAAGCAAATGCAATATTGTAACCCGGCCTTAATTTTTACCATGCACCCAAAATGAAGTTTAAACTAAAATTTGAAGCTTCTGATTACTTGATTTGCAAATTGAATGTATGGCATGAAACACTATGAGAAATGCTTTGCTCTCGGCAGCGCCGGAGGCAAAGCTGAGCTGGGGCTCCCGCGCCCCTCCGCGCGGCCGCCGCGTGGATGGGGCGGGCCCCAGCTACATTAAATGTCATTTTTTTTACACACAAATGATGTATTTGTGCATACAAATAATGTATTTGTGTGCACAATCACATCATTTGTGTGCATAAAATGTAAAAAAAAAAAACGACATTTAATGCAGCTGGGGCCCGCCCCCTCCACGCGGCGGCCGCGCGGAGGGGCGCGGGAGAGTGGCACGATGTGTTTCTACTTTTCAAAATGGAAAAGAAAAGAAAAAGATCAAATATTCTAATTTCAATATCTATGAGACGTGTACGTGTTGGAGACATACTCTGGGTCAAGATATCCAAGAGTACCAGCAACGGTCTTTGTGGATATATGACTATGGTCCTCGTTAGTAAAGGCCTTGGATAATCCAAAATCTGCTATTTTAGCCTCCAGATTTTGGTTCAAGAGTATGTTAGCCGTCTTTACATCCCTGTGAATGATAGGCGGCTTGCAACCACTGTGAAGATACTCTAACCCTGCATTATACGTACAGAGAGATCCATATGCTAAGCTGATTATGTTTTACTTAATTAAAAGGCAATAAAATGTCCAGAAACAAATAAGTATAGGGATTATAACCTTGTGCAGCTTCAAGTGCTATTCTCATGCGGGCACTCCAGCTCAAACTGTTACAATCCCTTTCCTTGCCTATATATCATCATCAGCCAGCATTAGAAAAGTTTCGAAAAGTCTGTAGAAAAGGGTTTGGTACAGCATTAATCTTGTCTTTCCATTTCCCAAACCTGCAGCTTCCAGTTCGGATGTGTTGCTCTAATTAAGTAGGGTTCATTGGGGCTTTGAGGTTAACCTAGCTAGTCGTCAACCAAAGTCTTTCGAAAAGTCTTTTCTCCTTTGTTCATGCTTACATCACTAGAATCATGCTCCTACTTTTGCATTAATATATAAAAGGTACCCATGAAGGCTTGAGTTAATTAATCTAGGTTTATGTTATCTCTATGAGATACTGCCGCCCACTTTGGGGGCCATTTAAGATTAAATGATTTCGAAAGAAATTAATCTGAAAACATAAACTTGTTGTATAGATCTTGAATAATGCGACGATAACTCTCAGCCCATTTAAGACGTATGAAAATAAATTTTAATTCTTTCTGTTTTACGCTTATTTATGCGGTTGAGTAAATTCGGCCTTAAAATTAAGGTTTTCTTTTGGCTGTTTTTACGTACCTTTGAGATGATCCACGAGACACCCATGGGCCATGTACTCGTACACAAGTGCCAAGTTCTCCTTCTCATCACAATAACCAAGTAATGGAACAAGATTCCGGTGGTGGACCCTGATCAAAGTCAAGACCTGAAAATTGAAGAATCATCATCATATCTTTGATAACTAATTATACATTGCTTTGATCATGAGTACAATTAATTATTTGTAGAAAAAGATTAATATTGTAGTAAGGGTTTAATCATAAGCAACCTGTCAAATGCTCTAATTTAAAACCTGGCAGTACGTACAAAAATCACTGACCTCTGCTCTGAACTCCTTCTCTCCTTGAGATGATAATTTCGAGAGCATCTTCACTGCAACTTGTCTTCCATCTTTTAGCCAGCCATGGAAAACAGTACCAAATCCTCCTCTTCCAATCTCCTTTTCGAAATTGTTGGTCATACTTACAATTTCCGAGTATGTGAATTGTCGGCTTTCCGAATCTATAGAACTTAGCAGGTGTGAGCCATGTTCTCCCCGAGATGCCACAGAAGGACCTGGTTCAATATATGTGACTATTAGGAGGTGCGGAAGCCGCAAGAAACTGATAGGCAGGTAGGTCACAAGCTGTAACTCACCTTTTCTGGTTTTAGAGTGTCTTCTTTTGGATGCACATAGTAATGCTAATAATACTAGCACCACAAAGGTAGCTGACGTCGCCACAATGATGGGAATGACATTTTTTTTCTTTTTCTTCTTTTGACATGAATCCTCTCTGTAGCATAGATCTGGATTGCCTTCAATACTGTGGCAAATTAACAAAGATGTATGGCATTAGTGAGTAATTACCAAAATTAAGATACTTAATCTATTTGTTTTCCAAAATGTTGTTCAGTAATAAACAATATTTCGAAAGTCACTGATCATTAATATTGCGAAAGTCACCGATGCATTCAGTAATATTCAGACCAGGTTTTAAGTACGTAATCAAAGAAATTAAAGTTGGTAAAAGCATGCATGGATTTAAAAGTTCTATGATATTGGTCATGGTCATGAGACTATCGCTAGTTACCTTAATAACAGCGACCGATCCCGTGATCTTTCAAGAAGTGGTTGTGGAACCAATCCAGTGAGCTTGTTGCCTGATAAGTTCCTGAAGTGTATAAATGATGTAATACTAATTAATTAACGTCCCGATTTGGCCCTGTTAGAGTAGAGAACGCCGGATTTCAGACTTACAAAACTTGAAGAGACGTCAATTCTGTGAGAAACTCAGGAATTTCGCCGGTCAAATCATTGTGTGATAAATCCCTGAAAAAAGTTGTTGCAGGGGTAAACATCTTTCACACCCATATAAGAAAAAAAATTAAAAGTAGAAACATTCTTAACGTTTTCACTTTATTTTTTTCTTTCTACAGTGCATTCAGCTACTAAATCATGAACTGACCCAAAGGAGATTAAAGAAAAGTTTAGCAATTTCACGATGGAAGATAGAAGTACACTCGTAATTAATAATGTACCTAGCTCAAATATCATTAGTTTCGTAATATATAGATGATTTTGGTGATGAGTACTTGTGAAATTATTCATTAGATTAAAACAATTAAAAGGCAAAATCCATGCTAGCTAGTCTAGGCATGCAGTATATAACAAAATGACAGTACTCATTAGAGGAAAACAATTAAAAAGAAAAATTCATGCTAGTCTGGGCAGTGTGTAACAAAATGATACTTACAGGCTTCTGATATTAGTGAGATTGACAAAAGATGTGTCAATCCCACCTTTTAATCCACTAGAGGTCAAGTTCCTGCCAACAAATCAACAAGAAGAAATAAGTTTTCTATTTGAAATCTTATTATATATTCGTACGTACATTTCGTTCTTATGGTTACTCACAATGAAGTTATCCTTGGGGAGGTATCATAGGTACAAGTTAACCCTTCCCAGTAAAGTTTTGAGGTACACAAGGATCACCCTCCCAATTTTTCCTGATTCCATAGAATTCCTTGACGTTTAGGATTGCATCAACTAGAATCCAAAAATATTCACAGAAAGGTAGAAGTGTCAGTGCTGCAAAGAAAGATAGTTTCACGAAATACAAATAGCAAGTACATCAGAATGGCTTTACGAAAACACCTAGATAGCTGCCCGATGGTCTGTCGCCACACAAGAAAACATAGAACGGTCATGGGTGTAAATTATGCAGTGCATAGGGCTTTTGCATATATAGATGATAGATATGGAAGCATAGAAAAACGCTGCCATGCATGCCACTCCTTTACACTATTTTTTCCTACACTTTTTTCATCATCTTCGATTCTAGCTAGATTAGATAGCGGGGAAAGAAACTTAAATTTACTGCTCTCAAGTTTAAGAACACAAGTGGTGAAAAAATGACAGTGTTAAGAAAAAAGTATGACAGTAAAATATGTCATCATCATACCGTAGTGTACATTAACAGGGGAAAGGTCTGGAGGTCATAGCGCTTAAATGTTTATATAGGAGAACTCCATCCTTAAAGGTAATAGTTAACACAAGAATAAAGATCGATCCTATGGCACTTTAGAGGAGTTGTAACATGGACGAGATGAGTTATCATATGTTCTAAAAGAAAACAGTTCATCTAGCTACACCCATGATAGGGATTCTAACGTGTCTCTGTGTGTGTGTTAAATCTAGCAACATTCTTGTATCTATGTCCTCATTTGATTAAGACTCCATTTGACTATTTGATGTAGAATCCATTAGAAAATGTCTGTTTTCATCAGTTAACACCCCACACACAGACGTCCCAGGTGGCCGTTGGCCTTTAAACATCTGGCCACGTAGTCTCGTGCTTTTGTCCTACGATCAACCATGACAACATGAAGATTATGAAAGGGAGAAGAAAATCTTGTTCAATAAAAGGGGACAAGGAAAACTTAAAGATATGAAACCTTTGTAGCTCGCCCTCGCCGCAAGCACATGGTGCCATACAAGTACCTAGATATATCAAACCCCTTTAAGAAATCATCTACTGGGATGTTTGCCTTCTTTCTGTCATATACTGTAATTCATATAACCTACCTCCTTTTAGATCATAAACAACTAAAAAGAAAATCTGCGTTAAAATAAGACCTTTCGCTTACATATATACCCTCTCTAAAAAAACAGTTACATAAATATTCCTACATTTACATGTGGAAAATACTTAGTGAAAAAGCTCTCAATCAATAACATTGCTATTTTCTAATCCACATCCATCTAAATTTTTATTGTAAAATCTTCTTATTACCTTTCTCAATTTCTTTTAAGAAGCAAACGCAAACGTAAATTAAATTACTATATATGTAGTTTTATTTTAATAAGTGAATATATGAAAGATGGCCGGGCACGTCAGCGAAGAAAGTAGGGAGAGAGCAGTACAAACTACGAAGCGCAAGGAGAAGAGGCAATAAGGATTAGGAAGGAATGACCGGAGAGAGGCGTGGGCTCACCGTCTCCGTCATGGGTCGGCTGCGCCTGGACTCGCTTCAGCGCGTACACCTCCACGGCGTTGACGAGCGGGGGCAGGGTCGACCGCTCGGACGCCCGGACGGAGAACTCGCGCGTGTCCATAGATCCGGGATTATCCGTGAACACCTCAAGCGTGAAGAGGTAAAACGGGGTGACCTCCGCCCAAAGCCGCCCGTTCATGTAAACGACCAGCTCCCTCGTCTCGTTCGCCCCCAGCTGCCGCAGCTCCGCAAAGTACATAAAGATGTAGATCGCATCCTCGGCGCTGCTCAGCGTCGTACTGAAGTCCAAAGTCTCGGACATGGACCTGGTGGTGGCAGCCGTCCGCATCACCGCCGACGGAACCTCGAACATGTCGTTCCACTGGTTTGTAACGTTGAAGTCCGTGCTCATATTGAGCCACCCCTCTGAACTTGTGGGGGTGAACCAGAGACGATCGTAGGGATCATCTGGGTACCTGCAGAACAAATTGATCTCTATCTGATCTATTCATACGTGCGAGGATAATGCTCCATAGAGAGAGAAAGTCCACCCTTTGGTGGCCACCACCTTACGAGGCCGCTGGGGCGTCCGCCGAAGTCCGCCTGTTCTCAAAGAGGACGAGGGACTGCGAGGCGTTCGCCAGAGGGTAGATGCTGTCGAGTAGGGGCCTCAGCTCGATGGAGGAGACAAAAGGCACGCCGGAGCCTGTGTTCACCAGGCAGACGGACACCGAGTCGCCCGGGGCCACGGTGATGATCTCCTTCGTGACGGGGTTTCCGTCGGGGGACGACGCGTTCACCGTCGCCCACGGGTTGACGCCGAGGTGGAGATCGAAGATGGGGGAGCTACCGAGGCCATCGTAGTTGCCGTAGAGGAACGCCGCCCTGACCAGGTACTTCTTCCCCCTCTGCACCGGGCGCAGCCTGTAGCAGTTGCGGGCTCCACTGGGGAAGCTCCGAAGTGTCTGGTACTGCCGGCGGACGCGGAATTCCGGAGGCAACCTCCTGTTCTCTCCCGTATCGACGTATTCCTCATCCGACATGAACACGATGGTTGCTTCCTCGTCGGTTGAGCGCGTTCCCCGGGGAATTCCACAGTCGATGCTAATGAAACCTGTGGTACCATTTAGATCGATGGCATAAAAACGTACGGGCGTCACCGCTCTCACTTTTGTTAATTGATCTATGATGCAAAGCCCTTTCGATCGATACAGTCGAAACGTCAAGCTGATCATAACTCACCTTTGTATTTTGTTATTCCAAAAGTTTGGTTTTAAGTTGACCTTGTAGCTCTTGGTTGGTCATGTATAAGTAGATCCCATCATATGATTTTAGAAAGAAAAAGGCAACCTCTCCGAGTAGATAAGAGTCAATAGTCCAACGACCTTATATAAAGAGATTGGTATATATGTCCGAAAAAGCAAACGAATTAACCAACTAAAGTATACGATCGGAGATGTATAGATGATGCATCCTCATTAATCATGTTACGGCTATTAATGGATCCAAGAGCTGGATGGAGCCAACAGAAAAGAGCGAGTGAAACTACGTACTCACCTTCGTCGCCGCCACTGGTTGGCAACCCCTCCAATCCCCGCCGCCTGAGAACGTAAACCTCCATGGCGTTTATCACGGGCGGGAGGGTCGACCTGTTGCTCGCCCTGATAGAGTAGTCGTGCCTCACGTTAATCCCGGGGTGGTCGTAAACACCGACGTGGGAAACAGGTACTGCGGCGTGAAGCCCTGCTGCGTCACCTCCCCGTTCAGGTATATGTCCATCTCCCTGGTCTCGTTCGCCCGCAGCTGCCTCAGCTCAGCGAAGTGCAGGTACACGTATATCTCGTCAGCTGGGAGGCTCGGCGCCGTCCCGAACTCCAGGTACTCGGAGACGGACCCAGTCGTGACTGACGTTCTCATGACCGCCGACGGGGTGTGGATGTCGCCGTTCCTTTCGGCTGTGAGCTGCATGGACGTGCTCAAGTTGGACCATCCGACTGGAGTAGTCGCGGGGGTAAACCAGAGACGATCATAAGGATCATCCGGGTACCTGCTTAAAGAGAAGGTTCGCGGATCGGTCACAGGGGGATTGAGATCGGGTAGAGTCCGGCAGCGACACACAGAGATCTAGAGGAGGAAGAAAGGAACAGAGCAGTTCACCACTTTATGCCACCGCTGGGACGTCCTCCGAAGTCCCGCCGTTCCTCGAAGAGGACAAGTGACTGCGACGCGTTCACCAGCCCGTAGATCTCGTCGGCTAGGGGCCTCAACTCGATCACGGACACAAACGGCACGCCGGAACCCGTGTTCACCAGGCAGACCGGCACAGAGTCGGCCGTGGCGACTGCGATGATCTCCATCCGGACGGGGCGGCCGTCCGGGAGGACGTGTTCACCCGTCCCCAGAGGTCAGCTCCAAGGTAGAGGTCGAACACGGGGGGGCGGTTGAGGCCGTCGTAATTGCCATAGAGGAACTCCGCCCTGACGAGGTATTTCTTCCCCCTCTGGGCGGGCCGCAGCGTATAACAGTTGCGGGTGCCGTTGGGGAAGCTTCGAAGAGTCTGTACCGAAGGCCGGCTACGATCTCCGAGGACACGTTCAGTTCTCTCCCGTCTGCACATGGCTCTCGTCCGAAGTGTAGTCGATGGTCGTCCGGTCATCGGTGTAGAGCACTCCTCCGGCGATTCCGCAGTCTATACTGATGAAGCCTGCGGCACAGCATGGAAATCCATTTGTTTATCGGTTATTCTGCAAAAACAGTAGGGATCAACTGCTCTCTCTCTCCCCAGATCAGTAAGCAAGAACGCATAGGGGCGGAGCAAGGTATTTTACTCACCTGAGGGTGACTGACCGTGAGAGAGTACAGTGAGGAGGGCGAAGAGGAGGAGAGACAAGACGGGGTACCCGTTTGGAATCATGGTGGCGGTGGAGTGGAAGGCTCCTCCCCAGATCAATTGCGGGGAAAGAGTTGCTGCCGTGGTGTGAGGATTGGGAGGGGAGGGGAGTGGTCCCCCCCTTTCCCATGCACGCAGTGTGAGGGGACCCAGAAAAGCCGCCTGGCCATTTCTGGTAAGGAGGAAGGCCCTCCTTTCTCCCACTCCCGGTTCCCTCTCTTCCCCAGCTCCCTCTCATCGTCCCCTCCCTCTCGCCTCTCTCTTCCTCCCTCCCTCGCCGCTCTCTCTGTCTCCTTCTCTCTCGCGCTGCTCTCTCTCTCTCCTCTCTCAAGCTCATCTCTCTCTCTCTCTCTCTTCTGTCGCTCTGTGCGCCGCCGGAGGAGGGGAAGTCGTCGCCGCGCCACCGCCACCCGAGCCGCGCACGGAGGACGCCGTGCGCGGAGGTCGTCGCGTCGCCGTCGCCGCCGCCTGTGGAGCTCGCCACCGCCACTGTGGGGTCGCCGCCGGCGGGTCTACCGAGTTGGTAGGGACCATCCTCCTCTCGGCGTCGGCCGGACTTCCCCCTCCCCCGTGCGCCGCCGTGAAACCCCCCCCCCTTGGTGCATTGCACCAGGCAGTGGCCTGGGTTCCCATGCGGCACATTGCGCCAGACCCTTCTCGGCCCATTTTAGCTTGTTTCGCGCCGTTCTCGCGCCGTTTTCGAGCCGTTGTTGCCCCGGCTGTGCCGGTGGGTTGGCCCGGGGTTAGTGACTGTGTGGTCAAGTCATGTGGTGGCGAACCCACCCGGGTCGGCTCCGACCGGGCCGGTGGGGCCGTTTGACCGTTTGACCCGAACAGTAACGTTAGTGTTTCCGGCACCCACAGGGTGGGTTTTGAGGGCCGGCAGGCTGTCCGGGGCAGTAATTATGTCCTTCGAGTCGTTGTGTTGGGTTCCTCGATTTTTGGGCCTGCCTGGGTCGACTTCGACCGGGCCGTTGAGAGCCGTTTGACTGTTTGACCCGAACAGTCGTGTTGAGGTTTCCGGGACCCGGGGGTGAGTTCCGAGGGCCGACCGACTGTCCGGGTGGTAATTCTAGCTTTCCATGGTTGACCGTCAATCAGGTACTTTAGCGGATATGTTTCCTCGTTGAGTTCCCGTTTCGTGCTTGTGACGCTTGTGCTGACTCCCTAGCACTGCACCTTACTAGTCTTTCGCCCAGTGCTGTGGCACTTGAGGGCTTGTCCAGCGCACGGTGCACGTTTGGGTTGTTACGTTCCCCGGGACCCCCATCCTCGTGGGCCCGTTGAGGGTGGTCTCCGAGCCACGAGTGCGTCGTCGAGCGTTTCTCCGGACGAAGGGGGAAAAACGGTGTTGGACAGCGGCGTTGAGTCGTTTGTTGAGCTCACTTAGTTGGTCCGGGTCCCGCGGAGTTTGGAGTGTCGCGGTGCGGGCCAGCTAGTCCGTTCTCACTGCCTCGCCTACACGGTTCCGGAGCCGTGTCAGGAGGACAGGCGTGGGACCGTAGTCCGGCCAGACTACGGCTTGTGGTTGTGTTTGTCCACGCGTCTCACTCCGACGGGAGGGGAGACCTGGACTCGTGGTCGAGTGGTAAGACGCCGGCGGGCGCAACTGACCACTGACTAGTAGAGGCTGGGTTGTGGCTAGTGTGTCTTGTCCAGACGAGGGTTTTACCGTCTGCTTGTGCAGTTGTGTGGCGTGCTCGGAGCACGTTTACCGAGGTTGAGGCTGTGTGCTGTTGTGCCGTGTTGGCGATACTTGTGGACCTGTGTACTTCCGTTTATTTATTTCAATACTTGCTCAGTTGTGTTATTATTTTATTATATCTCCTGCTTAGTTAGTAGACTTGTTGCTTGAGTTACTGCCGCCCTTCCGCTTGGTGTAGTTAGCTTGTTTACTTTAGTAGCACTGTTCTTCCTGTCTAGTTTAGTTGTGTTGTTCTTGTTCCGCTGTCGAACCGGCGAGGGTTGGGTTCCCTACTGGGCTTCGTTCGCGAAGCTCATCCCCCCTTACTTCCTTCCAGGTTTGTGCTCGAGGGAGCCGATGTTCGTGTTCAGACGGTCTGCGTCGCGTCGCTTGTGGTCAGCAGCGTTAGCAATGGTTAGATCTATTTTCTTTATTTGCACTTGAATTATTATCTGGGACTTTGTGTGTATTTTTATTCCGCTGTGTTTCTTTAATTGTTTAGCTATTGTAATCTGTTGTATATCTCACTGGACATATTTCTAACCCTTCGGGTCTTCGGATCCGTGGGTGGCGGTCCAAGGGTCGGGTACTTGGAGGGTTCCGGGTATCGGATTCTTGGGTCGTTACAGTTGGTATCAGAGCAAATGTCTTCTGAGATTTACAATGGGTTAATGGCTATGATTATCCCAGAAAATGGTTCAAGTGAGTTGCTGGCACCGTCTGTGGTGTGTTAGTGTTAGGCTTGTGCCTTGATCATCTTTTGCAGGTAGGTTGTAGTTCAACAAGATCCTTGTGGGAGATGTAGAAGGGTTGCTGTTGTTGCAAGGTTGCGTGCGTGGTGTGTGATCGTTGGTTGGCTAGTTCTGGTGGTGCAGTTGATGATGGAGTTGCTGGTGGAGGTCTTCCTTGTGAGGAGGACTGTTGCAGACAGGTCCGGTGCGGTGCTCTGCTCGTCGTTGGCTGCGCTTTCGGCTGCATGTGTTCTGTGGTGGCTGAGAGAGTCTGTTGTGGTGTGGCTTCCACTGGTGCAGATTTGTTGTCTGCGGGTCCAGTGGAAGGTGCCCTTATTTTCCTACTTATATTTGCTCTTGGCTTTGTTGTGCTTTGGTTGCTTGGCATGTTGCCTCACCTGTTAGGTGAGTTGTGGGTGCCCTGTGTTCTGCTAGGTTGGCATTGCTGCTCGGACTTAGCAGTTGCTCTGTGTGTGCTTGTGATGTTGCTGGTTGCGTGTTATGTCACTTGTTGTGTTTGCTTGGTGGCCTTGTGCTAATTGGTTGTGAGTTCTGGTGAGGTGTTCCCAGAGCTCTTTCTTGCTGTTCTGGTGGAGGGTTCTCCCGAACTTCTTCGTGCTCATTTCTGTTTTGTGCCCCGGGGGTTGAGGTGCGTTGTGGTTGGGTGGGTTGTGTTCTGGTGAGGTCTCCCAGAACTGTTTTGTTGTGTCTTGGTGAGGGTTTCTCCCAGGAGCTGCTGTGCTTGTTTCTAGTTATTGTCGTGCTGCCTCAAGGTTGAGTGTGTGTTGGTTGGCTGGTGCGTTCTGGTGGGGCTCTCCCAGAACGGTGTCTGGTCGTCTGGTGGAGGTTCTCCCAGAACTGTCTTGTATTGTTTATGCTTTTGTTGTGCTCTCTTTGAAGATCTGTGTGGATCGGTTGTTTGGGTTGTTTGTTCTGGTGGAGCTCTCCTGGATGACTCTCTGTCATTCTTGATAGAGGTCCTTTCCAGGACTGCCTAGTGTTTGATTTGCTTGTTGCTGCTCTCTCCGTAGAGATGAGCTGTCATTGTTTCCAGTTGGACTGTCTGTGTTACAGTCTATCTGAGCATTGTCGGTCAAGGTGCGGTACTTTGACCGTGTGTGTCTAGTTGTTGTGTTGGCCAGGTGCCTTGTTGTTTGTTTCCAATTTTTTTTTGGCTGCGTTGGTGGGACTGCGGGTGTCCCGTGGCTCGGATGGTTCTGTTCGTTTTCTTGTGCCCAACTCTCTCTCGCAGTTGGTGATGTGGCGTGTGCCGTGGCCATGTGGTTGGCGGTACTTCTGTGGAGGTGTTGGTTTTGTGTTTCGATCCCCTCTCTTGGGTGTGGAAGAGGCCTATTGTGCTTTTTCATCTCTATTTTGTGGGTTGCTCAGGGTGGTGGTGCTCCGCTTTTGTGCCTGGTACTGTGGTGCGTGCTGTTGTGGCCTTCTTGGTGAAGGCTTTTTACCTCGAGTTGTCTTAGGGTTGAGCGGGTTGCTCCCCTTGTGTTATCGTTTCCGTTTGGCGCTGTAGGTTGGTGAACCTACTGGTCTTCTGTGTTTGTTGTGAGGGGTGTGTGTTGCCTGACTGGTCGATGTGGGACAGTGTGTTCCGCTTGATCAGCTCTGGGTTGCCCGATTCTCTCGCCTAGCTTGCTCGTATTGGGGTTATGTTCCCATGTGCTCTGCTTTGTGCCTCTTTCTGCTCTTGGGGGCTTTTGTCGCCTCTCAGTGTGTGGCTCTCACTACTTGTTGTGGTAGGGCTGATGCCTTGTGTGGTGCGCTTCTAAAGAGCCAGCATGTTTGTTGTGCTCTTCGAAGCTCGTGACCTCCGTGCGTTTTCTCTTCTTGGTGGGTCTCTGGTAGGGAGTCCCTTGGGTTGGCCCCGTGCCATTTTGGGGCTGTTGGTGCAACCATGTGCACCACACCTGGTGGTTCTGGTGCTTGTGGTTGCGCCGTGTGCTTGTGCCCGTGTGCGCTGACCTCTGAGTTTGTGCGTTGATTTGCGATTTGTGAGGTGCTCAAGGCGTTGAGTGTTCCGCCTCTGGGGCGCGTGTGGTGCCTGTTCCTTATGGTCGTACCTTACCACAGTGTGGTAGCTACCTTGTTGTTTTGTAGCCCTGGTGGTGGTGTGCCGATTTTGGTTGTGGCCCACGTTGGTGTACCATCGCTGTGCGTGTTGGTTTTGCTACCTTGTGTTGGTTGAGTTCTACTTGGGTAGCGTGCTGCTCTCGGCTCTTGCGGTGCTAGTTTTCTATTGGTTGAGTGTTTTCTGCGGTTGGTTTTTGTGGTACTCGCTCTTGGCATTGCACATTTCGTGGTGGGTGCATTGCCAACCTTTGTGTGTTCGTCGAGTACCAGGTGGTGAGTCTGGAAGCCGATAGCAGGACTCCTGTCTGTGTCCGTGGTGGCAGTGAGGCCTATCGGTTGTCTGGGCTTGACGTGTGAGTCGCTGACGTCTTGGGTTGCTGGGTTCTGACCAAACTTAGACGTCTTTCGACCTTTGTCGTTGTGGGTGTTGTGCTTGTAGAGCGTGTTCTGCTTTTGGTTTTCCTGTGACTCCACATTCGTTTGGTGTCCTTGTCGGACCACGAGGAAGGTCTCGGTGAGACCGAGTGGTGTTGTGGATGTCGTTCCACGTGTTGAGGGGTTTTCCACATCTCTGTTTCGCTTAGACTCTGGTTTTCCTTTACGAGACATCCATTTGGCTGTGTGGCCGATACTAGCTGTCTCTAGCTGTGTGAGGCCATTCCTCTGAGCCATGTGGTTGACTCGTAGGTCTTTTTCCGAGTTGTCACCAGTCACTGTGGTTTCTGTCAGGTTCTGCTGGTGGTGGCAGAGTGGGTTGCTGACCGATTGGTTTTAGCGGCAAGGTCTGTTGGGACTCAGCCACGTGGTTTTCGGCTAATGGTTCCGTTCGTCTTCGGTTGGTTGGTGGTGCCATGCTCGTGGAGTGATCATCGATTGAGTGCTCCGTCCCGTCTGGGTGTGCTGTGTGGGCTGTCGGTTGCCTGGTTGAGCACTCCACGCGTGGCTGTGTCGCTGTGTGGCCACCAGGAAGTCGTGGGTGAGACTTAGTGGCCTTCTTCGCACTGGCTGTTCTTGTCGTGTTCTTTCCCTCGAGTTGTCTGATCAATTCGAGTGAGTTGTTCCTGCCCCTGCCTTGCTTCCGTGCTTCGGCTTTGTTTTTATAATTTCGAGGGCGAAATTGTTTTAAGTGGGGTAGGATGTGAGGATTGGGAGGGGAGGGGAGTGGTCCCCCCCCCCCCCCCCCCCATGCACGCAGTGTGCAGGGGAGCCCAGAAAGGCCGCCTGGCCATTCTGGTAAGGAGGAAGGCCCTCCTTTCTCCCCCTCTCCCGGTTCCCTCTCTCCCCCAGCTCCCTCTCATCGTCCCCCTCCCTCTCGCCTCTTCTTCTTCCTCCCTCCCTCGCCGCTCTCTCTGTCTCTTTCTCTCGCGCGCTCTCTCTCTCTCTCCTCTCTCAAGCTCATCTCTCTCTCTCCTCTCTCTCTGGTCGCTCTGTGCGCCGCCGGAGGAGGAAGTCGTCGCCGCGCCACCGCCACCCGGAGCCGCGCACGGAGGACGCCGTGCGCGGAGGTCGCGCGTCGCCGTCGCCGCCGCCTGTGGAGCTCGCCACCGCCACTGCTTGGGGTCGCCGCCGGCGGGTCCTACCGCCGTTGGTAGGGGACTCCTCCCTCTCCGGCGTCGGCCGGACTTCCCCCTCCCCGTGCGCCGCCGTGAAAACCCCCCCCCCCCCCTCTGGTGCATTTGCAACAGGCAGTGGCCTGGGTTCCAATGCGGCACATTGCGCGGCAGACCCTTCTCGGCCCATTTTAGCTCTGTTTCGCGCCGTTCTCGCGCGTTTTCGAGCCGTTGTTGCCCCGGCTGTGCCGGTGGGTTGGCCGGGGTTAGTGACTGTGTGGTCAAGTCATGTGGTGGTCGAAACACCGGGTCGGCTACGACACGGGCCGGTGGCCGTTTGACAGTTTGACCCGAACAGTCACGTTAGTGTTTCCGGCACCCACAGGGTGGGTTTTGAGGGCCGGCAGGCTGTCCGGTGGCAGTAATATATGTCCTTCGAGTCGTTGTGGGGTTCCTCGATTTTGGGCCTGCCGGTCGACTCGACCGGGCCGTTGAGAGCCGTTGACTGTTTGCCGAACAGTCGTGTGAGGTTTCCGGCACCCGTGGGGGAGTTCCGAGGGCCGACCGACTGTCCGGGTGGTAATCTAGCTTTCCATGGTTGACCGTCAATCAGGTACTTTAGCGGATATGTTTCCTCGTGAGTTCCCGTTTCGTGCTTGTGACGCTTGTGCTGACTCCCTAGCACTGCACCGTTACTAGTCTTCGCCCAGTGCTGTGGCACTGAGGGCTTGTCCCAGCGCACGGTGCGCGTTTGGGTTGTTACCGTTCCCCGGGACCCCCATCCTCGTGGGCCCGTTGAGGGTGGTCTCCGAGCCACGAGTGCGTCGTCGAGCGTTTCTCCGACGAAGGGGAAAACGGTGTTGGACAACGGCGTTGAGGCGTTGTTGAGCTCACTTAGTTGGTCCGGGTCCCGCGGAGTTTGGAGTGTCGCGGTGCGGGCCAGCTAGTCCGTTCTCACTGCCTCGCCTTACACGGTTCCGGAGCCGTGTCAGGAGGACAGGCGGGGACCGTAGTCCGGCCAGACTACGGCTTGTGGTGTGTTTGTCCACGCGTCTCACTCCGACGGGGAGGGGAGACCTGGACTCGTGGTCGAGTGGTAAGACGCCGGCGGGCGCAACTGACCACTGACTAGTAGAGGCTGGGTTGTGGCTAGTGTGTCTTGTCCAGACGAGGGTTTACCGTCTGCTTGTGCAGTTGTGTGGCGTGCTCGGAGCACGTTTACCGAGGTTGAGGCTGTGTGCTGTTGTGCCGTGTTGGCGATACTGTGGACCTGTGTACTTTCCGTTTATTTATTTCAATACTTGCTCAGTTGTGTTATTATTTATTATATCTCCTGCTTAGTTAGTAGACTTGTTGCTTGAGTTACTGCCGCCCTTCCGCTGTGTAGTTAGCTTGTTTACTTTAGTAGCACTGTTCTTCTGTTAGTTTAGTTGTGTTGTTCTTGTTTCCGCTGTCGAAACCGGTGAGGGGTTGGGTTCCCTACTGGGCTTCGTTCGCGAAGCTCATTCCCCCCCTTACTCCTTCCAGGTTTGAGCCGAGGAGCCGATGTTCGTGTTCAGACGGTCTGCGTCGTGCGCTTGTGATCAGCAACGTTAGCAATGGTTAGTATCTATTTTTTTTCTTTGCACTTGAATTATTATCTGGGACTTTGTGTGTATTTTTATTCCGCTGTTGTTTTTCTTTATTGTTTAGCTATTGTAACCTGTTGTATATCTCACTGGACATATTTCTAACCCTCCGGGTCTTCGGATCCGTGGGTGGCGGGCCAAGGGCGGGTATTGGAGGGTTCAGGGTATCGGATCTTGGGTCGTTCACGTGGTGCTGAGGTTATAGGCAAGCCGGGAACGGGAGAATAGCCCCGGCTTTTCCCTGTGCCACTGGAGTGAGCTCAGCCGTCGACCTGGTGGCCGCGGAAGTATTCTGCCGTGTGGACGGGTGTCACCGTTGACTAGCACAGTCCGTCCTCAGCATGCGTCATATTTAGTACACTATTTAATAATATATAAAATAATACACCAATCAAAATACACCCCAACCGGAATTTTATGAGGTGTTTCTAATTTTTTTATTTTATTGCTAATGTGGTACAGTGATCTTATTTTACCCAATGATGTTACAAAATTATTCTCTTAAAATTTATGTACGACGGCCCTCGTGATTGTGGTAACCTCATGTAGCCTCCCAGATGTGTGTGTGATAATGCAGTCAACATGCATGAAGTAATTTATGGGGCATTTGACAAGGATTAAGCAAGTTAATCAATTAGGTATTGAATAACTTAAAATTAATTATAAAAAAAAACTTAAATAATCATGAGATAGACAATAGAATATTTATAAAATTATAAGTGGCACATATAAAAAATTGTAAATATTATCTACTCGAGGGTAACTTTCCTGCCCCATCCCTAGGGTGAGATAGGATTCTCCTGGATAAAAAAAAAAGTTAGCTTGAGTAATTGTGGTTAGACAATACACCCTTGCCAATTTAAGATTATTATTAATTCAAGATTATGTCCCTCTTTATCTAGGGGTACCTCTTACCAAAATGGCCCGCCACTTGATAGGCAATTAAGTCCGGAGTAGAGAGATTATAGAGAGAGTTAAATTTAATTAACTTTGGTGAGCGAGCTGTTAAGCTATTGTTTTTTTTATTAAAGTGGGGTAGGACGGGATACAAACATAATTAAACTATACCCAATCTCTCCTAACTAGATCGCACTATCTCTGATTAACTTTGATGCGGGTAACTCCCCATGCTCCCAAATATAGATCATCTGGCTCAACTGACATCAGGACATCACTTAGGCCAACAAAACTCATCTCGACTAAAGAAGGAGCAAGTTTAACTTGGTTATTCCCGACGTGGAGCGCAAACAGACAGCGGAAACTATAAGTATTGTGTCTCATGTAACAGGCCACTACTCGATCGTTGAGATCAATATTCGCAAATCATATGTCTTGTAACGACACCTATTAAAGTCACGATCTGATCAATGTGGCGCGACGGTTACGAGATCGTGACATGAAATCTGCAAAAAACAGTAATTCACAGTTGCTCAGCCTATTATATAAGTGTGTAAGTTCGACACTCACATGTACGCAAATTTTTTGCTCCAGACTCTATCACATTTTTCGACTAGTCATTGATTTGAGTGTCGGGAGTATTTCTTCACCAAGACCCTCGAATGACTTATAAGTCTCGAGCGCAGTTCGTCAGCAATATAGACTCACCTATCCAAATCATCTTGGGTTAAGCTGATTAGATTAACCTACGCCTCATAACGTAATCATTGGGGTACATTTTCCTCTACCTAAGTAGGCCTAATTCCTAAAAAGAGATAGAGAGAGATGGTAAAGATCGAGAGGAGGAAGAAGAATAGATTAATTTATTTCAAATCAACTTTATACTGCCTTTATCGGTATGAGAGGATTGCAGACAAAGAACATGTTGCGATTTGAGTGAAAAGAGGGCTCAACTACTACAAGCCGTAGGACATAAGCATTTTTTGCCTTTATTGAATGTTAATTTCGTCGGTGTGGGAATAAAATACGGCCGTGATTTGACAATGACGAATCGTAGGTGGCCGCTAATACTAATTAAGGATCCCCGGCTGGGAAGGAATTGTGGAGCTGGGGGCCCGGGCCTATACCACGCCAGTAGTGGTACGTAGTTGTTGGAGGTGGGCAGGGTGAGGTCGTCGCCTCTCGCGTCAAACACGCCTCTCAAGTGAAGCCCAGTTACAACAACACGCTTGGTATTGTGACGCGGAGATTTTGTAAAAATCTACTTTATATATGTTATTCTCTGATCATTCCCGTGTAAAATTAATAACGGTAATTAATAGAACTACATAATTAATTACCTCATTGACACTAAAATGTACAGTACTGTTTAGACATCGGACGGTGGAAGCTGCTTTTTTTTTAAGAACTATTTGAATTTTACGACAAGCCAACAAGTACCTT
This sequence comes from Colocasia esculenta, assembly GCA_014218235.1. Lineage (NCBI taxonomy): Eukaryota > Viridiplantae > Streptophyta > Magnoliopsida > Alismatales > Araceae > Colocasia > Colocasia esculenta. The sequence goes on along the minus strand of CM024759.1, from coordinate 103,479,039 downwards.
ATTTTATTCTAGGTCATTAAAGAAAGTTGAAGTCCCTGATGTTAGAATCAGAGAAACACGTACACTCATTTTAAGACTAATGGATTGTGACGTAGGCAAATTATTTTTGCTCCATGATTGATTAGTTTGGTGTGAGGGGGAGGGGCCGGGAGGGGAATGTTTGCTGTGGAAGGGCGAAAGGCGGAAAGAGAGGAACCCTATGCTGAGTCCATTCCTTCCAGACATCTATGGCAGCCCTACACTTCAAGCCAGCCGGGTATGACTGCTTTCAGAGAACATCACCTTTAATGATTACATCTACATCATCTTCGCGCGGGCATGAGCAGTGCAGGCCAACCAGAATGCAGAGAAAAAGTACTCAGGAGCATAGAAGAAATGCGACCGATCGTTGGTGCTTAAGAGTAACTGTTTCAGAATGCACAAAAAATTATGAGTACGCAGTAGAAGGAGACATGCGACCCGGCTCCATTCAATTGTACTAGTTGTGGATAACAGTATCATCACAAGACGATATGTGTAGTTAGCACTTTCATCACATAAGATATAAAGACAAAGAGAAGGGAAGATAGAAAGATAGAGATCTAGAGAAGAGAACCCTCAAATCACTTTATGTGGGTTAATCTTAATTAACAGATATGTGTTGAAGACCAAGGCTAGGCATTCGCCTCGAATCGCTTCCTTTTGTTGGAGAAATTGGTGCCAAATTAATTTAGCCAGGATATGTACGTAGTATATTTGTCAAAGTCGTTATTGGCATTCTCGAGTAGCCATGCGCTCATATATAAAGTAACGGAAAAAAAAAAAAGGCATTTGCCGTTGACAAATTTGAAAAACCGCTGACTGACCTCGAAGAGCAAAAGTGATCAGCTGCCTCCTTCACCAATCCACAGGGCACTGAGATCGAAGCATTTCACAAGGTGTCATGGAGTATTATCTCATAAGAACAAGATGTCTTTCATATATATATGGTGGAAGAAAGCTCCCGAATACATGTTATTCACTCTGTAAACTATCTAGGTGACTTTCCCTATATGTACTTAGCATCCACTGCGTAGGGTTTACAAAGGAAATTCTATTCGATATTTGTATGTTTTAGCACTACAAGAAAATCACGGTTTCTTTTCTGACCTCACCCTGACAAGAGACGGTAGGTCCAAACGTGCGATCAAAGGTAAGACGCATGTGGCACTCCTAATTAGTTGAGTAGTGATATAGTTGTTTCCACGGCTAAATATTTTTATCCGGATAGGTTACTCCTGTGTGTCTGTGTACAATGATGTGGTGGCTTGTCACAGTGTGTTTGTGCACGAGGTTTCCGGCCATGTACTATTTTTCCGACCGATAATCATGTAGTAGCTTCCGCACTTTTTTAGTAGAATATATTGTTATTTATATTAATCATTTAAATTATATATTATATATATTATTCTCCTTATTAGAACTAGTAAAAGATGATAGTCCCTACTGGGCTACTTCATGAAGCTCGCTCCCTTCTCTTCCAGGTGAGACTTCACAGTAACATCAAGTTGCGCGGCGAGCGAAGGAGACAGGGAAAGCAATAATCGGGGTTGTCCTAGCAGTGTCCCTTTTGTGCTTTGACATTTCACCCTCGGACTATGTCCTTAAGGGTTGTGTCTTTCTCTTTTACTTATTATACTATTTGTGTTTGGAACTTGTACTACATACTTGTGTTTACTTTCACTTGTTCATACATTTCTAGTGTTGTAATTGTTATTTATTTCTTTACAATCATGTTAGACTAATCATTCAACTCTTTCGAGTTCTTGGATCTATAGGTGGTGGCGTAAATCGAGTTCTCAGTGAGAATCGAGGGTTTAGATTTTCGAGGTCTTCATACCATACCCTAATCATGGATAGTCCCTAAAAATGAGATTCTACAGCATGAAACTCACATGCAACATAATAGACATAACAATGAGGGTATGAGGATTAGTCTTCCTCCTCAAAATGACAAACCATGTGTCCCACAACTCATCCCACGATTGATTAGTTGATCCTATTCTCCACAAAACTGTGGCCTGCACGAACACAAAGACCTTGCATACGAGCCTCCGATGGCCGCCAAAGGTGGTAGAAGAAGCAGAAGGTGAAGGGAGGTGGTGAGAGTGAGGTCCTAGCATGCTAGAACTAGGGGGAACGTTAAGGGTCCCTACCTCAAATAGAAGAGCCAACCCGTTGGGGTCTTCTTGTGTGAGTGGCCACTCCTCCTTGCTCCAAGCTCCACGCTCATGCCGTCACGAGCAGCGTTCAGCCTCCTACACGTGAGGAAGAGTCACCAAGTCGGAGAAGAAGAAGAAACCTCCAAAGCAAGCTCGGACAGAAGGAAGGAAGGGAAGAGGAGAGGAAGAAGAGAAGGGGAAGAGGAAGAGAGATATGGTGGCCTTACATATATATAGGCCGCGGATTTGAGACGCGACAGCCCGATCGTCGCGTTCACTAATGACGTGGCAGCCATCTTGTCGCGACCCCATAGACTTGGTCAGACTGACAATGGACCATCATGTGTCACCCTCGCAAGCCTGCCACCCTGAACGCGACGATGGCATGTCGCCTTTAGGTGACATGCGGCACCCCGACAAGTGTCTCAACTGTCTCGACAGCAAGACGATAAAAAGAGCAGTCAACTGTCAGAAACTGTCAGAAGGTAAACACGACGATGGACCCATCGTGTTCTCAACCTAAATGCGACAGTCATATGGTCGCCTTCAGAGGACGACGGTTAATACGTCGACCGACTTTGGTCGCCAAAGAGAAGGGATGTTACAACTAATGAACTGACGGCGACATCTATCTAATCTAGTTATTGATGGCATGATGGCTATCGTCAGGCATATCTTGATGGCATGCGATGCCACATCAACTCCTATTGAAGAGGTCGTTGCCACTTACTCTATGTGACATTACAATACTCCCTTGTGCTACCTGCTTGGTGTGTGGGCATTATGGTGCCCATTTCGTAGCACGGTGTTTCTGGACGTTGAGGGCGTCTCTATCTCTGTTGCTTTTGGTTGTGATGTGTACCAAGGGTCAAGTGCGACTCCACCTAGATGACTAGATTGAGTTAGTCCACCGGTGAGCCTAGGCATCGAGAGTGTCTCCGTCTAGTGCATGCCTCTTGTGATGATTTTATGCCGATTTTCATGGTGCCCTTTCTCCATACGTTAGAGACGACATAGGGGAAGAAACAAGCCAAGAACCGACGTAAGGGAGAGCGTCTAACTATGCACATATGGCTAGGGTTTGAGGACTCTATGATGTCGAGAAGCCAAGTGAGAGACCCTAGTTAGTCCAACCTTGTGTGGTGTAGCTCGTGTTGTGTTAGTATTTTTGTGTTTGTTCGGAATTCTAGAGTGGTGGCTTACCTTTGTTTCCAACTTTTAGTCAGTGCAACTTCTTGTGTTTTCTTTCATGCACTGATTTACGCAGTTGTTTTGTCAATGAGGTTAGTGTCCCTATTGGGTCATGAGTAGATGTTCACTCATTCCTTTTTAGGTGAGGTGCCATCAAGTCAGGGCACAGACGTGTAGAGTCGTTCCAATGGTCCCACCTAACTACTAGCTTTGCAAGTTAAGTACGTTCTTAGTTGTACTTTCTTCTCACTGTACTGAGCTTGGGATGTACATATTGTTGCAATTAAATATAAAGAGTGAGTTTTGGTTTGCACTTTGTTGAGATCTAGATTTTTTATATGACTTCCTCCGACATATTCTTTAACCCTTCCAAAACTTCGGCTCGTGAATAGTGATTCAAGATTCATATATAGTAGAGGATATCTAATATCTCAAATCTTGAGTCGTTATAGTCAACAAAAGTTAACAATAATCGATCATGTAGTCAATCTCAAAAACTCTGTAGAATGCCCATGCAATAAGAACCCAATTGTCCCATTTAAAAGTGTTTTCCTTCTACTTTTTTTTCATTTTCTCATAAAGATCAGTATTTTATATAAGAAATGTCATTCTATTTATGAGTCGGACTCTTGGCAACCTAGGACTGACAAGATAATGACTACCGCATATATTGAGTTTGACATTTAGTATTTCAGTTAATCGAAGTTTATCACCGGGGATTCCTTCCAATTAATTAGTTCCGTTCGATATATCCCAATATGTTTTGTTTGGGGAAATTTTGTTTTATTTGAAGATCAGTCTCTATAATGTCAAGTTATGTCATTTATAAGCTCGAACGTTTACATTATTATAAGCTCGTCCGTTTACATTATTATATATGAGGGCTTTATCGAATAAATATGTAATTGTAAAGGTTGATAAATAAATATCTAAATTAAAAGACTAATTGCTAAATATGAAGGATTATAGTGGTTATACAGTAAGAAATCCCGCGCAAAGCAAACCCTTCTCGACTTCTCGACTGGCTCGCTTAAACCCTCCCCCTCCTCCCAGCAGGCTGAAACGTCCAGTTACCACCGTCGCCGCCGCCATCGGCCATGGATCGGCACGGAAGCACCGTGGGGACGCAGCGGAGGACGAGGGCGAGGACGGAGCCGTGCCCCGCCACGAAAGCCGCCCAGGGGCCGACCGCCTCAGCGCCCTCTCTAACGAGCTGCTGCTCCACATCCTCTCCTTCCTGGGAATGGATGGCCAGATCGACCAGCTTCCTCTCCCGCCGCTGGCGCTAACTACATCACTACCTCTCGTCCCTGGACTTCTCACAAGGATGGGACCATGGCTCCGCCTGGTTCTCGCAGCGTGGACTCCGCCGCGTGCGGCCGGCAGATCGATTCCCTGCTCTGTTCGCGGGCGACGCTGCGTTCGAGTGCTCGACCTGGATATCCTGGATGACGACCCATACGATTCCTACTCCAACGAAGGCAACTACGGCTTGCCCCCCTGGGTCTTCCACTGCAGAACGCTCGAGGACTTCTCGTGGAAACTGTCACCTCCGCCTGCCCAGCCACATCCGCCTCTTCTCCCTCAAGGTCCACGCACAGCAAGACTCCTCGGAGAAGGATTCTACATGTCTGGATAAGGACTCTGTGAAGTCCCACAGAAACCAGACTTCTGTAACATGAAGCTATGCATATCATGTACCTGGATAAACATTAGGAGTTGTATACTATGTACAACTCTTCTGTGTACCTGTAATTGACTGTTATATATAATCATACAGGCTACCCACGCAAGGTGTGGAAGCCAGTTTTGTCTCTTCAGTTCACTTTCTCTCTCTAGTTCCGATACTCTGTTTTCCTGTTCTTGCATCTTTCTCATGGTATCAAAGCTGCCTGCCTAACAGCTCTGTGATCCTGGTTCATATTACCGCGTGCTTCTAGCTGCCAGCATCATGGACGCATCAGCTTCCTCTCCCTCCGTCACGACCTCCTCCTCGCCACATGCAACTGCTGCTGATACATCACCTCCCACTGCAGTGCCTTCTAACCTCACGGATGCTGCTGGCTCCGCTCCTATTGCTGCCATGCACCTACCTTCTTTCGAACTTTTCCCCAGCACCTCCTGTTCATCCCCTTCAACAAGCACTATGTCTCCCTCACCATCAAACTCACCCATGACAATTATGTCCGGTGGCGTAGACAGTTTATGGCTGCCCTTCGTGCCACCGGCTACCTGGGCCTTCTCGACGGCTCTGAATTCTGCCCTCCTGCAACGGTTCTGACTGCAGCCGGGCCTCGCATCTAACCTGCGCACCATGCATGGCAACGACGGGATGCCTTGTGATGTCTTGGATGCTTGCCTCCATGTCCGACTCGGTTGCTGTTATCGTTCCGGAGTGCACCACGTCTTGTGCCGCCTGGACTGCCATCGCCAACGCTATGGCCTCCCACTCCGGTGCGCGCGGCTGCAACTCCGTACACAGCTTCATGGTGTCCGTCGTGGCTCTTCTTCCATCACCGACTACATGCAGACTGTCAAACAAATCGCCGACTCCCTCGCTATCATCGGCGAACCTGTACGCCCACAGGATCTCGTGATGCAAGTCCTCGCCGGGCTTGGGCCAGCATAAACTCTTTTATCCCTTCTATTACAACACGTTTACGTGAGGTGTCTCTTGAGGATTTGCACGCCATGCTTCTTGCCCATGAAGGCTTCCTTCAGCACTGTGAGCCTCCTCGGATGAACGGGCTTTCCTTCGGCCCAACTCTGCTGTGAGCGCCCAATCTCGACACCGGACGACGCATCTCGCCGTGGTCGCGGCCGGTGGCAAATCTGCTCGGGGGCGCGGTCGTCGGACGTGCCGTGGTCCTTTCTGCCAAATATGTTTTGTCTCCGGCCAACATTATGCCACGAATGCCCGGACATTATAATCCGCGCTTCATTGGAGGCCCACTCCTGTAAATAAACGAGAAATGGAGAGACGAATTTGAGCAGAAAATCTCTTGCTCTTGTATATTTTTATTATATAGTGCAAACGAATACAAAGAGTTACAGCTGTAAGTGGTCAACTAACAATATTTACTTATATAACAAAAGTGTAATAAATGGGAAGTCATGCAGGCGCAACTCAGACGCATGCAGGCACAGCTCAAACATTTATTATGTTTGAAGTTTGTGAGGACGTACGTGCTCGGTGCTCGGGAGACTTGTTCGCTCGACAGTTTGTTCGCTCGGGAGACTTGGTCTGCTCGGCACTGCTGGTGCATATAGTGTCGTTATCACATCCCCGCAAGCTCAAGGGAGCTGAATACATGAGCTTGCACGTAACTCAGAGAAACGCAGCTTGGCAAGGACTTTGTGAAGATATCGGCACGTTGGTCCTTAGTAGAGAATAGGTAACAACCAGCTCTTAGTCGCAACCGTTCTCGAACAAAGTGGAAATCAATTTCCACATGCTTAGTACGTGCATGAAAGACAGGATTGGCTACTAGGTAGGTTGCCCCAATATTGTCGCACCTGAGAACAGGAGGTGGAGTAGAGAAGCCAAGTTCTTTTAAAAGTGACACCAGCCATAAGAGCTCAGCAGTAGTGTTTGCCATCACTTTATACTCAGTCTCTGTACTGGAACGCGAGACAGTGGGTTGTTTCTGGAGCTCCATGAGATTAAGTTGCGACCGAGGAAGACTGCGTAGCCACAGTGGACCGCCGATCCTGGCGGACCTGCCCAGTCGGCGTCACTGAAAGCATGAAGTTGATGAGGTGAGTGGTGATGTAGAGTAGCCATAGGTGGAGGTACCTTGAAGATATCGTAAGATTCGTTTAACATGCGCCCAGTCCTGGGTAGTGGTGCATGCATGTGTTGACAAGCTTGATTGACAGCAAAAGAGAGGTCCGGGCCGAGTAATGGTAGCATACTGGAGAGCTCCAACCACGCTGCGGTACTGCGAGCATCCTCAAAAGGGGAAGCCAACGAAGGATCTGCAGATTTGCACTTGCCCATAGGTGTGGAGATTGGTCGTGCACTAGCCATACGAGTGCGTTGGAGAATGTCGGTGAGTACTTGGTCTGAGTGAGCAAACAGCTAGATGGATGAGGAAGAATCTCAATGCCCAGAAAGAAGTGAGCGGGACTGAGATCCCGTATGGAAAACTCCTGAGCAAGTGCCGTGGATAAGAGCGGAGACGCACCGTGATCGTTGTCGGTTACAGGGATATCATCCACATAAACCAAGACAAAAATCTTGGAGGGTCCATGGCAGCGAAAGAAGAGAGACGTGACTGTCTTAGAACCTATAAAGTGTTGATGAAGAAGCCAGGTACTCAAGCGTTTAAACCAGGCTCGGGGTGCTGGCGTAGGACCATAGAGAGACCGATGTAAGTGACAGACATGATCTGGCAGCTTAGGATGAGTAAAGCCAGGTGGTTGTTCATAAACACATATTCTCCAGGTCACCATGGAGGAAAGGCATTAGAAAACATCGAGCTGCCAAAGAGGCCAGTTAGAGCTGACGGCGATGGCCAAGAAAAGATGCACCGTGGTAAGTTGGACAATGGGGTGAACATATCAAAGCAGTCAATTCCAGGGAGTTGACGGAAACCTTTGGCAACAAGACGGCTTTGTGGCGTTCGATGGTCCCATCAGCTCGTTTTTTGACCTTGAACACCATTTGTAGCCGAGGACATCATTGTGGCATCTCGAGGAACAAGTGTCCAAGTGCCATTGTGGAGAAGGGCATCAAACTCCACGGCCATCGCTGCACGCCAAGCAGGTACTTTGACGGCCTGGGAAAAAACATGTGGGCTCTGGAATTGCAGCAGTGAGATAAGTGGCTGGTGAAGAACACAAGGCGGAGTGCTGGAGTGCTGAGGGTGGACGATCGCCAGGAGCCTCAGGTAATGATTGAATAGTGTGCTCATAAATATCCCGGAGAGAGACCTGGTGCGGGGAGGAGGATCCAGGGCAGCTCGGATGAGACAGAAGGGCCACTCGGTGTTGGTTCAGCATGATCCAGCAGTGGACTGTCAGGAGAAGCTAGTGGCAGGCTGGCTGGAGGGGGGGCCGAGGACAGCGTGGTGCAAGCATCCGAGGTCCTGTGGGCAAGGAGGAGCCCTGATAGCAGATGACGGCACCAAGGGAATGAGAACACACCAGTAGGTACCGGCCTGAGAAGACCATCTGCAGGAGCTAGAGTGCCAGAGCGACCTGCAAAAGGGAAAACTCCTTCATCGAAGATACGTCTCGAGAAACATAAATGCGGCCGGTGACAGGATTGAGGCAACGATAACCAAGGTGATTGGAACTATAACCAAGAAACACACAACGCTCCGAGCGGGGGCTTAGTTTGGTGGAGGTGTAGGGACGCAGCCAGGGATAACATGCACACCCAAAGACGCGTAGGAAGGTATAATCTGGGTGTTTGCCAAAAAGGGTATGATGAGGGGTATCCATATGAAGTAGTGGAGTAGGAAGACGATTAATGAGATATACGGTTGTATGAACAGCCTCGTCCAAAAACGAGATGGGACAGAGGCATGAAGGAGCATAGCAAGGGCAGACTCAATGATATGCGGTTTCCGTTCGGCCGCGCCGTTTTGCTGAGGTGTGGGGGGCAAGAAACCTGATGCAGAATCCCAGCGGAATCCAGGTGTGGTCGAAGGGCCTGAAACTCGCCACCCCAGTCGGAATGAAAAATTTTGATGTTTCGACTAAGGAGGCGCTCAACATGACGCTGAAAGCGTAGAAAAGTTGCACATACATCTGATTTGAGACGGAGAGGAAATATCCAGGTGAAGCGGCTATAATCATCAATAAACAAAACATAATATTTGTGACCAGAGTGAGAAATTTCTGGCACAGGACCCAAACATCAGCATGGATAAGGTCTAGAGGACCCGCCGAACGCGAGGTGGACCGGGGAAAAGGGAGCCGATGAGACTTGGCTTGCATACACTCATGACATAGTGAAGATGTAGAAGATAAGCAGGAAGACCATAGGTGGATAAAACACGGTGGACAGTTCGGAGAGCAGGATGACCCAGTCGTGCATGCCAAGAGGAGGAAGCAAGCGCGTTGGTGACTGCAAGTGCAGAGGGCGTGGGTGGTGGCGTCACAGAGGATTGGCGTGGCGGTAGAGGTATGCGATACAGGCCATGAGCATCAAGATGTCCGCACGTCAAAACCGTCCCGACGGCGATCCTTGACAAGACAAAAGAGGGATGGAATTCAAAAAGGATATTATTATCCTTGGCCAGTTGATGAACAGAAAGAAGGTTGCAAGTAAGTTCAGGAACATGCAAAACATTTTTTAAGAGAAGGGGGCGAGAGAGAGAGGGAAGCGTTGTGCATCCACGGTTAAGAATCCGCAAACTTGTATGTTCCCAACTCTCACCGTATCCGAGCCATGGTATGGAGACGCCGTCAGGAGCTGGCCATAATCAGGAGTGACATGATGTGTAGCACCGAGTCAGGGTACCATGCCGATGGCGAGGCGGGTGGGCCAGTGGTGGCCGTCATGGCAGCAAAGGATGTCCGGGCAGCAGAGGTAGAGTTGGTGCTGTAATCTGTTGTTGCGAAGGTTGAGAGCGTGGTCCTCCAGTAAACTGTTGATTAAAGCATTCCGGGCACTCGTGGGCATAGTGCTGACCAGCAACAAAACAAATTTGGCAAAAAGGGCCTCGTCCACGACCACGGCCTTTGCCAGGACCACGGCTAGAGCGACTGCCTCCACGAGGTGCCCCTTGACGCATGAGACCCTCGGATGTGGAAGTACGTTCGCGAATAGTAGAGTGAGCAGAAGGAAATGCTGCTTCCTCAGAGGGTTGCTCACAGTGCTGCATAAAGCTCTCATGGGCCAGCAGCATGGCATGCAAGTCTTCAAGAGAAACGTTTCGGATACGGGTAGTGACGGAAGGGATGAAGGTATTGTAGGCAGGACCAAGACCAGCAAGAACCTGCATAACTAAATCTTGGTCGCGAACAGGTTCACCAATGATGGCGAGGCTTTCAGCAATCCCTTTTATTGTCTGCATATACTCAGTGATAGTGGAAGAACCGCGACAGAGAGACTGCAGCTGAGTTCGCAACTGGAGAACACGAGCACCGGAGTGGGAGGCCAGAGCATGAGCAAGAGCAGTCCAGGTAGCATGCGCCGTCTCGCACTCCGGAACAAGGGCGGCCACTGAATCTGTCATAGAAGCCAGCATCCAAGAGAGAACAAGCGCATCCCGTTGTTGCCAAGAGATGTGTGCAGAATTTGGGCAGTGGGTGCTATCCGGTCCAGATATACTTGTCATGTGTGAGTTTAATAGTAAGCAGGGACACGGTGCCTGGCATAGCAGGGGGATTGGTGGTCAAAGAAGAGATTCAAGAGGAAGATCAGTGAGAGAGGTAGTAGACACAGTAGAGGAGTTAGCAGCCATGTCAAGAGGAGACACAGATCAAGAGCTGTGAAGCAGAGTGCTCTGATACCATGTAAATAAACAAGAAACTGGAGAGACGAATTTGAGCAGAAATTCTCTTACTGCTCTTGTCAGATATTTCTTATTATATATAGTGCAAAGGAATACAAAGAGTTACAGCTGTAAGCGGTCAACTAACAACATTTACTTATATACAACAAAAGTGTAATAAATGGGAAGTCATGCAGATGCATGCGGCACAGCTCAGACGCATGCAGGCGCAGCTCAACATTTATTAATGTTTGAAGTTCGTGAGGACGTGCTCGGTGCTCGGGAGACTTGTTCTACTCGGCAGGTTTGTTCTGCTCGGGAGACTTGGTATGTTCGGCACTGCTGGTGCATATAGTGTCGTTATCAACGCCAGCAGACTCAGGTGCAGTAGCCACCTCCTCCCACTCCTCCCGTCTTCCCGGGTGCCGGCCTGCGTCGGTCCTCCAGCTGCCAACGCGCCAGTCTCCGTCGATCACACCCCAATGCTGACGTCGGACCACTCTACGCTGGGACCATTTACTTCCACGGTTCCATCGCCAGCTCATGCCACTCCCATGCATGATGATACGATGGCAGAGGACTCTTCTCCTTCAAGCTCGCCACCGCCACGCACCAAGTCCCTTGCGAACATTTATGCCTCTACTCTGCTATTCCTGCCCAGTCTATGGTAGCCAGCCGCCACCCACTTCCAGCTGCCTAGTCGCCGTTGCTTCTGAGGAGGGACCCACATGCTTCAGTCAGGCTATCAAACACCCAGTATGGCGAGCGGCGATGGCATCCGAGTTTGATGCCCTACTCTGCAATGGGACATGGTCCCTTGTGCCTCACAAGCCCAACATGAATGTAGTCAGTTGCAAATGGGTATTTCGTCTCAAGCGTAAAGCCGACGGCTCCATCGACCGGCACAAGGCCAGACTTATGGGCAAAGGATTTCGCCAACAGCCTGGTGTGGATTTTCATGAAACGTTCAGCCCTGTGATTAAGATTACCACGGTTCGCCTACTTCTTGCCATTGCAATTAGTTCTGGATGGACTATTCGTCAACTGGATGTTTCTAATGCCTTCTTACATGGCACTCTTGAGGAAACCGTCTTTATGGAGCAACCGCCTGGGTTCTCTCATCTTCAGCTTGCTGATCATGTCTGTCACTTGCACAAATCTCTTTACGGTCTTCGGCAGGCGCCTCGTGCATGGTTCACCCGCCTCAGTAGTCGGCTTCAGCAGCTCGGGTTCTCCGGATCGAAAACTGATCCGTCCCTCTTCTTTCAGCGCTCTGCCAGTGCCGTCCTGTTTATTCTGGTCTATGTGGATGACATTCTCGTGCTTGGCTCCAATCCAGGGGTGTCGCTGCCCTCATTCAGTCTTTAAGAACTGATTTTGCTATTAGAGATCTTGGGGCAGCTCATTTTTTCCTTGGGTATTGAGCTCTGCCCACATCCACTTGGATATGTCCTTTCTCAATCAAAATACATGGCAGATCTCCTTCGCCGCTCCAACATGGATGGTGCCAAACCACTGTCAACACCACTTGCAGCTAGCACTTCTATATCCACAACTGACTCCACTGTTGCCCAGCTAGCTAGCCCAGGGGGGGGTGAATGGGTTATTAAAAATTTGTTCTTTGATTAATACATGTTCACTAAAAGAATTACACAACAACTTAAACGAGGTTAGAGAGTTAGAGAAATGAGACAGCAAAACACACTAAAAACACAACCACGAGACACAAGGATTTTTATCCTGGTTCGGAACTCTCTCCACAGGAGACCTACGTCCAGTCCCTGAGCAATATCTCAGGATTTCACTATCAATGGTACTATCCCCCTCACGGATACTTACACCCAGCCTCAACTGGTCTTCCTTCAACCTGAAGGGAAAACAACCACCCTGGAAACCACCAAGTCTTCCTTCACCCAGAAGGGAAAACAATCACCCTGGAAACCACCAGGTCTTCCTTCACCCAGAAGGGAAAACAATCAATAAAAGAAGTATAAGAACAAGCTTCAAGAACTAGCTTTAAACAGCTACAATCTGAAGCAAACAAGCCTCGAGAGAGAAGGAATTTTAACACTGGTTTCTCTCCAAAGACTACACTGGCTCTCACATGAATTTCTTCAAGAACACTGAGAGCTAAAGAGCTAAGATGGATTGGAATGGAATTCTTCGCTCTTGTTTGAATCACTGAAGACTTGGAGGATTGGCGATGCTTTCTTTCAGAATGATATATCTTCGAAAAAGTGCCTTCTTCTCAGTCTTGAGTCTTGTATTTAAGCTTCTGCTTGAAATTTGAACGTTAAAGATCCGTTGTCTCTTGTCCCGGTGTACGTTAGACTGGTCTGCAAGGAAGCTTCTGATCTTCAGTCTTTTATCCTTTAGTACACGCCAGAGAAATATTTTAATATCTTTTATCTTGTGTCCAACGTTGTACAGATAGATCTTGTCAAGTATCTGCAAGCACGTCAACAATAAATAGGAGACAGCTAGGGCTGTCGTCGATTGTTAGTTGCAGTTTGAACAGATATTGCAATATATAGCAAAGCTCCTTTTTGTCTAAAAAAGGACGTAGACTAGTAGTATAAAAGTGGACGAGATTTTCTGCATGCATGAGAGATACGTTCAGAGAGCATTGAATGTGTAGCAGTCAAACAGACGAGATACGACTTTGACTATTCAACGTATATTAAGGAGTATTATACTGATATATCAAATGAAATCGATATGAACAAGCCCGATGCCTTTATGACTTATGAAATCGTTATGACAACACAGAAATCGCTGTGAGTAATACATAAGTCGTTATGAGTGTTACAGACATCGATGTGATTACTTATCAAATCGTTTCTGATAAGCAAGTCATTATAATCATCAAAGAAATCGATATGAAACTCTTAACAAATCGTTGTACCAAGCAAATCGTTACGAGGTCTAAAGAAATCGTTACGAGAACTGAAGAAGTCGTTACGGCTAGAGAGTCGTTGTGAATTCCAAAGAAATCGTTATGAGAACTTAAGAAATCGTTACGGCTAGAAAGTCGTTGTGAATTCCAAAGAAATCGTTACGAGAACTAAAGAAGTCGTTACGGCTAGAGAGTCGTTGTGAATTCCAAAGAAATCATTATGAGAACTTAAGAATCGTTACGGCTAGAAAGTCGTTGTGAATTCCAAAGAAATCGTTACAAGAACTAAAGAAATCGTTACGGCTAGAAAGTCGTTGTGACTTCTAAAGAAATCGTTACGAGAACTAAAGAAATCGTTACGGCTAGAAAGTCGTTGTGACTTCTAAAGAAATCGTTACGAGAACTAAAGAAATCGTTACGGTATCGATTTGTTTTGAAACATCACGACTTTTCGGTCAGAAAGGAAATCGATCATAATACTTGTGAAATTGTTATGATGACTATTGAAATGAACTTATGAAGGAATCGTTCTGATTATCAATAGAAGTTGTTATGAAGTGTGAAGTATGAAGAAGTCGATGTAATGACTTGGAAAGATTATGAAGTGAGAGTCTTACCTGATTGTCTTGAACTTTCTTTACTTTTATTCCTATCCTCAAGGCTCAAGTAATTCATTAGTAATGTTTTGTAATCATCAAAATTAATATATAAGTAAGTGAATGAATTTATATGGGAGAGAGTTTGGTCATCATCCACTACGCCAGTAGATCCTTCCCTGTATTGTAGCGTTGTAGGAGCTCTTCAGTAACCTCACCATCACTCGTCCTGATATCTCATTCGCGTTAATCAAGCATGTCAAGTGATGCATGATCCCCGGCCAGCGCATTGGGTTGCTGTCAAGCGTCTCCTCCGCTATCTTAAAGGTACCATTCAACACGGTCTTCTTCTTCGACGCTCTTCTAATCTCCATCTCAGTGCCTTCTACGATGCGGACTGGGCTGGCTCCACAACGGATCGTCGCTCCACTGGTGGGTTTCTAATTTATCTTGGCAACAATCTCATTTCTTGGAGCTCTAAGAAGCAAGCTATCGTCGCTCGCTCAAGTACTGAAGCTGAATACAAGTCATGCCAATGCCACTGCAGAACTCATCTGGCTACGCTCTCTCCTTAGCGAATTGGGATTTTCCTTACCTTCGCCGCCCGTCCTTTGGTGTGACAACATTGGCACCACTTATCTTGCAGTGAACCCTATTTTTCATGCACGCACAAAACACATCGAGATCGATTTCCACTTTGTTCGTGAACAGGTTGCCAGCCAGCTTCTTCGCGTATCATTTGTGTCCACCAAAGACCAGTTGGCAGATATCCTAACCAAAGCACTTCCAAAGGGACGTTTCGTTGGCTTCGAGACAAGCTCAACATTATTCACCATGTTGGCTTGAGGGGGCATATTGAGGATGTCCACGCACAGCAAGACTCCTCGGAGAAGGATTCTACATGGGTGTAATCAACAAACGGTCCATTTCTTGACCGGTTACTTATTTTTAGGTCCATTGACCAATTCATTTTAACATCCGGTCCATTCCCCACCCAGACTTATTTTTAGGTCCAAAAGGCCTTCCCACCGTCAGTTAACTGACGGTGGAAGGCAGTGATAGGTTTCTTATTTTCACCACGTCGCCTTCACCACATTCACCGCCTCCACCGCCTCCTTCCCCCCCTTCTCCCTCGCAATCTTCTTCTCCATGATCTCCTCCCTCTTGTTGATCGCATCCGACCGCCGCCGGATAGTGTCCGGTAGCCCGTTGATCCTCACCTTGAACCTGTCGTACTCCCTCTTGATCCACCGCCGGTCCTTGATGAAGTCCTGCCGCTTGTTGTTCTTCGTTGGGTCCCCCTTCTGCATGAAGTAGCTGTCTGGGTTGCGGGGCTCGATGTCGTGCTTTCGGCAGAAGGGCACCCACTGCTCCGCGAACGCCATCGCCTCCGCCATGGCCTCGAACGTTAGCAGCGAACCCCCATCATCGGAGATGTAGCAGGCCAGCTTCTCCACGGGGTAGTCGGTGGCGAGGATGGAGAGCATGGTGTTGGCCGTCACCAGCGGTGGCTCCTTCTCTGCGTCGGCCGTGGAGATGAAGAAGTCCACCCCCGGGAGGTTGGAGCGGCCATGCGGGTTGGAAGGCGACGGCGTCTCAAACTTCTCCTTGAGGGCCTTGAGGTCGGTGGCTCGGTTGATGGGGTTGAGCTTGGGAAGCTGGTCCAGGATCCACGAGAAGGCGAACCATAACTCGCAGGAGATGGGTTACTACTGCGGTAGCCAGAGGGCACCTTGGCCGGGGGGGATGGGTTACTACTGCAGCAGCCGGGGGGCGGTTGGCCGGGGGGATCGAATCTCGTCTGACAGAGCAACAGAAGACCCCCTACTCGAGCCGGCGTAGGTAGCTTGGCCGGGTGGAGGTCGGGATCGTCATGCGAGGTCAGCCGGGGGTATAAGGCGAAAGGGCGATCTCGCGCCAGTGATGCACCCTGGCCTCTTCGTGCCGGCGATCTCCCCTTCGCGCTGATCTCCCCTTCGCGGTGATGCCCCAATCTCTCCTTCGCGGTGATGAACAGTGGATCGCCCTTTTCATACCTGACGTCCTCCGCAAACAGAGGTCTGACGGAAGACAACGGAAGGACTTTGAAATAATGAAAAGTACATAAATTGACTTAAAAATAACTATTCTGGTCAATGAACCTAAAAATAAGTAAAAGATCAACAAATGGACCTAAAATCAAAAAACCCTTCTATAGGATAAGGACTCTGTGAAGTCCCACAGAAACCAGACTTCTGTAACATGAAGCTATGCATATCATGTACCTGGATAAACATTAGTAGTTGTATACTATGTACAACTCTTCTGTTGTACCTGTAATTGACTGTTATATATAATCATACAGGCTACCCACGCAAGGTGTGGAAGCCAGTTTTGTCTCTTCAGTTCACTTTCTCTCTCTAGTTCCGATACTCTGTTTTCCTGTTCTTGCATCTTTCTCAGAAGATGCGTCTCAGCGTGACCGAGTTCCGCGACGACGAGCTGAAGCGCTTGCTTCTCGGCTGCCCGCTTTTGCAGAGCCTCGAGTTAGTGCGCTGCAACAAAGCGAGCGATCTCGTTGTCGACGCGCGTGAGAGCCGGAAGCTCGAGGAGCTGGTCATAGTCGAGCGAATCGATGATGATCTTCCAAAACACTACCCTATGAAGATGCAGATCGACGCTCCGAGCGTCAAGTACCTGAGATTCCACGGTGCTGACGGATTCAGAATTTTTTTTCAGTGAGATCCTAATGGTGCACCCACATAAATTCAGTGAGATCATCTATAGTGAAAATTTGTGCTCTTAATATAAATTATTTTATTCAGTGGAGTCACAAGACCCACTGGACATAAGGTAGGTCCGCCCCTGGTGCTGCCTTAAGGCCGCAATACGAAGTGAGGGATCTCTCTTCTCTTGATGCGGCAAGTTTCGACTTCGACGAGAGCAGGGTCTTGTACGAGGACGAGGCCGCCGATGTGTTTACGACGGGTCTTCTGCTGCGGATTCAGGTTCGAGTGCTCAAGCTGTACGCACGTGGTCCTTGCAGGTATGCCTTGTGGGGAGCTGCACTTTTGGCTTCCTCACTTTTCTAGGACAGAAGCACCAGTAAGATCGCATACGAACTTCGTACATGCATGCAATAAATATTTTTCATCTAAAAAATTTCAATTCGCTTAATTCCGTTTATACTTTTATATAAGGGCTGCCAATGGTATCCTATTTTGGATATTATGATCTACTGCAGAATTCCTTTGATGCATATGGAATTAGTTATTTTTGCTTTCATCATATATATATAATATTCTTAAATTATTTTATCTTATTAGTCATGAGAAATTCTTAAGTCTGAGTCCCTAAACTCCACAACATGTGAAGAGAGGCCTAACTGATCACTTGCATGTCTGCCGGTACGATTTGCATTACCATTGTCAAAGCTATCCCCTTTTGAAGTTCTAGTTTTCATTTCTACTCTTGTTTAATTTTACATAGAAAAATTAATGCAGAAAATATCACTTCCATTGCCAACTCCATAATTTCGTGCTGTTTGTTTCATTGTGAAGCAATGTGTTTATCTGGATCCGGGTCCAAAAGAAGTATATATTCAAGTGGTAAGAGTAAAAGTTAATTGCACTAATCCTATTATATTTCGCATGGCTAGCTACGTCAATCTTGTTCCATCAAAGATTTCAATTAAATTTTAGATTCGTATTTAAATTCAAAACGTCAATATCCATCTTAATATATAATATCGTATCATTTCATTTTAAGTCTACTTGTATCAAATGTTATAACATTGCACAAGATTACATAAAAACTGAAATTTCCAACAATCCTCAGTATTATGAATAATAGCCGAGTTTGTGTTTGTAGAAGGTGGCAATTTTTTTATTTGATTATTCGTTGGAAGGGTAACGGGTTAAAAAAGAAGCTAGATCTGTCCAGCGGAGATCTCTAGCTAATAGTGATTCTCCTCTTAAATTGTTTCACAAGCTTCAAAAAGGAATACGTACATTTGAAGCAGGGATAGTCATCAGAAGAAGGCGGAATAGTCACCAATATTGCGCACGTATTTTAGAGGAAAGCATGTAGTGTTCGGTTTTGAACTATAATAACTAATGGGAAGGATGTCCAAAAGTTTCTTCTATAGAATATATGCATGCATATTTTAACGATACTTGATTTATCTGTGGCGATGACAGGCTTTGTCTATAAGAGCGCTGCGAGGAGATTTGGTTTCGGCATTTCCCTGTGTCACAACATTGGAACTGAAAATAGAGTTGGAGGAACCAGCTGAGCTGCTGGCAAATTATATTCTTAGTGCACTGCGTGCATGTAACAAGCTAAGGACACTAGTTCTCAGTATAATGATGGAGGTGGCACTACTAGAAAAACAGTGCTATGCCTACAACTTAAAACCGTAGGTGTAGGCGAAAAATAGTAGGTAATAGTCTTTACCTACAACTTTCTTTACAACTTGGCTCATAGGTATAAACACCGTAGGTAAAACATATACCTACGAAGTAAAAGTCGTAGGTGTAGACTTTGTCTTTACCTACCACATATATATTATGTAGGTGTAGATTGTTCCTTTACCTACCACATATATATTGTGTAGGTAGTTTAACTAGATGCAGCAGACAGCTACACCTACCAATTAATAGTTGTAGGAAAATATATACCTACCAAATTACAACTATATTTAATTTCAGAAATATGACCTCTAGGGCCACCCATTACAAACACTGTTACATATTATTCGCATCCACATCTAACATTTCATAGCACCATTCACATCTAAAACCAACATTTCATACCATTCACATCCACAACCAACACTTCATGTACACATCCATTCACACATCCATCCAACACATTCATTCACAAACATCCACAATTTCTCACAATTTAAATAACATCAAAAGTAAAAGTGAAATATACATCTAAGAAAGTTTCATCACTAAGATTAAAGTAATATATGACAAGTACTTTTCATAATTGTTTATCCAATGGATAAGACGTGTGTACATGAATAACTGGAACATCACATATAACTAATTAAGATACTAATCTTGATCACCAACTTGTCTCTTAGAATCCAATTGCACCTGAAATTGTCAAAAAAAAATAATAATAAAGAGAGACAAAGCAAAGTTAGGATAAATTTTATCTCAACATGACAAATATTTAAAGTATAAATAAGTAGAACACATACATATTGTATAAACAAGTGAACTTCAAATGGAGGGAAAAAGTAAGCAGACTTCTTATTCTTTAAACTTTTGGCCATAATTGCTACAGAATTTTTGAAGAGGATGCACATTTACCTTTTAGCAGGCCTTGATTTAAGCTGTGATTCCTTTTCAAGACCAATTTTGTCATTTAAAGCTAACTTTAGATCAAGCATCCCAGAGAGAAAGCATTTCATGAGGATCTTTCCAGTAACATCGCAGCGTAGAACACTGCCTGCATGCACAAAGACATTCATCAAAAATGGCTATGCTTCAAAAGAATAAAGACCCTTTTCCAGTAAGATGCAAATAATAACAGATTCATTATGTTGGTCCTTATGGTCTAACCTATGGACTTGTGCCACTCAGACCCAATGAGAGAAAGAATGGGGCATTCAGCTGAGCACATCAAGTAATGTATCTTTTCTCTGGACAGCACTCTTTAGGATCTAAACTTTTCTTGGTGATGGTCAAAACATCACATTTTCAACAGGATAGAGGGCATGATGGTAAACCTCAATAATACCACAGTGCAGGAAGAGATGGTAGACATCTTCTTTGAGGGCACCAATAGAAGATACAGGTATGTTTAGGTAAATGCACAATGTTCCCTAATTTATCACATGTCAGTAGCCTTCTCCATGCCCACTTCACATAAAGATTCAGATTTTAATTAGTAAGTCTTTGCTCCAAATTGTCCTTGCCAAGGAATTTTTCTACCTCCTTCCGTAAGTACATTCAATTACATTCACAAGGTAAAGGAACAAGACAAAAGGAGATATAATAAATCTTATTCTGAAAGTTATGTTACCTGATATTTCTTTGCACTGTGTATTTAACTTCTTGAAGTATTTTTCAACCCTACATCAGCTGAATTTGACCAATGAACAAACTCTCTGAAAAAGAAAAAAATCATTTTCTAGAATAAAAATATGGAGATTTACCATCAAGAAGCTCGTATATCAAAACAAAGTTATTCCGAATTGCATCTTTTAATAGTGTTGTCACTTGGTTGTCACTTGGCATGCAAGACAATTATCCTTCTGCATTTTTTAATAGTGTTTTAATTCCGCCATGGTCAGTCC
The DNA here is from genome assembly GCA_014218235.1 of Colocasia esculenta. Lineage (NCBI taxonomy): Eukaryota > Viridiplantae > Streptophyta > Magnoliopsida > Alismatales > Araceae > Colocasia > Colocasia esculenta. The sequence continues at coordinate 103,458,436 of CM024759.1, read as the reverse complement.
CAAGCTCGGGTCAGTCCCACTTTTTTTGCCTCTTGTGACAATTCTTCCATCTTTTCCCATCTCTGTTACTAATAACGTTGCATTTTTTTTCTTTATGCAGTTCAACAGCTGTGCCAGTTTTATCCTCAATTCCTTGATTCCCCATTGTATTTAACTATGAGTATCCAAAATCATTTGTCTCCATAGTTGATCCATATTCATACAGCCTTCATTCAGAAAACATGTCTTTGTCTGGCCTTGTTGACATTTTGCATGCTGCATGAATACTCATCTGATTCTTGAACAATACCCTCACCCAAGTTGTAACTTCTGTAAACAAGATGCTGGTTGCATACTCTTAAGAACCTTGGTCATGCTTGATGAGTTGATATCATGTATCAAAATTATTGTGGTCCTTGATAATAAACTCAGGATAGAGATCTAGCTAGCACTTTATTTGACACCAATACATCAAAAGATGCAGATCAACATTTAACAAGTGTTGAATTGGCACTTCATGTGACAATAAGTTAGCTAGAATAGAAAGATAACATATGTTAAAAGAATTGGTACTGATGTCCACATAAAAACATCAAGGCAGTATGTAATGGAAAAAGGAAATTGTGTTCTCTGCACAAAATAATAAAAACCAACACAAACAAGCAAAACATTGTGTTCTCTGCACACCTCAGAAAATTATGGAGTTGAGAATACATAAATAGGACTCAAACTTGAAGATTAAAAGAAAAGAAAGGGAATTAAAATATAACCCAATTTGGAAACCATCACCACAAAGGAGACAAATTCACGCATGGAGCAAGAACCCACTTAAGATCCACCTGCAGCAACAGAAAAAAAAAGAAGCTAACCAGAAAAAAATTATAATATCTTAAAACCAGCAATACTGGTGGTTATGTCTAGCCCCCACATTGGACACTCTGTGGGAGTCTTCCACCTTCTGACCTCTTAATTTTCTGATCATAGGATTCCAATGTCAAAACCTAACATAACCACATTCTGAGAAATATTTTGATGTACATTACATGGAGTTTGATGTACCATAAAAAATTGCATGTGCATATAAAAATTGTCAAAACCTAACATAACCACATTCTAAAAAATTGCATGTGCATATACATTACATGGAGTTTGATGTACCATAAAAAATTGCATGTGCATATAAAAAAGAGTAGTTCAATTTCCTGAGAAAGATTTCTTGTAGTTTTCCATTCCCCAGGGAATTGGAGAATGCACCCCCCGTTAATGTCATCTTCTTTTCAGCACCTTCAGTGACTGTGGCTCAACATGGGGTTTCAGATTGGTTTTATTATCTGTAGTTCTTAAAATACTTAAAAACACAAGAGGTACGTACAGATGAACAGGTGAAAAGAACAGCATGCAATCGAACTGAAAACATAGTTGCATCAGCTGAAATTTTAATTTCCATCTAGCTAGCAATTGCACGCTATCTTGTACCTCTCCTGTTTAATTAAGTAGTGTTTTCCTGTTTATATTTGAGAAGGTGTGCCTCCTACGGCGGCGTTGGACCTGCTACAGTTGGCTTGAGAACAAGAGGTGATCTCCTCCGGTTGGAGATGCCAAAGGCTTCTTCCATGTCGAGTCCATGCTTCTCCAACCCAACAGGCAGTTCCTAGTTCTCAAATATAACCAATCTGAAATTTAAGAACTCAGCACCAGCAACAAACAGAGTGATCGTGAGAGATAAATCCAGGTAGGAAAGGGGGGGGGGGGGGGAGAACCATGGCCTACCTCCTTTCTTCTTCATCCCTGCAACAAACAGAGTGATCGTGAGAGATAAATCCAGGTAGGAAAGAACACTGAAACGCCAAGACAACTGGATTTTTCCGACACTTACGCATTGGCCGGACAACCATTTTTCTGTTTAGCTACCTACAAGTCACACAAGTATGAAGCGTCAAGACAAGGAAAGATATGTTAATCCAAGAAGAAGAAAGACATATCGGCAGACAAGGATGAAGCAGCGACACAAGGAAAGATATGTTAATCTAAGAAGAAGATAGACATATTGGCTGGAGCAAAGACCTTGTAACGATGAGGCCATCTCTGCCTCGCCTCCTCTCGTGAGAACGACTCCCCGACGAACCGGCAGATCCCATCTTCTTCATCGTCCGCCCCCCGTCCCTTGGCCCCCTTCGTCGGCTTTGCCAGCCCCCGGCTCTTCCCAGCCGCCTTCTTCGTCAGCACCTTCTTCGTCCACTTCCTCCTCCTCAACCTCGTCTTCATTCTCCACAACCACCTCATCCAGTCATCCTCACTTTGGTCTCTTCCACCGGCGGCGACGTGCCCTTCCCTCTGCTTCATCGCCGATGATTTTTCTCCCACAGAACCTTCGGCGACCCTCTTCTTTCTCCCACTTCCATTCTCCTTCACCCCTTCTCCTGCAGCCGCCGCCGCCTCCTCCTTCGGTGGGCTCTTCATCTTCGGAGCGGAGCCCTCCGCCTGAGAACCCCCTTCCGACATGCCGCCCAGCATCTCGAGGCTCTGCGATCTGCGCGTCGCCGTCACAGGATTCTTCGGCGCCATCTCTGCAGCGGCACTGTTGCCGGGCAGCTGAGCGGCGGCGGGAGGTGGAAATGGCAACAACGAAATGGGAATGGGGTATAGGGTTTACGACCGGGTTTTTTTTTTTTTTTGATAACGGATAACCCCCGCCCCGTGTGATTGGTGTTCGTGAACTCTAAGATCAGAATTTGGCAGTTCCTACTTTTCGTGTACCCGTATTGCCCTTACCCCACTTGACCGAAAAAACTCCGGATCTACACACTTCGAGGATTGCATATAGATCAGGTAAGCCCCCCCCAGGAATCGAACTCGGGACCTCTTGCTTTTAAGCAAGAGTTCTAACCGATCGACCCAACCGGGGTCCTCGTTTACGACCGGGTTGGATGAGGTAAATTATATATTTATTAATATAATATTTATCAAATATTGTAGGTATAGAGGTCTATATACCTATGAGATATTAACGTGTAGGTATTTGTCCCATTAGTTTTAGCGCCGCTAAAATATTTTGAGGGCGGGAGAAAAAAATTTGGGGGATCAATGACCTATACCTACTATTAATATTTAATGTTAGTAAATTTATATTTATAACGTAGGTAAAATCTTTCTATACCTACAATTAGCATACATGTAGGTAAATGCGGTAGGTAAAACTCAGTTTTCTAGTAGTGTGGGTTCCATAATTAAACCCAAGGTCTCATATATATATGTTTCTACCATTCAAGCATATATAATATATATCCAACTTCTCTCAGTCTAATATGTCTTAAATTTTTCTTTAATTATCATTTTTGCATCATTTTGCAGTTTCACAACAGTGATTCAGATGATGAGAGTACTACTTGCCCTCGACTCCGACATTGTGATGCGGGATCTCAAGACTATCATGATACAAGGCCTCACAAGATATAACCATCATCTTGGAGAGGAAGGTAGTCCTGAAGCAGAAGGTTTTGTGGCTCAAAAAGGGGGAAATGACATTGTTTTGATAGGATTTCTGCTTAAAGTTTCCCCTGTGCTAGAGAAACTGATAGTCCAACCATCAAAGGGCATGTATATGATGGCAAGAAAGTGGGAATTGCTCTTCAATCTTTCATCGGTTTTGCTCTCTTTACCCAGGGCTTCTCCAAATGCTAAGGTGTTCATCGACGGGAAGTGAAGCAAGAAGGTCAACGTGCCGGGACATGTATATATCTCTTCTATCTATGAAGTTGAAGGCGCTCAAATTTAACCAGCTTTCTAAGGTGCACATTTTCTTCCGTACGTGGAGATGGACCAGATGGTGTTGCTCATATATAGATGCTATGTCGATTAACCTGATCTAGATTATGTTTACATGTTTGAACTGTAACGTGAAGGATCTTAATTTGTGCTTTTGTTGCTGCGAGCTTTCCGGCCGTATATGGTTGTGGAAGATACGGAGAATAAGAAAGATCGGTAAACTAGGTTCTCGTGAACGACATGCGAAGAAAAACATTGGATGCTCTATGATGATTATCTAATATTGGTTTATTAAACAATTTGCACCTGTTAAAATCTTAATTTGTTGAACTACCCGTCTTGTTAATGCATTTGCCTATGTGACCCGTGCTATATGGACATAAATTTAAGTTTACCTAGCTTGCCATTATGGACCACACTACAGGAAAAACCGCATATGTCAGCGGCTACTGGCCGTTGACAAAACTAAAAAACTCGTTGACAAAAATACATGTCAACGGCTTGAATTCGTTGACAAAGCCGTCGACATCTTAGTCGTCGACTTAACATATGTCAACAGAAAAATGAGTCGCTCAAAAAAGTTTTATTTATCTACGGAGATCGTTTGTTGACAAAAAAAATTTATCGCTGACAAAATTTTTTATGTCAGCGGCCTACAAAACAGCTGACAAAAAAATTTTATGTCAGCGGCTTAGAAGCCTGCTGACAAAAGTGAGAATATCTTTTGTCAGCGGGTTTCAGTCGCTGACAAATGTTGTATAATTTTTTTTAATAATTCTTTTATAATTTTTAATTTTTTGTTTGTACAAAATACCTAAATATAAACACATCAAGAAAACAAATAATACAACTAAAATAAATCCACATTCAATTCATATAACATCAAAATCTCTAAATACTCAATTCATACAACATCAAAATAGACAATTCATACAACATCAAATTCATATTTGTACAAAATATCTGAATACAAACATAACAAGAAAATAAATAACACAACTAAAATAGATCTACATTCAATCCAAATAACATCAAAATCTCTAAATACTCCATTCATACAACATCAAAATAGTCAATTTATACAACATCAAAGTCTCTAAATTAATGTCATCAAAATATCTATCTATCAATCATCATCATCATCATCATAGTCATCTTCCTCCGCATCAGTATCTACGTGGTCGTCCTCTGGTGCTCTCGGTGGAGCTGACGCAGCAAATCTCTGACTAGTCTGAAACTGAGTCATGAATGTGCTCATCTGTAGCATCTGTCTACGTATATCATCCATCTCAGACTCTCGTTTACGTAGCTGCTCCAACTCCCTCCGCATTTCATCCATCTCTGAGTCTCGTCTGCGTGCCTCTATACGCAACTCCTCAACCTCCATTTTGAGAGTATTTTCGATGTTGCTAATCTGTTGCTGATAGTCAGTGGAGCTCGACGCTTCTCCTATCCCATACCATGTGTGACATGTCTCCCGACTGCCTCTACAACGAATGCGACCAGATCAGTCCTTTCTCATAACTGAAACAAAAGCCGCCTCAGCAGAAATGGGGGTACTCCCACTCTCACTGTCTAGTGAAGGAGTCGATAGTTGAATTATCCTCTCCTGCATAAAATTTAAAAAATTATTATTTATAATAAAAAGTATCACATAAATATTAATTATAAATTTTAAAAATACACTTACATATCGACTCATACTCTCGTCATCTACCCACTGCTCATTGCCATCAGATAATTCCTTGCATCTGCCAATTTTAAAGATCTCCACACGATTGGGTTCACGATCATGAGCAAGGCGCTATTCACATGTGTTAAAGAGAGTAAGAATTAAGTAAATATTAAATTGACAGTAAATTTTAACTAAATATTTAACTTACAAAATCATCCTTCAATTGATACTGACTCTTCCTGCCCTTTCTATATGGCATAGATTGATGAGACCGATTTACTTTATTACGATCAGCAATATTCTGCCAACAAATATTTTAAATGTTAAAATAAAAAATGAAGATGTACTATAAAACTTTATTATTACATGTTCATCCGAAATATTTCATTTTGCACACATTATCTGCCAATCTTACGGATTAACACCAGCTAGAACTGAGACAATGGCATCATCAAAAGACTTGCCTGTATAATGCTGTATAGAGACATATTTTTTTTAGTTCCACATTAAAAGTAGTGAAAATAAATGTGCTTGTAAATAAGACATAAGAAATAAGACATAATTTTTTTAGTTCAACGGTCTTTCCTACTTGTTGACATAAAGTTCTTTTGTCAACGACTTTTATAAGTTGCTGACATATGGGCGTTGACAAATGGCCTATTTTTTGTAGTGCCATCTTCTTAATCAATTATGCTTAGGTTAACCGTTGATCGTGATTTTAAATGACAACACGTTTTGTGTCAATTGCTTATCTCTAGTCTTCTACAATTTTTGATGGGTAATTGCATGGGCAAACTGAAGGATCAGTTATATGCTTATTATATCCAAATGGAGAAGAAAGCCGCTTAATGCAAAATGTAGATTAAAATTTCGTTCCCTTAGCTTCTTGATGTTCTTTCCAACCTAATTAATAAACGAGTTTAATTGTTAAACGATTAGGGTCCTTGGGACGGGCCTCACATGGACTAAACAAATTATGCCAGCCACGGGCAAGTCAAATGGTGAATACATCGAGAAACTATACTAGATCAGTTTGTTTCAGCATAAAATCTCATGTAAGAGAAAAGATTGACAGAAAAAAAATTATATAATAATTTATTTGATATCACTGAAAAAGTAATATATGAATTTTTTTATTTAAAATTATGAATTTTGACATCTTTGACGAGATTTCGTAAATTATTTCTTAGATTTATCATTCACATAAGATTTTTACGAGTGTGACTACAATCTCGGCAACTAGCGCCTGACACTCGACAATCAATGTCTGTCATCTGGCAACTGGTGCTCGGGACCCGATGGCTAGCGTCGGACGCCCGACAGCTGGCGCCTGACGTTCGGTGTCTAGAGCTCGCAGTCGGCCTTCAACGTCCAGCTGGCGCTCGAGGCCTGTGCCTAATCGACGTCCGATGCCTGATGCCCAACGAACACTCAACGATCGGGTGCTCGACATATGAAATGTATTTTTTAAGATATTTTTCTAAAAAAACACCAAAACTTTTTTTCAAGAAAAATATTACATAAGTACCAAATAGATAATTATGTTTTTTAAATTTTTTGTAAAAATTATTTCTTAAAAAATTATCAATAAATATATTTTACAAACAACAACAAAAAAACGAATCTTAAATGTATGTCCAAATCGCATTCGGAGAATCACATTGAGTAACCCATCTCAGTGGGAAACTTGCTAGTAGGCTTTTATTTGTGGAGAAATACCTTATGTACGCCGGACCTGCAAGGCTGCAACTCCCGGTGCCGTCGTTGGCCGGCTGATGGATGAACTTTCTCGCGAGAAAAGTTTTGCAGCTTCAAAATGGTATGATCTTCCGATGAAGTAGCCATCTTGTTTCTTAAGAGACCGATCCGACTAGCACCGTACGTCACTTTAATTTCTGGAGAACCAACATGGAATTATCTAGAGAATCTACATTTTGACCTCTGCACAGCACCCCGGCCCAAAGTAAGATTTTGACGTTTCTAAGGAGTGCAACTTGAGTTTAAGAGTCAAGACAGGCTTTAAAAGCATGCAATCAAATTTTTTTCATAACTGAAGAGACCTTATTTTATGGCCTCTGACAACCTCAGTAGGAAGAGCAGTTGATCTTTTTTTCCCATTATTTTAATGCACCTTAGCATTACGTACCCAAAAAATTAAAAAAGAATTGTATGGGCCTGTCTCCAGAGCAAGCAACTCTGGCCCTTCATGGTTTGGGCCCAACCAGTGCGAGGGACCGCTGGGCTTCTAAATTTGTTGAGGAGGGAACCACACTATGACCTGTAATTAGGAGGAAGCCATCAAGGAGTAGTCAAAAGGAGAGAAAAGAGTAAGATGTTCCTATGTATCGGTGCTAAAGTCTTAGAAGGACATTCATTCCTCTCCGACCATTCCCTCTTGTAAGCATGAGACAGGGTTGCTCCTGCCACCCCTCGCCTCACTGTATTGTTTGGTTCTTGCTTCTAGGAATAGTTGGAGACACTTGCAAAGGTAAAAAAAGCCTTGGACATTCGCCAACTATTTTTTGACCCAATCAATTGGGCATACAAGGTGCCTTGACGTTATTACTAAGCTTTAAAGTCACAAAGGTATGCTAAGTAGTTGGCTTCGCTATGTCTTCATATTGCAGGGACATGTTTACTTGCTGGTGTGGTCATGCTCTAGTGTCATAGGGAGTCTTGCCTTAGCCAAGATAGCCTCTTAATCATGGGACTTGCCCTTTGACCACTAGAGAAACGTCTAAGGATGGCAAATCAAGGTGAGGGATGCTCTTGCTCACTTTGGGTCGAATGTCAAAGGTCTTGTGGGCTTGACTAACCGGGATCTTGTGGGGTGGACCCACACTCTCTCTTCTCAATTGGCCTACCATAAGGAATCATAGTTTAGTAAGTTGTAACCACTATTCACCATCCTTGATGGGTCTTGTGGGAGTAAATAGGCTATATTTCATATTCTCCCTCCTCACATCCTATCCACTTTAACATTCTATAATGATATCTACAAATAACCCATCTAAGTGTATCAAAGTGAAATAGACTAAAACTATATGTAACTTATCTGTGAATAACTTCATCTGTGGATAGACTATATATTCACAAAACAAAGTAGCCCGAAAGAATAGTCGATCCTTCATGTGAAGTTTAAGAACTTCGCAAACTATAGTACTTATCCATAGCTAAATCCTATCCAACTTTGGTAAACTCGGTTTGTTATTCAGGAACATCTATGGGCAAAAGTTATCATCCATGCCTAGCTCAGGCAGAGTTAATAAAGGATATCCTTGGTGACATTTGCCCTTTGTTAGCTATTTCAACCCAACCAATCAAAATAAAGACTAACCATTCCCTTAACCTCCCTTATGATCAATAACCAACTAGGTAAATAAAATAGCCCTTAGTTTGTATATTTTTAAATGGTTGAGGATTGATGCTTCTCCAAGCTGCTGGCCAAGAGCAAAGTCGGATACCTCCTTCACCAATCCACAGGCCATCCTGAGATCGAAGCATCTTCAATATGTATGTAGAAATTTTCACAAGGTGTGATGGACTTTTATGTCATAAGACAAGATGCCTTTTTCATATATATGGTGGAAGAAATGCCCCTGACTACATGTTATTCACTCTGTAAACTATGTAGGTGACTTTTCCCTATATATGTACTTAATTAGCATCCACTAAGTAGGGCTTACAATGGAAATTCTATTTTGATATTTGTATGTTTTAGGCTTTTTTTAAAAGCAGAAATAGTCAGTTGCAAAATTATTTTTCAGTTTTGATAATAATATATAATTTATTTATAAATTTGGTAAAATATGATATTCTTATTTTTAAGTTGTGAGAAATTTTAGATCAAGACTTTCGGTTTGTGCTCAATCTATGAACGACACCTAACTTATTTGTCTCTTCCTTAGCATAGTTGTTCGTCGTTGGGTGGGTTGGACGTAAAGATGCGGTGGGAGTGTTTAAGCCAATTTTCGAGTGGTGGATATCATCGGATTATAACAAAAATAAATTGCATATAAAATTATTTTTACTTTTGTTTTCATTTTCTCATAAGGATTAATATTAGATATAAGAAGTGTCAGTTAGTTATATTTATGACTCTTGACTGTCAGCAACCCTAACACTAACAAGATAATGACTATCACATTTATTGAGTTTTGTGACATAAGTTTATCCACTGTATTCCTAGGGGTGTCAATGGGTCGGGCCTGGATCGGGCCTGGTCTGGCCGAGGCCCAGCCCGGTCTCCAGATAACCGGCCCAGGCCCGGGGCAAAGCCCGGTTTTCAGGAATATGGCCCAGCCCGGGGGTCAGTTTTAAGGCCCGGCCCGGCCTGGGGCGAGCGGCGTGCGAGGCGGGGGCGCAGGGAGGCCGAGGCGAGGCGCGGGGAGGCCGAGGCGGGGGCGCGCGGCGTGCGAGGCGGGGGCGCGCGGCGTGCGAGGCAGGGGCGCGCGGCGTGAGAGGCGGGGTGAGGCCGAGGCGGGGGCGCGGGGAGGTCGAGGCAGGGGCGCGGGCAGGGGCGCGGGGAGGCCGAGGCGGGTGGGGGGAGTGGTGGGGCGCGGGCCGGCCGGGCCGGGCCAGGCAAAGCCCGGAATCGGCCCACATTTTTCCGGGCCGGGCTAAAATTTAAATTTTAATAAAAAAAATTAGGCACAGGCCCGTGTTATACCGGGCCGGGCTTCCGGGCCTCCGGGCCGGGCCGGCCCAGTTGACACCCCTATGTATTCCTTGCTCACAAGTTCGGTAGATCGCAATAGTGTTTTTGAGATTTTTTAAATTTATTTTGAAGAACAGCCTCTATAATTATGTTATACCATTTATAAACTTGCATGTTTATGTTATTATATTTTATGTTTTAGATATATTATTCTAAAATTGTCGAAGTGTGTAGACGCGGATTTGACCCATCTTCACATAGTTCCTTGGCCCAATAAGACCCATTTGACCATTTGTTGACTTACCTCGGATCCCATGTAGACAGCAGCATCGATTGCCGCTGACTGCATTGACCACCATGTAGACCCCTGAACGTCGACCTAAATTGGCGTCCACCCCAATGGACGTCTGCATGGGGTTGGCAGCAGCATCCCTTGCCGTCAATTTGGGTTTACCTGGTCTGCGCAACTGTCCAAGATTCCAGCCCACTAGCACCATTCTCTCGGCCATGCAACGCATATATGTAGCTGTTCCCAACGGGTATATGGGCCACCTCTTGGCACCCTCTTGACCCAATAAAAAATCCTACATGGCCTTCCCTCATTGGTTGGAGCTTAAACACATGGATTGCCAAGTGCACAAGTATGTTTCTTCACACTTAGCATCCTAGGCACCCTAGCTACAACCCCCACTGTTTATATAACTCACCCTTAGGCCTTCTAAGTGGGGGAGGAGAGGCTGGACGCCCAAACTTTGCCATTTTGAGAGAGGAGAGAGAAGTGACTTGAGAGCTTCCATATTGATTTCTTCTCTTCCTTTCAACATCTAGAGTGCCCAGAGGACTTCATCCGGAGCTGGAGGAGCCCAACAAGGAGTCAACAACACCAACCAAAGAGGATCACCTCCCTCTTCTCCTTCTCTCCCTCTTTTTTTTTTGCCCTTTAGTCTTTGCATGTCACACACACTCACACATACATCTTAGGCGCGTAGGGCACCTTCCTACACACTTAAAAAGGAGTTTTCCAAATCAAAAACGGAGGGAAGAAGTGTGGTCATAACATTTGGCCACCTCTCTTCTCAAGTTTGAAACCGGTACGTGGCTCTGCTTTTGAGTTTCATCTTCTGTTTAGGACGTTTACCACACTTGTTTTAGTCTAATAGAGTCTCTTTTCATGGCAGGAATACATCGAAGAAGACCGTTGAGCTTTCGTTCTTTGACCGGCCGAAGAAGGAGAAGTTGTAGTCCCACGATCTACCGCTACGCGAGACTACTGCGCTAGCGTGATCACAACACCTCCTTGGGCACAGGTAAGGTCCTGACAATCGCAACATCTCCCTTTCCTTTATTGTTTTCTCCACAGTCAACTCAGTCAATCGAGGAGTCAACGAAGTCAACCAGCAACCCCTACATCGCCAACGAGAGAGTAGCGACGTTCGTGAGCCTCCGGAAGATCCATAATCATCGGGGTACGGTGAACAAAGCGTCCACAAAGGGTTTATCGAATAAGTATGTTATTGTAAAGGTAGATCAATAAATATCTAACTTAAAGGACTGATTGCTAGATATGATGGATTACAATGGTTATACAGTAAGAAATCCCGCGCAAAGCAAACCCTTCTCGAGTGTCGACTCGCTCGCTTACAAACCTCCGCCTTCAACCCTCACACCCAAGTTACCACCGTCGCCGCCGCCATCGCTATGGATCTCCGCAGAGGCGCCGTGGGGACGTAGCAGATGACGAGGGCGAGGACGGAGCCGTGCCCCGCCACGAAAGGTTCCCCAGGGGCCGACCGCCTCAGCGCCCTTTCTGACGAGCTGCTGCTCCACATCCTCTCCTTCCTTGGAATCCGGACGGCCATATCGACCAGCTGCCTCTCCCGCCGTTGGCGCTACCTATATCACTACCTCTCTTCCCTGGACTTCTCAGGAGGCTGGGACCAGGACTCCGTCTGGTTTATCGACCGCGTCCTTCTCCTCCACGCGGCACCCCGCATCGAGAGTTTCCGCCTCTTTATTCGCGTCGAGATCGGCAATGACTTGTTAGTGTGCGACCGCATATCAATTCCTGGCTCCAGTTCGCGGTGCGACGCGGCGTTCGAGTGCTCGATCTAAAGTTCCAGATTGACGACCCACGGCATCCCAGCTCCAACGAATGCAGCTACGGCTTGCCCTCCTGGGTCTTCCGCTGCAGAACGCTCGAGGACTTCTCCGTGAGAAACTGCTACCTCCTCCTGCCCGGCCACAGCCGCCTCTCCTCCCTCAAGAAGATGCGTCTCAGCCTGACCGAGTTCTTGGACGACGAGCTGATGCGCCTGCTTCTCGGCTGCCCGCTTTTGCAGAGCCTCGAGTTGGAGGACTACAACGAAGCGAACGATCTCGTTATCGACGCTCGGGAGAGCCGGAGGCTCGAGGAGTTGGTCATCATCGACGGAATTGATTATGATCCGGCAAAACACAACACTACGCAGATAAAGATCGACGCACCGAGTGTCCAGTACCTGAGATTCCGCGGTGTTTCGTTCAGGCGGAAATACGAAGTGAGGGATCTCTCTTCTCTTGATGTGGCAAGTTTTGACCTCGACGAGACCGGGTTCTTGTACGAGGACGAGGCCGAGGTGTTTACGATGGGTCTTCTGCTGTGGATTCCTCAGGTTCGAGTGCTCAAGCTGTGCATGTGGTCCTTGCGGTATGCCTTCTAGGGAGCAGCCTTTTTGCCTTCCCCACTTTTCTAGGACAGAGGCACCAGGAAGACGGAGATAAAATTTACTATCTTTTCCTCCAATCTAAGAAGCTCCTTTTGGTTCGGTTTATACTTTCGTATAGGGCTGCCAATGTGTATCCTATTTTGGATGATCTACTTCAGAATTTCTCTGGGTACCCTGCCAGTTGCAACTCTTCCAGTACGATTTGCATCTACTATTTACCATTAGGGCTGTTCAAATTATGATTCAAACCGAAAAATCGAATCGGCCGATTCGATTCGATTTAGAGGATCAAACAGTTCAATTCATTTTAGGTTAGAAATTTGAAATGAACCGAATATATATATATAATCAATTAATAATATATTTGTACAACAAAAGTTGTTGCAGTGGTTGTTAGCGCCGGCGTGACCTCCATGCGGAGGTTGCGAGATCGAATCTCGCTTTAAGTATTTGTTTTCTGCATATTTCGAACTTAATATGTGCATATAATTAATTAATCTTACATATGTACATGAAGGAGCATGTAGCGCAGCGGTTGGCGCCTGTGACATCTTCTATACACGGAGGTCACTAGATCAAATCTTGCGGCCGTCATGTGAAACCCATTTTTTTGCCAAAGTTTGGTTCACCGAAGGGGTTTGGTTCGGTTTTCCCATAAAATTGATGCAGAAAATATCACTTATGTTTCCAACTCCTAAATTTCTGGTGCTTTTTGTTTCATTGTGAAGCAATGCGATTATCTGGATCTGGGTCCAAGAAAGTATTCAAGTGGGTCGTTATTGAGTTTTATCCTGAATGGACTAATGGTCGAAATTCTCTCTCCACTAGTCCTCTACTCTCTGATTAAAAGTTAGGTAGAAATAGATTGTGGGTACCATGTCAAGTGGTACTGGGTTATTAAAACTTCCCTTGAAAGGCTCAAAATCTAATTTGTCCATGTCATATCACAAGCCATAAATGATTGGTACAAGCTTTGACGCGTTCTGCCTCTTGTGCATCGTTTGGGATCACTTTTCAAAAAGTGGAAATCATCGAAATCGAATGTAGCTACATATTCTGACATGTCTTGGGCTTCCACTCGAGAAATGTTAGGCAGTGTTAGCCATTTGGAAGGATGTTTTGTGACAGAACAATATTAGTTAGAATTTTACAATTTTAACTCCAGAATAGGAAGTCATTTGTTGTAAACAGACCTTGATTGTGTGTAGTTTGGAGTTTTTGCAGCAAAAACCTTGCATTACTGCGGGGAAACGGCCTTGGGGTCGCTTTTGTTAGATGGGAGAGAGAATTTTTATTCTCTCTATCTCTCTCCTCTATCCAAAATCGATTAACACGAAAGTCCATATGCACCCAAAAATATTTGGAAATGCTTTTGCTTTGTCAAAACTTTGCACAGCCAAAATCGATCATATTGTTGATGCCAAATGCTGCCTTGGTGATCATGAGAGATTGTTTTTTAAGGCGCCTGACACACCGTCAGCATATGTCAATGGTGGTTTCTCGCACGAAAAGAACTTAGTGCACTTGAGTTTTGTACTTATACTTCTCACTTTCTATTAGTGAGTAAATGACACAATGCACCCATCTAATGAGAAGCAAGAAATATAAAGTGCAAAACTCAAGTGTACTGAGTCCCTTCCTCCTACCATTTTTCTGTCCATTCTTCTGATGAACTCCAAACTACTATCTGGCCCATGCAATTCCACCTTGTTAGCTCTTAAATCTGGGTTCAGACTCCTAGTTCATCCTTTCATCTTTTTTGTTCTCACATCTATGGGTTGCCACGTACAACTAGTGTCCAATGTCTCCCTTTTTCTGTAGCTTCATAATTGCTTGCAAATTAGCAGGCGTATGTTCTAGCCTTAATCACTTTCGTTGTTTCTTTTTCCTTCCTCCTAACAAGATGGTGGCTAATGACTTTTATCATTTCAATCCCAATACTTGTGGGTCTCTAGAGATCCCGGTACTTCGGATTGAGATTTCCCAATGGAGTCCAACTTCATTCTCCTTGAAACTCTGATCCCGAGTCTGAAGTATTAGGGCTCGAAGAAGCCATTAGTCTCATAATGGCCCAAAGTTTTGTGGCGATGAACTGATTGACAGAGAAAATATCCTTCTCTTCGGAGGTGGCACCCGGCAAGAACGTAGGAGATTATTTATGAGGTTCTTAACCCCAGGTAAGGACGAACCCTTCTCTTATTTCACAGTTGCTCTACGCCACCGCAGGGTTCTGGGTGAAGTAGAGGCAGGAGGTTAGATTGAGATAGAGCATGTTCATCTTCGTCGCCAACCTAGGATGTCTCGCGGGGATAGGACTCCAACGTCTAGCAACATGGCTTCCATAGTCTAACCACCATTTGGAGGATCCAAGAGAGAGCAATTATCTCAGACGTTGGAGGCGGCATGCCTTCAAGGCAAGAGGCAACTTCAGGGGAACAAGGTTCAGACACCCCTTCGACAAAAGTAGCGCGATGGGAACAAACACCCCTTCTCGCTCCGTATTCATCAAAGAGCTCACTTCATCGAGCACCAAAGTGGATGTAGCAGTCGTTGAGTCCGGCCCTCTGGTTCCAAACTGGATGGACCCTCTCCTGACCTATCTACTTTGAGGCGAGCTTTCACCTGACCAAGGCGAAGCTCGGAAGATTAGACTGTGTTCCCAACGCTTCACCCTTATCGAAGGCAAACTTTACTAGCGGTCCCTTTCAAGGCCTCTCTTACGGTGCCTCAGCCCGAGGAGGCCCTTTTGGCTACCGAAGATGTTCACGAGGGATCGTGCGGAAGCCACTTGGGGGGCAGAACGCTGGCGCGCAGCATTGTTCGAGCAGGGTTCAGGTGGCCTTCTCTGTAAAAGGATTGCATGTCCTTCGTTAGAAGGTACCCAGAATGTCAGAAGTTTGGGCAGCTTATTAAGTAGCATGTTCGAACCTCGCCCTTTCGCCATATGGGACATTGATATCTTGGGTCTCTTCCCAAAGGCCCAAGGTCGAAAGAAGTTTTTATTCGTGGTCATCGACGACTTCACCAAGTGGATCGAAGCAGAACCCGTTGCCGCAATCACCGAACAAGCCGCGTGGAAGTTCGTCTGGAAGAACCTCCTCTGCCGGTTTAGAGTCCCTAGGGTGATTACCTCCGACAACGGAAAGCAGTTCCCACACCTTTTTCAAGCAGAAGTGCGCCGAGCTCGGCATCTACAACCACTTCACCTCCGTGGCACATCCCCAGGCGAACGGTCTAGTCGAAAATGCCAACCGAACATTGCTGCACGGGATTCACATGAGAGTCGAAGCTGCAGGAGGTTTGTGGATTGATGAGCTCCCTAACGTACTTTGGTGTCACTGAACAACAGTACGAGTGGCAGTAGGAGAAACGCATTTTCACTTGGCCTACGGCTCAAAAGCTGTTGTGCCTTTGGAAGTAGCTCTCCCCACTCTCCGAACAACCCATTTCGACGAAGTCACCAACAACCGTGCTCTTCGGGAGAACCTTGACATGCTCGGCGAACGCTAAGGTGATGCCTGCATTCGTCTAGTCTCGTATCAGCAACGACTCGCACAATACTACAACTCTCGAGTTCGAGAAAGGCGCTTCTGCGAGGGCGATTTAGTCATGCGCCGTTGCTCGGCATCAGATCCCCGAAGAGCAGCTGGCAAACTCGTCCCCAAATGGGAAGGACCTTATCAGGTCACCCATGTCCTCGGGAAAGGCTCCTACAAGCTTGCTACTCCTAGCGGCGAAGCCATACCTAGGGCCTGGCATGTATATAACCTCAAGGCTTACTATTTATAAAAGTCTTTTCGGCATCCTACTTCTCTCATACCCGTTCTTTTGGTTGGCTTGAGATGAAGTCTGAAACATCCTTATTTCAAGCTTTTTAGCTCACAAGGATATTGCGACATCTCCGACTAAGAAGTCGTTCCTCCACACCCCTGGTCGGAACTTCTTCAGTTCTCAACGACCTGCGCGGCTACTGCAAACCTTTCTAAACAACTAACGAATTCTGATTCGTACAGAACTCATGCAAGGGAAGGAGATAGAAAAAGCGAAGCCATTTACAAAAAAAGGGGGTCTATTCAGATTCCTTTATACAAGCTCGCTCCGGTAGAGCTACAAAAAGTAAGTGACAAGTACATTCAGGGGCTTGCTCGGAGGGGCTGACGCCATCGTTTGCGGAGGGCATCCTCCCCTATTGGAACTGGGCGAAGCGAACTCCGTCCAGGCGGGCATCGTTTGTTCGACGTCGGCACTCCCTCATTGTAGCCTCGAAGGCCTCTTGGGCTCGCTCAGTTGTTGCCAGCCTCTGCTCGAGCTCCTTCCTGGAGTCGAGACCCACCTTGTAGCAGCGGCCCCAAAACTGCTTCAAGTCTTCCTTGAAGCCCGGGCCCGCCTTGTACTCCGTCACCGCTCGCTCCTCTGCATCAGCCAGAACGCGAGCAATCGCTTCCTTCTCCACATGAGCAATAGCCAAACTGAGCTCGGAAGTCCGAAGTGCGTCCTTAATGTTATTCACCTCATCCCGCAGCTCGGCTTCGCGAGCCTTGTGATGTTGCACAAGATCGTTACAGAAGGCGGATTCTACCTCCCACAACTGCCTTTGATTCTGGGCGCGCAAGGCAGCTTCTTCAGTCCCCCCAGGGAGCTCGTGATTCCGTTTACTAATGCCCCCATGTCGACACGATCAACGTCGTCGTGTTCGGTGGGGTGCTCTGGGCGGTAGACCATGCTGGAGTGCTCGGGGGTCTTCTCCGGACTCAGCTCCTAGCATCGCGCCACCCTAGCCAGGTAGGACGTGGACGGACATGGAGGTAGAACCCTCGAAGCTTCACCTTTGAGCTGCCCGAGCATGGCCTCCAGCATCGCCCTCGAGGGGGGTTTGGGGGACTTTCCCTTTAACACCTCGGTGAGGGGCCTCCGGTCCTCCTCGGAGTCAGCATACTCCTTAACAGTGGCGCCTGCTCGCTCACTAGAAGGCCCCGCTCTTGCAGTAGTCTCAGCAGCAGCTTCGGCAACCGTTTCCTGGCCCTCCATCGCTAGGGCCGTTTCCTGGAAGTCCTCTGCCATGGCAGCCGCGACGTCCTCAACCCCGGAGGGAGTTGAAGTGGTTGTCTACGTTTCTACCGCCACAACCATTTCGGCGGGGGGCAAAGGGGCCACGGCAACTCCCTCTAGTAGAGCCAGAGTCTCTTCAGCAGCAGTGGTCCCCGTAGCTGGAGCCATGACCTCCTCGGCTTCGGTGGTCGTCGCGGCTGTGGGCTCGACCCCTGTGAGCACATCGGCACGAGGGGAAGCCTCTGCCCTTCGCTCTGCGACTTCCTCTCCGCTCCTCTACGCGGAGACTCCCTCGTCGCCTTCGGCAGCACCCTGCTCAGCGCGGCCAGTGTTTGAAGCACCCGACGGCGCAAGCTCTTCGGAGCGGCCCTTGATGGGGCACGGACGCTCTCGCCTGCTGCCCCTCGGCGAAGCTCTCTGACCCGTTGCTCAACATGACGAGCCCAAGCTCAGTCGCCATTCGTTGGGCAGCCTCGGGCCGAGATCCGCTAGGTGCCTTCGGCGTTTTCTGTTCGGCCGTCTCAGCAGCCTTGCGCTTCTTGCGCATCACCGGCGGTTTGATGTCCTCCTCCTCCTCCTTGCCCTCATTCAAGGCGACGCACTGCGCGCTTTGCGGCGCCTTCACCAGCTTCCTCTTCTTCTTCGTTCGAAATTGAGGAGTTGTTTCTTTTGCAGCCCCGATGGCCGCCTGCTCGGCCGCCCTCTCTGCAACACCTTTGACCGCCTTGGTTTTGACCTTCTTTGCGAGGCTTATTTGTAGTGGCCCCCGCCTGGTCGTCTGGGAGGCCATGGGGTGACACTCTTCGACCCCCCGTGTAGAAGCATCCTCGTCAAACCTTATCAAATAAAGGTTAACGAGGATCAATTCGGCATAGTTGGACATTCCCTTCTAGTCCCGACCAGCGGCCAACTCATCGGCATCTAAAAGAGAGAGAGGAGTCAGAACACATGTAGATGGAAATTTAAGAGGTGCAACAGAGAGCTTACCCCATGCGCGGCTAAGCTTGTATTTCACAAGCTTGTACTCGGTCAGGTACCCTTCAGCGTGGTTGGCCACCACCATGTTCAGTGATTGAGAATCGACAGCCGCCCCCTGGATGAGGAAGGGAGCCATGTCGGTCCTCTTCGATGGCTCCACCACTCGAACGGGGAAGACCCAGTCTGGGATATTCACCCCCTTTTTTCGGGCGACGAAGAAGAGGCGTCCTGTCCACCCCTTGTTGTTTGACAGACGGGGCGAGAAGTTGATTTGCATCTGGTTCGTTCGGTGCTTCACGTACACAATCCCAAGGCCAAACTGTGACGAGCAGGACAGACTGAAGTGGCTGCGGAAAAGCTCCACAGTCGCCTGGATTCCCCTCTTCTTGCAAATGATGCAGAAGACGAAGATGGTCCTCCAAGAGTTTGGCGTCAGCTGTATCAGCGCCACCTTTCAGGTCTGGAGTAGCTCCCTCACGACCTCCGGCATCGGTAGCTGGAGACCAGCTTCCAGAAAGTCCAGGGAAAGAACGAAGCACCCCAGGCTTTGAAGTCAAATACGACTCGTCCTCCCGCATCAGACGATATCGTATTCCTCGCCGATCCGGAATCGCTCTCGCAGGTCCTCGAAACTGCGATACTTCACCGCCTTCGACTTTGCTGGTGGCATCCCGCTGGTCTCGACGATCGCCTTCCCTTTGTGCCCCATCACTAGAAGATCGCGTGCACAGCGAACGGGAAGGTTGTAGAAGGGAACGAAGCACCAGTGAAGATGCGAGGAAGAAGAAGGAAGCGAGGACGAAGGCGCTGAAAGCAGGATGCTCTAGAGGATTGCGAAGACGTGGCTCCCGCCTTCGCCCCCTCCCCTTCCTTATGGAAGGGGGCGCGAAATTCGAAACGGGCCAGAAACAGCGTTTCCCCCGCTCCAAGCCACTCCTCGGATACGCTGTCGGTGACCGTTCGAACAAACCGCGCGGCGTTCATGGCCCGACACGAACCCCGCGCTCATCATGAGCCCCATTGTTTGAGGGAAATCCCCAAATGGGGTCGCCATGTAGCCGTTCGGATCTTCGAGGACGATACCGCATTTAATGCGGAGGAGACAGTTCGAGCAGGTTGCCGCCCTCAAGTGCTCCGGTCCTCGAACCACTTGAGAGCGTGGGGGGCAAGTGTGGTGGCCATTTCTAGCCACCTAGGCCCATTATGGCCCATCATGGCCTGTCAAGGTCCTTCGCATGGGCGTGGCCCTTCCGCAGGGCGCCACATTTTCCCAAGGACCATCAGAAGGCCCCAGGATGCGATCGTAGCACCCGAGCATCACCAAGCGCCAGGAATGCGTCTCCGGATGTCCCTCATCCTGTGCGGTTATCCTGTTCGGGTCCAACATCGCCAACCGAGCAAGGGTCGCCTCCGGGCACCCCATGGCCTATTCGGGCCATGCTCCTACCTACCGAACAGATCTTGCCCCAATCGTGCCTTAGTCCCGCCATGCCTGACTATCGCCCGAGCAACGTGCACCGAACAGCATGCATGGTTACCGAACAACAGATTCAGCCTTCCGAACAGGTTGCCTGCTCGGCACCTTTAGCCAAGAGCATCCAAGCAGCCTCTTCGCTTCCGCTTGACGGTTATAACGGCTGCGGGCCACGCGCCCCACGTTCAAGAGGTGCGTTAACTGCTTGGTACCCAACGGGCGCCTCAACGCGTAACTCCCCGCCAAATGCGCCAACCAGCGCGACCTTTCAGGCGCGGTCAAGGGACGTTCTGTCCCTCTCCCTTACCGTCTCTGCCTATAAAAGGTCCAGGTAGGCCTCCATGCAAAGGTAAGCCATCTTGAACGCTCACATCGTCCCTGTGCAAGCCACACACGAGAACCCCCATCCCTTTACGCCTTCTCGGTCCTTTATTGATTTAGGCATCAGAGTGTTCTCCTCGGTTTCTTCAATAGGCCCCCCCTGATCCTATTTTGGTCTTACAGACTTGCGTCCACCACCGGCGACTGTCTTCCCGTTCTTTCTTAAGTGCAGGCATGTTTGGTTCCGGTCCAAGCAGAGAATTACCTCCACAATAATATATATTTTATTTATAATTTTTGTAAAATATGATATTCTTATTTTTAAGTAGTTAGAAATATTAGATCAAGATTTTCTGTTTGTGCTCAATCTATGAACAAAACCTAACTTATTTGTCTCTTCCTTAGCATAGTTGTTCGTTGTTGGGTGTGTTGGACTAAAGGTGAGGTGGGAGTGTTTAAGCCAATTTTCAAATGGTGGATATATACCATCGGATTATAACAAAAGGAAATTGTAAATAAAATTATTTTTACTTTTGTTTTTATTTAGGGTTATAACAGGTCGGGTTCGGAATCGGAAACACAGATTCGATTCTGATAACCGAAACATGGTTCCGTTTCCGATTCCGTTCCGATTCCGATAACATTATCGGAACCGAAATTCCGATAAGGTAAGATGTTTACCATAATTTTACCTTGAGTTTATGATAATTTATCGGAATAACCGATACCGATACCGATACCGATTCTGATTATTTTTTCAATTCTGATTCCGATTCCGATAATTTATCGGAATACCGATACCGATTTTGATAAACTATTGGTATCATTTTCAGATTCCGAAACTGATAATTTTTATCAGAATCGGTCGGAATCGAAATATCGAGTTCCGTTTACCCCCTATTTTTATTTTCTCATAAGGATTAATATTAGATATAAGAAGTGCCAATTATATTTATGACTCTTGACTGTCGGCAACCCTAACAGTAACAGGATAATGACTATCACATTTATTGAGTTTTGAGACAAGTTTATCCACGGTATTCCTTGCTCACAGTTCGGTAGATCCCAATTGTGTTTATTTTATTTTTTAGATATATTATTCTAAAAATTGTTGAAGGGTTTATCGAATAAATACGTTATTGTAAGGTAGATAAATAAATATCTAACTTAAAGGACTGGTTGCTAGATATGATGGATTATAGTGGTTATACAGTAAGAAATCCCGCGCAAAGCAAACCCTCGAGTCTCGACTCGCTCGCTGGCTAATTTGATTCATGGTTAAACTACTAATGGGTAGTTTAACCATGGATTGCTTAACCAAAACTTACTCAATTTTGCTTTGACAACTTACCCCCACTAACCAGGGGTAATCTGGATAGACTTACCCGCCTTCTAATTTTTTTAGTCAACTTAACATTTTGACTCAATTATCTTTTTTTTACAATTAAAAATAAAATAATATTTACATATATATATAGTTAAAATAATATTTATAATTTAATGAAAACGTTACCCATGGGTAAGCAGGTTACCCATGGGTAACCTGTAAAACCTCCCCCCCCCCCCCCCCCCCCCACCTCCCCAAACGTGGGAGGGGGTTTACCCATAAGCAACTTGCAGGTACCCCCCTCCAAACCTGCCTATTAATAATACCTCCGCCTTCCAACCCTCACCCCAGGTTACCACCGTCGCCGCCGCCATCGGCTATGGATCTCCGAGAGCGCCGTGGGGACGCAGCAGATGACGAGGGCGAGGACGGAGCCGTGCCCCGCCACGAAAGGTTCCCCAGGGCCGACCGCCTCAGCGCCCTTTCTGACGAGCTGCTGCTCCACATCCTCTCCTTCCTTGGAATCCGGACGGCCATATCGACCAGCTGCCTCTCCCGCCGCTGGCGCTACCTATATCACTACCTCTCTTCCCTGGACTTCTCAGGAGGCTGGGACCAGGGCTCCGTCTGGTTTATCGGCCGCGTCCTTCTGCTCCACGCGGCACCCCGCATCGAGATTTTCCGCCTCTTTATTCGCGTCGACTTCGAGAATGACTTGTTAGTGTGCAACCAGCATATCGATTCCTGGCTCCTGTTCGCGGTGCGACGCGGCGTTCGAGTGCTCGATCTGAATTTCCAGGTTGACGAACCACGGCATCCCCGCTCCAACGAATGCCGCTACGGCTTGCCCTCCTGGGTCTTCCACTGCAGAACGCTCGAGGACTTCTCCGTGAGCAACTGCTACCTCCTCCTGCCCGGCCACAGCCGCCTCGTCTCCCTCAAGAAGATGCGTCTCAGCCTGATCGAGTTCTTGGACGACGAGCTGACGCGCCTGCTTGTCGGCTGCCCGCTTTTGCAGAGCCTCGAGTTGGAGGACTGCAACGCAGCGAGCGATCTCGTTATCGACGCTCGGGCGAGCCGGACGCTCGAGGAGATGGTCATCATCGACGGAATTGATTATGTTCCGCCAAAACACAACACTACGCAGATAAAGATCGACGCACCGAGTGTCCAGTACCTGAGATTCCGCGGTGTTTCGTTCAGGCGGAAATACGAAGTGAAGGATCTCTCTTCTCTTGATGTGGCAAGTTTTGACCTCGACGAGACCGGGTTCTTGTACGAGGACGAGGCCGAGGTGTTTACGACGGGTCTTCTGCTGCGGATTCCTCAGGTTCGAGTGCTCAAGCTGTGCATGTGGTCCTTGCAGGTATGCCTTCTAGGGAGCAGCTTTTTTGGCTTCCCCCTTTTCTAGGACAGAGGCACCAGGACGATGGAGATAAAATTGACTATCTTTTCCTCCTAATCTAGAAGCTCCGCTTGGTTCCGTTTATACTTTCATGTAGGGCTTCCGATGGGTATCCTATTTTGGATGATCTACTTCAGATTTCTCTGGGAACCCTATTAGTTGCAACTCTCCCAGTGCGATTTGCATCTACCATTGTCAAAGCTATCGCCTTTCGAAGTTCTAGATTTCATTTATACTTTTGTTTCTTTATAGAAAAATTGATGCAGAAAATATCACTCCCGTTTCCAACTCCCAAGTTTCTGGTGCTTCTTGTTTCATTGTGAAGCTATTGATTACCTGGATCTGGGTCCAAGAAGTATTCAAGTGGGCCGTTTATGAGTTTTATCCTGAATGGACTCATGGTCGAAATTCTCTCTCCACTAGTCCTCTACTCTTGGATTAAAAGTTAGTGAGGAATAGGTTGTGGGTAGTGGGTAGCATGTCAAGCGGTACCGGGTTATTAAAACATCCCTTGAAAGGCTCAAAATCTAATTTGTCCATGTCATATCACAAGCCATAATGGCTGGTACAAGCTTTGACGCGTTTTGCCTCTTGGTGATCATGAGAGATTGTTTTATAGGCGCCTGACACACAGTCAACATATGTGCACCTGAAGAATTTAGTGCATTTTGAGTTTTGTACTTATATTTCTCATTTTTTATTGGTAAAAAATGGCGCAATACATTTATCTAATAAAAAGATGAGAAATACTAAGTGTAAACTCAAGGCACTAAATTTTTCTCCTGAACAGTTTGAGTACGTCTCTTATGAAGACAATGAGTTGGTAGCGTCAGCATTACAGTTCTCAATGCAACTTCATGATGGCGGTTTTTAACGGCGATGTGGCTCTTGAAAAAAGTACTATTTTAAAATTTGAGGGAAGGTCGAATTGAATTTTTTTTCTGCTTTTCTCACCAATTTTTATGTGCTTTTTCTTTCCATAAATAGGCATCTCGAGAGAAATTGCATCTTTTTTCTTTCTTTGCATCTTGGTCCGCTGGGGTCCTACTCTCTTTCTCTCTCTCCAGCTTCTTGGCAGTTGTCTCCTCCAGGGCTTCTTCCTTGCTTCATCTGAAAGCTACCATCTTTAGTAAGTCCTTGCCCCAAATCTTTGACAATAAATCCTCTTCTCTCCGTCTTCTTCTTTAGATAGTGCTTCTCTCACTACCTGGAGAGCCTTCTCTAAGGGCAAGGGCAAAGTTAAGAAGGAAGAGGATGCCCCTCTTGCTGCAAGGTGTACAACCCATTGTAGATTGGGAGGTGGAGGTCCTTTTGGCACCAGAGTCCCTCCTACCATTTTTCTGCCCATTCTTCTGATGAACTCCACATTGCTATTTGGCCCAGGCAATTCTACCTTGTTAGCTCTTGAATATGGGGTTCAGACTTCCAGTTCATCCTTTCATCTTTTTTATTCTCACATCTATGGGTTGGCACGTACAACTAGTGTCCAATGTCTCTCTTTTCTTCATAATGGCTTGCATTAGCAGGCGTATGTTCTAGCCTCAATCTCTTTCGTTTTTCTTTTTCCTTCCTCCTAGCAAGATGGTGGCTAATGACTTTTATCATTTCAATCCCAATACTTGTGGGTCTCTAGAGATCTCGGTATTTCGGATTGAGATTTCCAATGGAGTCCAACTTCATTCTCCTTGAAACTCTGATCCCGAGCCTGAAGTATTAGGCTCGAAGAAGCCATTAGTCTCATAATGGCCCAAAGTTTTGTGGCTGATGAACTGATTGATAGGAAAATATCCATCTCTTCGGAGGTGGCACCTGGAAGGAACGTATGAGTTTATTTATGAGGTTCTTACCCCAGGTAAGGATGAACCCTTCTCTTATTTCATAGTTGCTCTACGCCGCCGCAGGGTTCTGGGTGAAGTAGAGGCAGAACGTTAGATTGAGATAGAGCCTATTCATCTTCGTCGCCAACCTAGGATGTCTCGCCGGGATAGGACTCCAACGTCTAGCAACATGGCTTCCATAGTCTAACCACCATTTGGAGGATCCGAGAGAGAGCAATTATCTCGGCGTTGGAGGCGGCATGCCTTCAAGGCAGGAGGCAACTTCAGGGGAACAAGTTCAGGCACCCTTCAACAAAAGTAGCACGAAGGGAACAAACACCTTTAGGCTCGAGGCCTCTGCTCGGTTGGTGCCCAAAGCCTCCGTAGCAACAACAGCAACAACAACGATATCATCAGTCCTCGCGGCAGCAGTAGAAGCAGCATCCCTGATCTGTTTGAGTTTGCCACGACCATCCTCAATGTCTCCATTGGCTCCACCAAATGTCCAATCTTCTCCCACCACCATACTTGCAGTTTGACTTTCCCAGCCAGGGTGACTCTAGGAGACCCCTGAGATGGTAACGAATGTGGGGAAGTTGATCTCACTTTCAGCCAAAGTTCATGAGCTGGGAAGTTGGAGGACCACAGCCTACTCCTCAAGGCTTGAGCCAAGCCTTATGGTCGGCCCAAACCTTCTACGAGGCTCTCAACTGGAGCCGAACCGGGACCAAGAGGCAACAAGCAATGGAAGCAGACAAAGCCCTCCTTGAATGGAAGTTGACCCGGGTGATGGACAAGTACGAGGCGTGCAGTCAAGAGGCCTAGAAACATCGCCAACAACTTGCGGAGGAGCAAGCTAGCCAAGTCTCCCATCGCTTAGAGTAGGAGCGACTTGATCACGTTGCCAAAGTTGTTGAGTGGGCAAAGGAGAAGGAAGCAGTTGTTACTAAACGATCTCGGCTCAAAGGAGTTGTTGTTGCAGCTAGGTGCCAAGTTGTGGTCGAGTTCCACCGATCTAAAGAATACTGACAAATCCTGGTCAAGTCCTCTATGTAGCTATGTCTCTGGTAGTGGATATGACCTTGGTACTCAGTTGGGTTTTGCTTAAGGATTTAGGAGGGTCTTGTTCCGGGTCGTGTAGGTAGGAGTGGAGGTTTTGACTCTCTTGACCGAGGCAAGCTCACTATGTCTCAGATACTAAAGTCTCAGACACTCCTGTTTTGATCGAGTCGAATCCCCCACCCTAGATAATGCCTGGGAATCTGACACTGTTGAAGTGCTAGCCTTGGAGGATAGAATAGCTGCGAGGGCGGTTCCCACAATTATGGGTTCAGTGCCCCAAGGAGCTTCCACCACAATAAAAGTGGCTTTATCGATGCATTTTTCTGACAAAATGTTCAATATATAACTATCTGTCAGAAATATCGATGGATTTTTTATGGAATATATCCTCGAAAATCTAATAGAATCCCCCAATTGTTTCATCTCTCTCTCTCTCTCTCCTCTCTCTCTCTCTCTCTCTCTCTCTCTCTCTCTCTCGCTCGTCACCTCTAGCCACCGCGACTGCCTCCACACTGTCGTCGTCGTCACAACTCTTGCCGCAGTCGTCGAACCTCACCGCCGTCGTGGACTCTAGGTATGGGCCCGACGCCTACTCCCCCCCATCTGGCATCCCACCTACTGCCTCCTTGTTTGATTCACGATGATCACCTCTCGCAAGCGTTAGGATGGGTTGTAGTAAGGCTAGGATCGTTGTGGCATTGGCGTCCAACTGTTGTTAAATTAGGGAACAATAGAAAAAATAGAGAACTTGGTGAAGAGAGAGAGAGAGAGAAATCGATATTGGGCATGTGAGCAGACAATTAGTGAGATTAATATCTCCATGTAGAAGAACTTAAATGGTAATTTTTTATAGACTAATAAGTTGGAGGTGTCATACTATGGCCCTTAAGAAGCCCCGCCTTCTCACGGTTGCTTGCAGTAGGAGTTTTTTTTATTCAATATATATTTCTTTGAAATTTTGATCCCCATAATTCATCAATCAAGTTGGAGAGAGAGAGAGAGAGACTTTACGAACATTTTTATCATGGCATGGACGATATGGCCTCTCTCCAAGAGTTTCTTAACAACCCATCCAACCCCCTTCCTGTCCGACCCCCTCCAACGCCCCCCCCCCCCTTTCGGTCGTCCAATTTTTGCATTCTTTTTCTTCATGCGTCCATTCTCCACATCTTCGTATGAACAATGAGTTAATGTTTGTCATAGTCAGCAGCTGAAGACTTGGGTTTTCGATGATGTCAAGGTAGATGGGAACTATGAAGGACTGGGGCTTCTCGGTGGAAGATTTGTCGTGTTTGAAACACGTGATTGAAGTAATTCACTGCTGTCTCCCCCCTTTTTGGTCCTTTTGTTTGGCTTGGTGGGAGCTGCTTCACTGCTGTCTCCTTCCACTGATGAGAAATTCACAGTGTTTACTTCTTTGCCGGTGACCCGGTCCTTGCCAGTTTTGCCTCTGGCAGACACATATGCTCTGGGTCGTCGATGAAGAACATTTCGATCTCGGCGATGACCATATTGAGCTAGTCGAAACCCTTGATGTTGGTGCCCAGCAACTTCTCGCCGATCTCGGCTGCAAGACCTCGATGACATATAGTAATGGCATTCTTCTTGTGAGGGAGGGTTAAGGCACCTAATACTAAAGTCCCTCCACCTTTTGATGAAGTCCAGCGCTATCTCTCCTTTCTTCTATTTGAGAGAACAAGCTCACCAGAGTGACCTTTCTCTCAGCCGTTTGGAAGCGATCGAGAATTGCTTCTGAAGATCAGCCAGTCAGTGACTGAGTTGGGATGAAACTTTGAGTACTATTGGAAGTAGTACCCATGAGCGATGTTGCAAAGTAGCAGAGGAGTAGGACTCATCGAGTGCTAGTTCGCCCGTGGCCGTTATAATACGCCAAGTGCTCTCGTCGAGAGCCCTGCCCATCAAACTTTTGGAGCTTCGGCACTTTCAGCAATCTGGTGGTAACTTCTTGAATTGGTGCATTTGCGATTATCTGTCGCTTCACCTCGAGCATGAAGTTTGTCATCTCAGGGTGCCAAGTTGTATCATTTCATACTTGCCGTCATCAGACATTGCTTGGAATGCGGCTCGGAACCTACGATTGGATTCGTCGGGGTTTTTTTGGACTTACTCTGGCAGTTGCCCTGGCCATGCTCTAGGATTTGCAGATGGGCTTGAGTTTGCCCAAATTGCCCAGTTGGGCTGTCTGCTGCGAAGAAGTCATCCTCCTCCCGGCAGTCCTGGTGTTGCGGTAAACAACATCAAGTTGTTGGTCAAAGGCGTCGAGCCCCAACGAATCTTTGGGATTTCCAGACATTCCCGCCAACTCCTTGCTGGAAGTGTAACAAGTGTATACTTCATCTTGTTACCATCTTGCGACATTTTCACTGTCCTTCGCCTCTTGGGAGGCTGGGCGTTTGATTGAGGTGTTGCCCCCAACTTGTCGAAGACAGAAACTTGGGATGCTTGCTCTTCATGGTGAGTGCCCCCTCTTTGCCGGATTGGTTCCGTACTCTGGGAGACAAGTTTGGTTTTCTATAAGCTCCTTTTCTCTTTTGCCCATGAGGGCATTGAGATTTTGGGCTCCTAGGAGGATCTTCCTATCACGTGTCTTCCCTTTGCCGGATTGGTTCTACGTCTGGGAGACATGACTTGATTTTGCCGGGGCCCCTTTTCTCTTTTGCCCACGTGGGCATTGAGATTTTGGGACTCTAGGAGGCTCCTCCCGCCGAGTGTCTTCCCTTTGCCAGATTGGTTTCGTGCTCTCGGAGACAAAATTTGATTTTCGTTGTGCACCTTTTCTCTTTTGCCCTCGAGGCGTTGAGATTTCGGGACCCAGCTCGAGAAGGCTGAGGTGGCATTGATTCTTCATGGGCTAGGACAAATTTGCTTGCCCTGGCTTATTTCGGGTCTCCTGCTTAGTGACCTAAATTTGCTTCATCTTCCGGGTTAGCCCCCGATTGGTGCCTCTCCCAACTCCACCAGCCGATCTCTTTGAGGAGGCGGGCTCTTCTTTCTACTTCTGGCGGAGGGGGGCAAAGTGATTTGAAGTTGGAATCGTCGGGATGTTTTGTCCTTGGGCATGACCACTCGTCTTCATCAAGCTTGATGTGTAGTTTCCCAATGATGATGGTCCTGCCGGACTTGGAGGTAGCGGCTGCCGGCTTCTCGCCCTTATGGGCGTGGCTGCTTCCCTCCTTGGTGGCAGATGTGTGTGGGACACGACGTGGGCGAGAATACTCGACCTTGAGACAGACGGAGCTTAATGCCCTCAGCATAGATGTCATGGATATTTCAAGTACCCTCCTTGGCGGCAATCACTACTCCCAAAGGTAGGGAGATCCGACGACGGCGGGGAGGTCCCCAAACATACTATTGGCTTGTCAGGTAGCCATTCTTGGCATGATTGGCGATGACGAGGGGGCCATAATTGACAGCAGCCATTACAGTGTCTTTGGAGTTGGTGTTGGAGAAGCTTTGAAGGAAGGTTGAAGCCTGCTTCAAATCCACGCCTCAGTTTTCACCTTGGAGCATGACGTAATGTTAGATAACTTGCGACGATGTGTGGCTTCTTAGCATAAGTATGAAAGGCAGAAACAATTTCACAGAGCATGCCAGAGTGTTGACGACGCGAAAAAAATAATAAAGATTCTTGGTTTGAATGAATAAATATATATTGAAGGGTTTCACAATTTTCTTTCTTTCCTCCTTTAGTATTTGGGAAGAAGAAGGGTGAACAACACATCGACAAAATATGTCGTGGCCAGTATCTTCCCTCTCGGGATAGATACGCGACATGTTGTCGCTATGTGTATACACACGTACGTATTGCGGGCGTGCCAATCTATAAAAATAAACAATTTGAAATTCGCTTAATGCGGGTATTTATTTGCCAATCTATTGGACAACGTTTATTTCGTGCAATTTTCATCAGACGATTGGGGTATCGTGTGTTGGACCGCTCCCCGTTGACCGTAGTCAACGTATATTACATCGAGCAAACTCGAACACCTTTGATACAGTGCAGTTGCAGTCTCGCTTTCTTCCCACATAACATGACAGTACATTGCTCCAGGAATATGATATACTTCCTTTTCTTCACAATTCACACCCTATACGGGATTTGTTTTAATATTCCCCTTTAATCCAAGTTTGGTTTGGAAAAGGGGAGACAAACTTATGCCTTGGACTCTTTTTTCTAGACACAAGCAATTTCAACACTTATGGGTATAATTGTAATTTTAGAAAAAGTACACGACAAAATCCTTCATGAGAATACTTCCTTTCTCATGGTACATGATTTTTTCTAACACATGACATTTATCCTTTAGACCTTTTTTTTACACAGGCAATTTTTCAACATTTTTGGGTATAATTGCAATTTTAAAGAAGTACATAACAACAATGTGTCATGAGAATATTTTCTTTCTCATGATATATAATTTTTCTAAGACATGGATTACATGGCATCTTGGGTTTATAGAAGATGTTTACCCCGAGTTGACAATTTATAAATGAGAAGAGGGTTTTCTTAAAAATATGCCAAAAGAGTGGGGCCCTTTCATGACACTGTCTTCTTCACCTGGAGCAGTGTATGGGCAGTATGTCTTCATAGTTTGGATGACTGGGCAGAGTCTTGTTTGACTTGGGAGAGGCTCACTAATGTCCAATGAAATCCCCCCTTAGTGACTTCAACAAATGGGCCAATGGATTAGCCCAAACTCAGCTCTCCCTTTCACACTTGGCAACGAACACTTTGGCAAAGAAATCCTCAAGTCCACCCAGCAAGTGATGGGAATCATAAAGCTACACCAAATGAGCTATGGGCCATTTGTTTATTTTGTTTGGCCCATTAGAGGCCCACTTGATGTAATTTTTTTTTAAAAGTTTTATGTATTTAGAAATGGGCATCTTGGTCTTTTGGGTCTTTGGTAGATGAGAAAGGACCATGTGGGTCCCATCCCCTTTAAATACCAATGTGTTCCCACCTTTTGAGGGTATTGAATGCAAAGAAAAGAAAAAAGAGATGGCTTAGTTTCCCGCTCAGAGGGGTGCGCCGCTGTCCCCCTTCTCCCTCCCCCTCCTCCGTGGATTCCAGCCCTCCTCCCTTTCTCCCCCCCTTTCTCTGGTGACCCTCTCCCCTTCTCTCCCTCTCGGCCTTTCCCCTTCGTCCCCCATCAGCAAGTAGATGAGGAAGTTGGATGCTTTGAAAGGAGAAGCCAAGCCTCTTAGTTTTCAGCCAATAGGATCCCCCACACTCGGCCTCCCCTCCCCTTTTATAGAGTTTGGGTGTGCGGGTAGGAAGGGGACTGAGGTGGGGTACCTTCTCGGATGGACAGTGAGAGGGGGAGGGGGGGAATCGGAGGTGTCCCCCGCCTCCAGTTGGAAAGGAGGGAGCCACCAGAGCCTCCTCCACCTTCGGTTGGAGGTAGCCCCCCTCCAGTCTGGGAGGGGGGCAACCGGAGCACCCCCCCACCTCCGGTTGGGGTTGGGGTTGGCCACCGGAGGCACCCTCCCTCCAGTTGATAGACCGGAGGGGGAGGTGCCAAGGGTGCCTCCAGTTGGCTTGGACCAGAGGCACCCCACCTCTGGTTGGGTGCAACAATCGGAGGTACCCCACTCCAGGTTGGGGTCCAACCATGGAAGGCGGGATCGGGATCGACCCTGGTCGATCCGATCCTGGATTGGATCGAAGGATTCGACGGATCCCAGGGAAGTCTGGCCGATCCTGGATCGGCCAGACTATAAAATGTTTAAATTTTTTTGGAAAAATGCAGGAAAATTCAGAAAAATCAGGAAAAATTCAGGAAAATTCTGACATATTGAAAGAAATAAGATTTGCATCAAAAATCAATTATACGTGCATTCATAGTACATAAAATATGAAATTTAAGACATTGTACATATAACTTACAGTTGATGGAAGACTATAATCTTTCCATCCACTTCCAGACATAAATGAGCCACCATCATTTGGGTTTTGTAGCTAACCAAAGAGGGAATTTGCTAATCATGCATACCCATTGAATCCCTCTTGGTGTAAATTGTTGACTTGAGCTTTCTCCAGATTGTGATGGAGCTGGACACATACACCAAGCGGTTTGTATGTACTTGTTGCTTCACTAGGGCACTAGGCTCTTGTTCTTGTGAAGGCCAAGGTCCCCATCCTCCTTATACTCCATAAGGTGAGCACTAATATCTGAGTACGGTAAAATGGGAGGCTGAAATGCAGGTATATGAGTAGACCCTGAACTATAATTGGCTCCCAAGGGGCACTCATAGGCTGCATGATGTTGTTGTCCTTCATATCCCCTTGTCTATACCCTTGTCCTTCTCCTCCGCCTCCCTGATGTTCTGTTTCTGGTACATAACTTTCAGTAAGCCCTACACCTGTGGCCCTAGTATATCTGCTCCTGCATATCCCTGGCCAGCTCCCGTGGCCCCAGTGGCAGCCCCATCATCATCATCATCATCATTTGGATCTTGTGTGGTGTCATCACTACGAATTGGTTGCTGCACTTTCCTCTTTTTTTTGCCTGGCATATGTTCTTTTTTCTACCTCTAAGGCTTGTGAACTCTTCTCTTTTTGTGTTACAACTCTTCTTAATGCAGGCTGAGTGGGAGGCACTCTAGATGTCTCTGGCAAGATAGCTAAGTGTCGTGGCTGAGAGTAGAGGGACCGAGGGTGAGAGGTGGGTCCTCACTTACCCTAAGCTCTGGATCTCGAGCCTCTACTCCATCCAATTCTCCTTCCGCCCATGAGCAATCGCGAGGGTCAAATTCTGGAACATCCCTTTCCTGTCTTGTTTCCACCCATGCATTTAGTGGGTGTTCCTCCTCAAATAATCATCAACATCAATTTGAGGTGATAATGCTTCCTCTCTGCAAAACGTTGCTCCCAATGACTACCTGCAAAACTCATTAGCCTTGCCTCGCTCTTCTTTTGTCTTTCTCTAATGCATTTCAGTTT
The DNA here is from genome assembly GCA_014218235.1 of Colocasia esculenta. NCBI lineage: Eukaryota > Viridiplantae > Streptophyta > Magnoliopsida > Alismatales > Araceae > Colocasia > Colocasia esculenta. The sequence continues at coordinate 103,425,255 of CM024759.1, read as the reverse complement.
CAACCGTATATTGTAGTGGCAATAGACCAACTTCTCTAGCCTAGTTGCACTCAACCTGTTCCTCACTTTTGTGTGAATAAGTGAGAAAGTGCTCCAATTTCTCTCACACTGGCTAGAGAAGTGGTCTGACTGAGTACTCTAATAGCAATCTTTGCAAGTGGATTTCTTTGACCAGTCTTGTAGTCTAACATAACCTACCACTCACCTACCAAAAAAAAACATACAATGAATTAGCACATAATACAAGTGATTGTCATTTTGTTATGAAGTAAGCATGAGCTTAAGTCTCAAGGTTCTTACCAGGACCATTCTGGTCACTGCTTCTTTAAGATCATAATCTCTGTAGATGTCCAACTTCAATTTAAATCTGTCCATCTACAGTATAATACAGTTGGTAAGTGTAACTTGTAAAGTATATTGAATACATGAAAATGAAATAAAGTTTTTAAGTTGGTCCGTACCTCTAACATAGCTTCTATTCTTTCGTCCATGCTCTTAAATAATCTCCCGATGACATTGATTGTCCCCTAGAGCACCTCACCATCATTGTGAGGGGAATCACTATATTGATGCCTAGGGTTAAAGAAATACCCTATATGTACAAAACATGTCAAGTAAGTTAGAAATTCAATATTGCTAATAAGAAATATGCACAATAAGATATAATACATTTACCTGTTGTATGTAATCGTGGTGGAGTGTGGACTCCCATCTTGCATCAATAATTCTCCACCATTTTGATATGCCTGCGGATGCTTCTCTCTCAACCTTCCTTGGTCTCATTATCCTGTGCCTCATATATAGTATACCCATGTCATGTTCTTGTCCTCTCCATCAACCATCCTCAACACTTGTACAAGAGGCTCTATTAGCTTCAAATAATACAAGATTCTATCCCAAAACGATGGTCACTGACCAAGCAAGAAATCTCATGTGCGACATCTCTGGACTCCTCTCTCAATGTAGCCACATGTGCCAAGTACTCAGAACAGTGTATGAGAGTGCCCAACTCATGTCTAAACTTATGCAAACTCTCCAATGCAATAAATTGTGAGGCAAATCTAGTTGGGCCAGGACGAATTATGTCATGTCCATCTGTGCACTCTCTCATCATATGTAAGATTCTATTGTGTCCATAAATAAAAGTAGTAATCATTTGCGCCTTGGACACTAAGTCATGCACATGTTTATCTTTGCCAATATCCTCCATCATCAAGTATAACGAGTGTGCTGCACAAGGAACCCAATAAAGATGATGTCGTTTTGCCATCAATTTTCTTCCAGCTGCCTTGTAACTAGCTTCATTATCAGTGACAACTGGACTACATTTTCTTCGAAAATTTCTTCAACCATCTCATCCATGAGCCTAAACAAGTAATCTGCATTCTTTATTTGTCCACTTGCATCTACAGATTTCATGAACACTGTACCCTCACTGCAATATACAAGAAAGTTAATCATAGACCTTCTTGTTGTTCCTGTCCATCCATCACACATAAGAGTACAACCTCTTGCCATCCATATCTCTTTGAATGATGCCACCCAATCCTTTATCTCAGTCAATTCCTCTTCAAGATATTTGCCATAAATCTCCTTTGGTGTAGGAGCTTTCAAACCTGGGCTTGCCTCACCAATTGAATCTATCATTGTCTGGAAATAAGGACTAGATGTTGTATGTGCTGGACCCCTACATGCAAAAACCATTTTACAATGTTTTTAACTGCATGTTTGGCGGAAGCAGCTGTGGCCTTTACCCCTTTCAATGCATGCTTTATGCCAGGCTGTTTTGATGACGTTTCCTGTGCAAAATGTGTCAACCCCAATAGTTGGTTCTGTTCCCCTCATTGAACCACCTCTCCTGATAGGTGGTGCCGGTGGCCGTGTGACACTAGCCCCTGATGATGATCCTTCTCTTGTATTATGGAACCTCCGCATGTCACTTTCCAACATGGCAGCACGCCGACTCTGCCGTAGTCCTTCTCGCCATTCTCTCTCATTAGGTGAGAGATCCTCATAATCTGTATCATCTGAGTCCTCAACATCAACAGGAATTTGTTTTCTTTTGATTGCAGCTTTACTTTTTCCCTTCCCAGAAATCTCTTCATGCAGTTCTTCTTAATGTTGAATATGTATGCCTCTTTGTTGTTGTCTTCCAACCATGTACTCTTTCATCTCATTCACTAACTCCCGTGGACAATGCTTGCATTTTACTACATTTGTTCCAATACCTGCAATGTGTTGTTTTAGGCGGTATACACCTCCATTCATTTCCTTCCCACAGTGGTTACACTGCACTCTCTTAGAGGCAGCATCAATAAGGACACCGTGTTTCCATCCAATGTCTACTTGTGGGCCTGGTGACTGCTCTTCCTCGTGGCCCTCATCAGCCATAATTGCTAATCCTATAACAAATTAAGAATACAAACACATTCATGTGTAAGTATACAATTATAAACATAATTACATCTAATAATAACCCTAATTAGGGTGAAATTTAGAGATTTTCTCTAATTTCCCGAAATTAAATAGTTTCATTATAAAAAAAAGGCATGATTAAGTCAATTAAGTGATTGGAACACTTAATTGATCTCTAATTGTGCTAATACAACAAAAGCCCCAATTTTCAAACCCTAATTAGGGTGAAATTTGGAGATTTTCTCTAATTTCCTGAAATTAAATAGTTACATTATCAAACAAGGCATGATTAAGTCAATTAAGTGATTGAAACACTTAATTAATCTCTAATTGTGCTAATACAACAAAAGCCCCAATTTTCAAACCTTAATTAGCCAATTAGGGTGAAATTTAGAGATTTTATCTAATTGACAAAATCTAGAGGAAGAATAAGAAGATATAAGAAGATTAAACATGTCTACATATGTTTTCATTTTTTCAGAATTTATAACTAAATTTCGAAATTAAAAATATATATATACCTTAAGAAGAACAACTTCTTCCTGCTTGAGTAAGATCTCCTGAGATCTACTCAAGAAGATCTCCTTGGATATGCTCCTTCTAACCTCTTGATGCTTCAAAGAGAACAAAGGGTTTAGAAGAAAAGAAGAAGAAGAAGAAGAGGAGGAGGCCGGCTGGGGAGGAGGCCGGCGGCGGCAGTGGAGGAGGCTGCCGGAGCTGGGGGGGGGGGGGGGGGGGGGAGTGGGAGCACCTTGCGTGCTTCCCTTGACACCAAAACCTGCAAGTTTTGGTGTCCTCGGGTGGGAAGGGGCGAAATAAGGCAGGATCGAGCCGGATCGACCCTTATCGGGTCGGATCGACGCCGGATCGATCGATTTCGCCCAATAAGGGTCGATCCGGAGGTTTAAGTTCAAATTCGAACTTAAGCCGGCCGGATCGACGGAATCGAGCCGGGATCGATCGATCCCGATTCGACTCGAGCGATCCAACTCAGATCCTATTGAGTTGGGTCGATCCAGCCGGAAATGAGGGGTTTTGGGGGGACTTCAAGGGGGAATCGGATCCTTAAGGCTCGATCCGATCCGGGATCGAGCGATTCTGGCTCGATCCCGTCGATTCTTCCTTCCATGGGTCCAACTGGAGGGGGGGGGCATGGGCCCCTTCCTCCTCTATAAAGGGGGGGGGGGGGGGGGGGGGGGTCCCTCATGCCCCACCTCCATCTTATGCACAAGAGGGGGGTATTTTTGTAAATTTATAGACTTTTAGGGGTATATTTGCAAAGGAAAATTTATGGGGTGTTTTTTTTTGTAAAAGGTGAGTTTTTCTAAGGGTTTTTATGTAATTGGTCGGTTTGGGATTTGATGGATTTTGAGAAATTGTTTGGTTGGGGCTTGAGGGATTTTGGACTTTGGGGAATTATTTGGTTGAGATTTGGGAGATTTTGGATTTTGTGGAGTTGGGGTTTAAATTGGTGATCTTCTGGATTTATTCCGCATGTTTCTCTTTAATGGATGTTTTGGGATTTTTTTGGGCTTTTGTGGGTGTTTTTGGGTTTAATGGTTTGAAACCTTTAGAGTTTTGGTTTAGTTTCGGCTATTTATGGGGGATTTTTGGGCCCTGGAGTTTTCGGCCATTTGTGGGGTTTGACGGTTTGAGGTTTGGGGGTTGTGGCTATTTGCGGGGATTTGTGGGTTTTGGGCTATTTGTGGGGTTTAAGAGTTAGTGGGTTTTGGGGTAAGTTTAGACCATTTCCCTTTGCCTCACATGGACACAGTTTAATACTGTTAGTCCATAGAGAGTTGGCTTTTATGGTAAATAAATGTCTGTTTTATATTTCCATAGATAGATAATTTTTATAGCCAACAACTGTATTCTCTATTCTCCTCCATGCTTCACCTCTCCCGTCCATAACTAGTTCAAAAGATAATCTGATATGTTCAAAATATCACAGGTTAATATAGCAATCCAATTCCACAGATTTTGCACATATAGAGATTTATTATACATTGCATCCATGCCTTTAGCAAGCAGGCCCAAATTGCATTAGTTTCTAAAAGAAAAGCCTCCCTCCACAACATCTTAACAACTTTACAATAGTTAGCTATCTACAATAATTTGCTATCACACCAGAATGGTACAAAAGGGTGAGTCCTAATATTTCATCTCACTCTACTAGTGGGTTGTGGATCCAGAAGACTGATCTTGAGCATCTCTCTGGTTGAAATATGGTTCTCTAGCGACTTCAGTCATGACATCCCAATATACTTCTACTTGGTGCAATAGTAAGTCTTGGTCATCCTTTAAATTGTCTAGTTTGCCCATAATCGTGGTCATGGCGGCTAGCGATGTAGGGGGGTTTCCTGCCAGGAATGTCACACTGGTCAAATTTAACACTTCTTCCTTAATTCTAAGATGGGCTTCACGTTGGGCTTGGGCATAAAGTTTAATGTCTTGGCGCAACAGTTCCATTGCTAGCATGCTTTGGGAAAGTATCCCGGGAGCATTACATGTTAAGTCGGATGTCCCCAGGACTTTGGTCCATTCAAAAGGGGGGCCTTTGTCATAGGGATATTGGGCATCCCGTGATGCTTCATGGTAAGCCCGAGTGGGCAATTATTGGGCTTTTATCTGTAAGAGGCTAAATGTTGAAAATATCCCTCTCCACTTAGTATTATGAATAATAACCGGCTTCGTGTTTCTTGAAGGTGGCACTTGTTTATTTGATTAAGTGTGAGAGCTTTCCGCGTCTCTCGAAAGTAGAGAGATGCAAATTTCGTTGGAAGGGGAGCGGGTTAAAAAGATCTCTAGTGATTTTCCTCTTGTATTGTTTCACAAGCTTCATAAAGGAATACAACATTATAAGAAGGAATAGTCATCATCAGAAGGCGGAATGGCCGCACGTATTTTAGAGGAGAGCATGTAGTGTTCACTTATGATTATAACTAATGTGAAGGACTAAAAGGTTCTATTATAGAATATGCATGCATATTTTAAGGATACTTGATATATCTGTTGCGATGACAGGCTTTGTCTTTAAGAGAGCCGAAAGGGGATTTGGATTCGGCGTTTCCCGGTGTCACAACATTGGAACTGACAATAGAGTTGGAGGAACCGGAGCTGCTGGCATTAATTCTTAGTGCACTCCGTGCATGTAACCAGCTTAGGACACTGGTTCTCCGGAAAACGATGGCGGTGGGTTCCATTAACCGCAAGGTCTTAATATATGTTACTATCAATATTCTAGCATAATGGACTTCTCAGTCTAGTATGTCTTTAATTTTTATTTTCTTATCATTTTGTAGTTTGACAACAGTGATTCAGACGAGAAAGAAAGCACACGATTACTTTCCCCCAACTCCGACATTGTGATGCGGGATCTCAAGACTATCATGATACAAGGCCTCACAAGATATGATCAAGGTCTTGGAGAGAGAGCTACTGAAGTAGCAGATTTTGTAGCTCATGAAGGGGAGAATGACATTGTTTTGATAGGCTTTCTGCTTAAAGTTTCCCCTGTACTAGAGAAACTGATAGTCCAACCATCGAAGGGCTTGTATATGATGGCAAGAAAGTGGGAATTGCTCTTCCATCTTTCATCGGTTTTGCTCTCTTTACCCAGGGCTTCTCCAAATGCTAAGGTGATCATCGACGAGAAGTGAAGCAAGAAGGTTGAGGCGCAGGTGCATATCTCAAGTTCTCAACGTGCCGGGACACACATATATCTATTTTATCTATGAAGTTGAAGGCGCTCAAACCTTGCTAAGGTGCACATTTTCTTCCGTGGAGATGGTGTTATATAGATTCTATGTCGATCGAACCTGATCTAGATTATGTTTTACATGTTTGAACTGTAAGGTGAAGGATCTTTGTGCTTTTGTTGCTGCTAGCTTTCCGGCCGTGTATAGTTGTGGAAGATATGGAGAAAAAGAAAGATCGGTAAACTAGGTTGCGAAGAAATATATTGGATGCTCTATGATGATTATCTAATATATTGGTTTATTTAAAATTTGCACCTGTTAAAATCTTAATTTGTTGAACTAGTCTTGTTAATGCATTTGCCTATGTGTCCCGTGCTATATGGACATAAATTTAAGTTTACCTAGCTTGCCATTACGAGCCATCTTCTTAATCAATTATGCTTAGGTTAACCGTTGGTCATGATTTTAAATGCCAATTCGTTGTGTGTCAATTGCTTATCTCTAGTCTTCTAAATTTTTTGATGAGTAATTGGGCAAACTGAATGATCGGTTATATGCTTATTATATCCTAATGGAGAAGAAAGCCGCTTAATGCAAAATGTAAATTAAAATTTCGTTCCCTTAGCTTCGTGATGTTCTTTCCAACCTAATTAATAAACGAGTTTAATTGTTAGACGATTAGGGACTGGTCCTTGGGATGGGCCTCAAATGGACTAAACAAATTATGCCAGCCACGGGCAAGTCAAATGGTGAATACATCAAGAAACTTTGGTCCCTTTGTTTCAGCATAAAATCTCGTCTAACAAAAGATTGTTAGAGAAAAAATTTTATATAATAATTTATTTGATATCATTGAAAAATTAATATATGAAAATTTTTTACTTAAAAGTATGAATTTTGACATTTTTATAAGATTTTGTAAATTATTTTCTTAGATATATCATTCACGTAAGATTTTTATGAGTGTGACTACAATCTCGGCAACCAGCGTTCGACACCCGACAATCAGTGTCTGTCATTTGGCGACTAGTGCTCGGGGCCCGAGGGCTGGCGTTGGAGGCTCGATAGCTGGCGTCTGACGTTCGGTGCCTAGAGCTCACGGTCGGCCTCCGACATCTGGCTGGCGCTCAACGACTAGTGCCTAATCGACGCCCGATACTCGCTAGCCAACTAATTCCTATGCCCAACGTTATGTGTCCGACCGCCAGACGTTGGGCGCCTGGTCGCTGACATCTGATGGTCGGTGCCTGATGCCCAACGAACAGTCAACGATAAGGTGTTCGACATACGGAACATATTTTTTTGATATTTTTTAATAATTTTTTTTGAAAAATAAACACCGTTTTTTTTCAAGAAAAATATGTACATAAGTACCAAATAGATAATTATATTTTTTAATTTTTGCTGTAAAAATTATTTCTTAAAAAAAATATCAATAAATATATTTTATAAACAACCAAATGAATCTTAAATGTATGCCCAAATCGTATTCAGAGAATCACATTGAGTAACCCATCTGTGACGACCGTGGATATTTATGTACGAAATGGCTTCATATCTAGACCCGCCTCCCGCGAACGGACCGAACTCTCGCAAGAGATATCACACACAACTGTCGAGTAAGAATATAAAAGACAACCACACAGTATAAGACACAAGAAAGTACATGTGCTCATACCTGTATATAATAATTTACAACTGTCACATTACATTATTACATGTCTAAACTAAAAGTACAACTACTGGGGCATACCCCGAGGGAGCACAAGCTCACACTTCACTACTACAACTCAACTGCTGGTGATACAAGTCTGCCACAACGCTACAACAAGCCAAACCAAACTAACGGCAAGTCCTGAAAAGAACTGTAAGGGAGTGAGCCTCAACAAGTCACTGGCTCAGTAGGGGCTACCCAAAACAACACTGGAAACTAAAGAGAACTCAACCCCAAAAAGAGTCTCACTGACAACACCAACGACCATATCATGCCATGCATTCAACATTCACATATAACCACAAGTAGACATAAATGCAACAGCTTAATCGCAACCTCGAACGGTAAGAAGGAACAACAGAACTAGTCGAACACCCCTAGTCCACTCAGCCACTGATTTGCCTAGGCCTTGAGCCTCATAGGCAAACCTTAACCACAATCAATCGCCTAAGCTATAAGCCACACAGGCAACCATTGCCTAGACTGCTAGGTACACAGGCGAACCACCACGGTTAATAGGACTGCTAACCAAGAGCAGATCCCTTTCACCACAAACCACGCTAAAAGTCGGGAAACGTACATGTGGTAGCAGGGTTGGCTACAACGGCCAAACCTTCACACACCAAAATCACGATCGGAAGCTTACTTAAGGAGCGAGTGGAAGGTCTTACTCCACGACCTCCACAGAGCACGGCTCCACTTCAACACCTGAAAAAGGCAGGTACACAGCGTACCAATACAAACCAATAACCACACGGAGTACATGTACCTCCCACCACAAGGTACCACCACAGACAGTCAAACCACAGTCTTAACTGTGCCAACACCAAGGCACGCCTCAACGGGCCGAACCTCAACCTCGGAACACGAACACAAGTCCTAGTTGGTGGCAAAGCACGAGTCAGAAAGAACGACGCCACAACACGGGAACGGACTACTGGCTGATCAGGCCAGTATCCAACCCGAACAACACAACACAAGAACTATCTCTCAGTCTCGCAGTCACGGACGTAAGGTCCAACTGCCGCTCCACTAAACAAGTACAAGAAACTGTGGAGTTCAACCAAACCACCACCACCTGCAGGTCACACACCCCGCAGGCCCATGCTCGGCACCTTTAGAGACTCTGGCCGGAGCCCTCTAAAGTGAGGCACTGGAACAAGGACTAGCCAGGGCCCAGTACGTCTACTGGTGTCCGTAACCCCCCAACTACGAGTGCGCTACAAGCGACTAACAACAAACTCACAAGTCACTGTCCCTCGTCGTCTTTCCCTCAGTCGGACGTGCTACACAAACAAGCTCAAGTGTGAGGGTGTCCAGGACAGACGACAAGACATCGTCAGTACCACCGTACCGGGACAAGCCCCGAGCACTCCCCGTGCCTGGCTCACACAAAACTTGGGGCACCCAACTAAAGAGGTATTCCGGGACAGGTGCCAGACCACCAAACTCGGCAAGCACACGAATCACGATATAAACCCTTATAATGTTTAATACAAACCACGGTACAAGTGTTAGGAATAGCTTACTCCGGTCACCATGTGACCTACGAGCCATCCCACACAGACCCACACACAATTCTCGATAACCACACGTAGACTGGCCTATCATTAGTCATCTCATGACCTCCATTGCCATTAAAACACAATGTACGGTAACAATACCGTAATCTATAGCTTTACACATGCCACGCTAATTGAATCAACACTATAGTTCATAAAGACATTAAACGACCAGAGCTAGGCTCACGTTAGAACCTCACTGCCCAACTTCCACGGCAACCATAGACATCCCATTATAATAGTACATGTGCCATGCATACACACTCCCACTAAACCACGACAATGTGTGTGCCATGCACACACCCAAACATACCACATAAACGACATGCCTTCTGCGTAACGGTACACTAACGAGGCAAACGACACACTTCAGCTGTGTTACAGGTGCCATGCACCCCGCACCAAAGCCACACACAATCGACATCGTTAGCCGGATATTTAAATTGCTGAAAGCATGCATAACCAAACCTCACGACTGAGGTCGCGACACAGAGTGGTGCCGCCTTCAGAACGCGATGCAACGACATGTCGCCAACGAAACTATAACGCGACGTAACAACATGTCGTGTTCCAAACGATAACGCGACGTATCGCGATGTCGCGTTAAGAACGCGACGCCCAGGGTGTCGCCTTAGCAGACGAAAACCCCAATCCGGACTTCATCTCCGGATCTGCTACACAAACCACCCTAAATGGTAAACCAACCCGGTTTTCATGCTCATTTCACCTCCTAGACATGGTATCTATGGTTGGTAAAGCAGTAAACATGCTAATATGCAATCTAAATCACAAACCAAGGTAGAACTCCCCACCTACACAAAGAACATGCAAACCGGCGATAGCACGACGTCTCCCCCGCTCCACGCGATGTCCTCGCGGCGAGCTCACGCTCAACACGCCACAGAAACCTCGAATCACCCGAAGGAGCCCCACAACATCCTCCCTTGGTCGAGCAGCGCTTGTGAAAGCTCTATTCAACCAACCTTCTTTAAAAACACAGGGCGGTTTAAAACGCGACGCAGCCCTACGTCGCGACCTGAACGCGACGTAGAAGGCCGTCCCCTTCATCCTGCTGACGCCAGCATGCTCGCCCAACGCGTGACACGCGGCGCGAATGCAAGCGTCAACTAAAACCGGCGGTGCCATGAACGTGACGCCAAGGGATGTCATGTTTAGAATGCGACGCTCCTCACTGTCGCGTTCACAGTCTGTGAACCAATGAGAACTTTGGGCCTAAGCTTCCAGCCCACAAAGCCTCACAACCTGCGGAAAACACCCGCTACATATGTCATCGGTCACACACTGGCCTCCACAACCACATTAAGACGATCCGAACGGTCGAAACGTTACACCATCTCAGTGGGAAACTTGTTAGTAGGCTTTTATTTGTGGAGAAATACCTTATGTACGCCGGACCTGTACGGCTGCAACTCTCGGTGCAGTCGTTGGCCGACTGATGGATGAACTTTCTCGCGAGAAAAGTTTTGAAGCTTCAAAAGGGTATTATATTTTGATGAAGTTGCCATCTTGTTTTTTAAGAGATGGATCCGACTAACACCGTACGTGTGACGGAATGCCTCATCTAGACCTGTTAAACCAGTAACAAGCCAGATTGAGGTCCGCCTCCCGCGATCGAGTCGAAGCTTCGCCAGGGATATCAATCACACGTCCGTTGAAACACAAAGGAACACACCACTTTTATATATACAGCACATGTTTACATTGCCATATTCAACAGACTGAAAGAAAGTACAAAAGTTGTCGGGACAAACCCCGAAGCACAATTGGAAAGAAACTAACCAACTACGACTACACTGCTGGCTACACTGCTGGAGGTGCTGACACGGCTGCACTGCGTCGCAGCTCAGAGCTGGACGACGGTCGAGAAACGTCCTCCTCACCCTCACCTGTGTGAGTAGAGGGTGAGCCTCGCAAGTCACTGGCTCAGTAGGGAACTCACCCAACACCGAGCAAAACCATAACACAGGTACGAAAGTAGTAAACTACTTTAGCAATTTATAGAACAGCTAAGCAAGATATTAAAGTTGTAAGCGTACTCACCGTCTGCCAACCACGTAAAGCAACATTAATAAATAAATAAACGGCAAAACCCGACAGGTGTACAAGCTAAAGTAGAGACCGCCACATTCGAGTCACGTGAACTGGTTCATGACACCAGAGACTGACTCGGACAACACACACATGTCTACCTCTCAGTCTCGCAGCCACGAACGTAAGGTCCAGCTGCCGCTCCACGTGAACAAGTCAAGCAACTGTGGAGACCAACTAACCACCACCACCTGCAGACCACACGGTCGCAGGCCCATGCCTGGCACCTCTAGAGATCCTGGCCCGAACTCTCTAGAGTGAGGCACTGGAAACAGGACTAGCTAGGGACCAGTACGTCTACTGGTATCCGTACCCCCAACCAAGAGCGCGCTACAAGTGACTAAAGACAAACACAAGTGTCACTGTCCCACTATCGTCTTTCCCTCAGCCGGACGTACAACTCAAGCAACTGAGTGAGGGTGTCCAGGTCAGACGACACAGACCTCGACGGTACAACACAAGTACCGGGACAAAGCCCCGAGCTAACAGCCTGGCTCACAGAGAACCTGGGGCACCCAACTGAAGAGGTAACCACGGTAGGCGTCGCACTACTAGCCACGTACACAAAACCACGTGCACGTCACACAAACCACGTGAAGTCCCGCACAAACCTCGTGCACTGGTGGTTCACCACACGTGAACACCACTAAACACGTAAAGAATTGGCAAACTGCGTAACTCGTACGCTAGTCACAAGCTCTCGTGCACCGAGTGCACCACAGGTGCCAACACACCATTCGATATTACTAAATAATTAATATGGAATGTTGAAACGGTGGCATGCTAGCGTCCACATCGATTGCCGCCAAGGTTAGTAAACGTCAAAGGATCTGGACGTTTAACACCTGGCTGAAGAACCTGGCGTCAAACGATGTTGACGTTGAGTTCTTCTGCTGCCAGACTCACAGAAACCCCAAACCGAACCACAATCACTCTCAGCCTCAGAAATCCACGGAAAACAAAAGGAAACACCTCTACTAGCATGTATGTATCCGAATCATGCTAGAACAACATGTTATACGCTACAAATTACTCAAACCACCCATCAACCCCACATGTTATCCTTTAACCCGAAAATGCATTAACATGCTAATTCTCATGCTTAAAACACATTACAACGATCCTAAAGAGTTAACAGGGATCGTTCCCTACCTTAGAATGCGTTAAAACCTCTTAAATCCGTTCGTTCTTCACCAAAACCTCCGCGAGCTCCGACGGCAATTGCACCCCGCTCCGGCGTTTCCTCGCCCGATTCGTCACCGCCTTATGTTCCACGATCCTCCAACCAATCTCCTGTGACCGTTGGAAGCTCTGGAGAAGTTGGGGCGTGAAGCTAGGGCAAAGGGAAGAGAGAGTAAGGTGAAAGAGCTGCCCTCGGGTGACCTTATATTATGCAAGTCGCACAGGTTGGCGTCAACCCCTATGTCGCCAACCCAACCGCCAGACATAAGCGTCCACATCTCCTGACGTTAAGTTCATCACTTAACGTCACCTACATGGCCGTTAACCTGTAGCCAATTCGGCAAGCCCTAAACTGTTTTAGGACGAAGACCTGCTCACACCACACAACCACGCCATGCAACCCACACAACCACAACACACTGGCCTCACAATGGCCATCACAACCACTACACAACTGATCTGAACGGATCCGAAAATGCACGACGTTACATTACTATCATCTAGAAAGAAAATTTTGACCTCGAAATTCATAACAAAATTGAAATGTAAACAGCTTTTACATACATATTTTTTACAGGTACTATCATCCAAAAAGAAATACAAGATCTTATTCAAACAGATACAGATACTCTTTAGCCATTTCCTCGGCTAATTCCCAGGTATCCTCACCACCCAATCTGTTCTCCCATCTTACCTTAACTAGCTCAATTTCTTTATTTCTTAACTTCTTTGTCTTTTGACTAGTGATCTGTACCAGATACTCTGGCATGGTCATGTCCGGTCTCAAATCGCCACCTTGGTAATTAATTATTTGAGCTGGATCTTCAATACATTTCTTCAACATAGAAACATGAAAGATGTCATGAACATCCGCAAAATCAACTGGCAAATCAAGTCTATAAGTTGTTTCCCCGATCCTCTCTAATACCCGGAAAGGCCCTACATATCTTGGGCTCAACTTCCCAGTCTTACCAAATCTCACAATGCCTTTACTTGGGGAAATCCTTAAGAAAACAAGGTCTCCTACTTCGAACCGAAGTGGTCTTCTCCGATTATCTGCATAACTTTTCTGCCTACTATGAGCAGTCTGCAATTTTTTTTTAATCAACTTCACTACCTCGGTGGTTTGTTGAATCAATTCAGGACCCACCATCTGCCTTTCACCTACTTCATGCCAGTTCAATGAGGTTCTACATGGTCGACCATACAAAGCTTCATATGATGCCATCCCAAGACTGGTATGATAACTGTTATTATAGGCAAATTCAACCATACTTAAATACTGCTCCCAGCTGCCACTCCATACTAAGCAACAAGCTCGCAACATGTCTTCAATCGTCTGAATGGTCCTCTCTATCTGACCATCTGTCTGGGGATGATAAGTTGAGCTATACCTCAATTCAGTACCAATCACTTTCTGTAGACTCCTCTAAAAACCAGAAGTAAATCTTGGATCTCTATCAGACACAATAGTCTTCGGAATTCCATGCAGTGGAACAATCCTATCAACATAAACTTTTGCCAGTCTATCCACTGTCCAAGACATACTTATTGCTACTAATCTGCACACTTTAGTTAATCTGTCAACAAATACCCAAATACCATTATGACCTGACACTGTCCTGGGTAAACCTGCTACGAAGTCCATAGCAATATCGTCCCACTTCCACTGTGGAATGGGCAATGGTTGCAATAGACCTCCAGGTTTCTGATGCTCTGCCTTAATCTGCTGACAGATTGAACATCTAGCAACAAACTCTGCTATTTCTTTCTTCATATGAGGCCACTAAAAATACTTTCTTAAATTCTGGTACATTTTAGTGCTGCCTGGGTGAATAGTATACCTGGACTTATGGGCCTCCTCTAGAACTCGCTGCTTAACCTCTCTCTCAGCTGGCACAAACAACCTGCCTTTGAGTCTAACTATACAATTATCATCTATACTAACCCCTTCCATCTTCACAATTTCTGCTAAACTTGGGTCGGCTCTATGAGCTTCTATAATCTGTCCATACAATGACGGCTCTACAGCACTAGTAGCTAGTACTGCCCGTCGTTGACTACTCGGCACATACAAAGAATTCCCTGCCACCTCCTCATATAATTTTCATTCCTTAATCATCATAAAACTTACATAAGCTTTCCTACTTAAAGCATCAGCAACTACATTGGCCTTACCTGGGTGATAAGCCAAACTAAAATCATAATCTTTCAGATACTCAATCCATCTGCGCTGGCGAAGATTTAAATCCTTCTGCGAGAAAATATATTTCAAACTTTTATGATCCGTGAAAATCTCAAATCTCTCGCCATACAGATAATGCCTCCACAACTTTAAAGCAAACACAACTGCTGCTAATTCTAAATCATGAGTGGGGTAATTCTCTTCCGCTGGTTTTAATTGCCTGGACGCATAAGCTATTACCTTGTTATGTTGCATAAGTACGGCGCCAAGCCCTCTTCTTGAGGCATCAATGTATAGCACAAAACCACCACTCCCTGATGGTAATGCTAACACAGGTGCTGACGTAAGCCTTTTCTTCAACTCCATAAAACTTTTCTGACACTCATGAGACCATACAAAGGGCACATCTTTCCTAGTCAGCTTGGTCATAGGTGCTGCAATCTTAGAAAAATCTTGGATAAAGCGCCTATAATAACCTGCTAACCCTAGAAACCTCCTGATCTCTGTTATTATTTTAGGCACTTCCCACTTCATTACAACTTCTATTTTACTCGGGTCCACTGCCACTCTCTCAGCTGAAATGACATGACCCAAAAACTGAATCTCTTTCAGCCAAAATTCACACTTATTGAATTTGGCAAACAATGGTTATCCCTTAACAATTGCAGGGTAAACCTCAAATGAGCTGCATGCGCCTCTTCAGATGCTGAATAAGTAAGAATATCATCAATAAAGACCACAATGAACTGGTCTAAATACGGATGAAATATCCTATTCATCAGATCCATAAAAACTGCAGGAGCATTAGTCAATCCAAATGGCATGACCACAAACTCATAGTGACCATATCTGGTTCTGAAAGCTGTTTTATCAATATCTTCCTCTTTAATTCTCAACTGATGGTACCCGGACCTCAAATCAATTTTAGAAAACACCCTTGCTGATTGCAACTGATCAAACAGATCATCTATTCTAGGTAACAGGTACTTATTCTTGATAGTTACATCATTCAGCTTCTTATAATCAATGCACATACGGAAACTTCCATCTTTCTTTTTCACAAACAATACCGGTGCACCCCACGGGGAATGACTCGGTCTAATAAACCCTTTTAACAATAACTCCTCTAGCTGCTTCTTTAATTCCTTAAGCTCTGCTGGTGCCATCCGATATGGTGCTTTAGAGATCGGCATGGTTCCCGGCAGTAACTCAATGGTAAAGTCCACCTCTCTATGTGGAGCTAAACCAGGCAAATCCTCAGGAAACACATCAGCAAATTCCCTAACCACGGGAACTGATTCAATAGAGTGACCAGCTTCTACTAGACTAACTGACGCTAGGTAAGCTACACATCCTGCATTAATTAACTTTCTAGCTCGAATTGCAGAAATTATGAACTTGGAGGTATAAAAGGGCATACCTTGATATTCAAACACTACTCCACTTGGATGACAAACCTAATCTTCTTCTTTCTGCAATCAAGCATTGCTCCATGTGCCTCAAGCCAATCCATACCCAGAATAATATCATAATCTGTTAATTGCAAAACATATAGTCGTGCCGGCATCTGATTCCCTTCAAACACAAATGGAGCTTCATCTACGTAGCACAGAGTAAGCATAAGCTCGCCCGAAGGAACCTCCACTACCAACTCACATGATTTCTCTTCTAATGGATGTGCCATAATATCCAAAAACTCTTCGGAAATAAAAGAATGCGATGCACCATAATCAAATAGAACTCTTGCTGAATAATCATAAATAGGTATTGTACCTTCGATCATATTTGATGCCTCCGCCTGGGCTCGGGTGATAGCCATAACCCGGCCCCTCCCCCGCTGCTGCGGTACTCCTCTGCCATGGCCTGTCTGTGGCTGCTGGAACTGCTGCGGCTGCTGCTGCTGCTGCTGAACACCTCTACCATATCCATAATCCCTCGGATAGGGACAATTGAGAATCAAATGCCCCGGTTGATTACAATTATAACATATGTAACCTGGTGGAAGAGTAGGCTGCCTGGCTGTACTCTGCTGCGACTCCTCCACCTCCGGCCTGAACCCTCGGCCTTGCTGAAACTGCTGCCGACCTCCTCCTCTGCCTTTCCCATTAAATATTTGCTTCATTTTCTGTCCCCATTTAACAAATCCCGAGGAAGAAGGTCCTCCCGGTGCTTTGCCCTTGCTGACTCCTACTGACTGCTGAGGTAGCCTAGAACTACCTGAACCTGACTCGCCTACTGGCCGAGTCCGAACTGCTCTCTCCAGGGTAGCCGCTCTCTGAGCTGCTTCCTCCACTGTTCTGCACATTAGCGGAATCACCGCCATCTGCAACTCCGACCTCAAGCCCCTAATAAAATATTCTATCATCATAGCATTATCAGTAACCACATAAGGTGCATACCTGCTTAATGCCATGAACCGCATTTGGTACTCCAAAACTGAAGTATTGCCTTGCTGCAAAGTCCGGAATTGCTCCCTTTTATCCTGCTGAACTTGAGGAGGGAAGAAGGTATCATTGAATACCTCAAGAAATTCCGGCCAAGTGATAGCACCCTCTATCCTGCCTGCGAAAGTGGTCTGCTCTTCAGGCGCCACCACTCCTGAGCAAAACCTCTCAACTGATAGGTAGCTAATAATACCCTGTCCGCTGCCGGACACCTCATAGTCGTGAAGACCCTCTCTATCTCATGAATCCAGTGCTCTGCTGTATTTGGATTCGGCCCTCCTGAGTAAGTGGGCGGCTGCAACCTCAAAAATTTTTCAACTTGCACCACGGGCTCTTCTGCTACAAACACGGGTGGTGGGGGTGGTACTAGTGGGGGTACCGGCGCTACAAAAGGCACCTCCACTCCTGGCGGTGGTGGAACTGGAGCTACAGGTACCGCTTCCTCAGCTGCTGGTGGTATCGGTGCTTGCTGATCCATCCTCATACGGATATCAGTGAGGCTTTCCCAAATCCTCTAGATCATCCGCTGAGTATTATCCTCCGGATCCTCTCCTCCACCGCCCCAATCTCTTCTATCTGCCATCTCTAGCTTCTGCATAAACAAAACACCAACCAGAAATATAACGACGAATCATTAAAAACTAGGGTCACTACCAGCAGTGCACCTACAGAGAATATGGCTATGTAACTCTTAGTTCCTTTATATTAACACGGACCTTGCTCTGATACCAACTGTGACGGAACGCCTCATCTAGACCTGTTAAACTAGTAACAAGCCAGATTCAGGTCCGCCTCCCGCGATCGAGCCGAAGCTTCGCCAGGGATATCGATCACACGTCCGTGGAAACACAAAGGAACACACCACTTTTATATATACAACACATGTTTACATTGCCATATTCAACAGACTGAAAGAAAGTACAAAAGTTGCCGGGACAAACCCCGAAGCACAACTGGAAAGAAACTAACCAACTACGACTACACTGCTGGCTACACTGCTGGAGGTGCTGACCCGGCTGCACTGCGTCGCGGCTCAGAGCTGGACGACGGTCGAGAAACGTCCTCCTCACCCTCACCTGTGTGAGTAGGGGGTGAGCCTCGCAAGTCACTGGCTCAGTAGGGAACTCACCCAACACCGAGCAAAACCATAACACAGGTACGAAAGCAGTAAACTACACTAGCAATTTATAGAACAGCTAAGCAAGATATTAAAGCTGTAAGCGTACTCACCGTCTGCCAACCACGTAAAGCAACAATAATAAATAAATAAACGGCAAAACCCGACAGGTGTACAAGCTAAAGTAGAGACCGCCACACTCGAGTCACGTGAACTGGTTCATGACACCAGAGACTGACTCGGACAACACACACAGGTCTACCTCTCAGTCTCGCAGCCACGAACGTAAGGTCCAACTGCCGCTCCACGTGAACAAGTCAAGCAACTGTGGAGACCAACTAACCACCACCACCTGCAGACCACACGGTCGCAGGCCCATGTCTGGCACCACTAGAGATCCTGGCCCGGACTCTCTAGAGTGAGGCACTGGAAACAGGACTAGCTGGGGACCAGTACGTCTACTGGTGTCCGTACCCCCAACCAAGAGTGCGCTACAAGTGACTAAAGACAAACATAAGTGTCACTGTCCCACTGTCGTCTTTCCCTCAGCCGGACGTACAACTCAAGCAACTGAGTGAGGGTGTCCAGGTCAGACGACACAGACCTCGACGGTACAACACAAGTACTGGGACAAAGCCCCGAGCTAACAGCCTGGCTCACAGAGAACCTGGGGCACCCAACTGGAGAGGTAACCACGGTAGGCGTTGCACTACTAGCCACGTACACAAAACTACGTGCACGTCACACAAACCACGTGAAGTCCCGCACAAACCTCGTGCACTGGTGGTTCACCACACGTGAACACCACTAAACACGTAAAGAATTGGCAAACTGCGTAACTCGTACGCTAGTCACAAGCTCTCGTGCACCGAGTGCACCATAGGTGCCAACGCACCATTCGATATTACTAAATAATTAATATGGAATACTGAAATAGTGGCATGCTAGCGTCCACATCGATTGCCGCCAAAGGTTAGTAAACGTCAAAGGATCTGGACGTTTAACACCTGGCTGAAGAACCTGGCGTCAAATGATGTTGACGTTGAGTTCTTCTGCTGCCAGACTCACAGAAACCCTAAACCGAACCACAATCACTCTCAGCCTCAGAAATCCACGGAAAATAAAAGGAAACACCTCTACTAGCATGTATGTATCCGAATCATGCTAGAACAACATGTTATGCGCTACAAATTACTCAAACCACCCATCAACCCCACATGTTATCCTTTAACCCGAAAATGCATTAACATGCTAATTCTCATGCTTAAAACACATTACAACGATCCTAAAGAGTTAACAGGGATCGTTCCCTACCTTAGAATGCGTTAAAATATCTTAAATCCGTCCGTTCTTCACCAAAACCTCCGCGAGCTCCGACGGCAATTGCACCCCCCTCCGGCGTTTCCTCATCCGATTCGTCACCGCCTTATGTTCCACGATCCTCCAACCAATCTCCTGTGACCGTTGGAAGCTCTGGAGAAGCTGGGGCGTGAAGCTAGGGCAAAGGGAAGAGAGAGCAAGGTGAAAGAGCTGCCCTCGGGTGACCCTATATTATGCAGGTCGCACAGGTTGGCGTCAACCCCTATGTCGCCAACCCAACCGCCAGACATAGGCGTCCACATCTCCTGACGTTAAGTTCATCACTTAACGTCACCTACATGGCCGTTAACCTGTAGCCAATTCAGCAAGCCCTAAACTGTTTTAGGACGAAGACCTGCTCACACCACACAACCACGCCACGCAACCCACACAACCACAACACACTGGCCTCACAATGGCCACCACAACCACTACACAACTGATCCGAACGGATCCGAAAATGCACGACGTTACAGTACGTCACTTTAATTCTGGAGAACCAACATGGAATTATCTAGAGAATCAACATTTTGACCTCTGAACAGCACCCCAAAGTAAGATTTTGACGTTCTAAGGAGTGCAACTTGAGTTTAAATAGGGGGGGTAATGGGTCGGGTCTGAATCGAGCCTAGGTTGGCCCAGGTTCAGCCCGGTCTCTAATCGACCGGCCCGGCTCGGGGCGAGGCTCGATTTTTAGAAACTCGACTCGACCTGGGACAATTATGTAAGGCTCGGCCCAGGCCTAACTCGGCCCGGTTTTATCTTTTTTAAAGCAGTAATCTTATTATTTATTTATTTATATGATAAAATTGATGTTCATCGAATCAAAACAACATAAAATAAATATTAGACTAATCTAAATAAATTTATTTCTAGTTGTTATAAATATGAAATGAATATTAAGTCATTAAACATAACTCCACAATATAATTTTCAATCTAAATATTTATAATATTAAAATTATCACCGTATCATTTATTTAATAAAAAATTTACCGGGCCACCGGACCGCCCAGGCTGGGCCGAGTCAAGCCCAAGCCCGACCCAATCTTACTCCGGGCCGGGCTCAAAATTTAAAAGAGATTAAAAATTCCATCCCATTCTCGTAAAAAATCAGACCGGGCCACCGGACCTTCGGGCCGGCCAAGTCCAGCTGAAATCCCTAAGTTTAAGAGTCAAGACAAGCTTTAAAAGCTTGCAATCAATTTTTTTTTCATAACTGATATGTGATTATACAAAAGCCTTATTTTATGGCCTCTGACAACCTCAGTAGAAAGAGTAGTTGATCAATTTGTCTAAGTGTATCAAAGTGAAATAGATATGTAACTTAGCTGTGAATAACTTCATCTGTGGATAGATTATTCACAAAACAAAGTAGCCACAAAGAATAGTCGATCCTTCGTTTGATGTTTAAGAACTTGGCAAACTATACTTATCCATAGCTAAATCCTATCCAACTTTGGTAAACTCGGTTTGTTATCCAGGAACATCTATGGGTAAAAGTTATCATCCATGCCTAGCTCAGGCAGAGTTAATAAAGGATATCCTTGGTGACATATGCCCTTTGTTAGTTGATTCAACCCTACCAAATCAAAATAAAGACTAACCATTCCCTTGTCTTCCCTTATCAATGACCAACTAGGTAAATAAAATAGCCCTTAGTTTATATATTTTTAAATGGTTGAGGATTGATGCTTCTGCAAGCTGCTGGCCAAGAGCATAGTCGGATACCTCCTTCACCAATCCACAGGCCATCCTGAGATCGAAGCATCTTCTATATGTATGTAGAAATTTTCACAAGGTGTGATGGACTTTTATGTCATAAGACAAGATGCCTTTTTCATATATATGGTGGAAGAAATGCCCCTGACTACATGTTATTCACTCTGTAAACTATTTAGGTGACTTTTCCCTATATATGTACTTAGTTAGCATCCACTAAGTAGGGCTTACAATGGAAATTCTATTTTGATATTTGTATGTTTTAGGCTTTTTTTTTAAAAGCAGAAATAGTCAGTTTCACAATTATTTTTTAGTTTTGATAATAATATATAATTTATTTATAAATTTTGTAAAATATGATATTCTTATTTTTAAGTTGTGAGAAATTTTAGATCAAGACTTTCGGTTTGTGCTCAATCTATGAACGACACCTAACTTATTTGTCTCTTTCTTAGCATAGTTGTTCGTCGTTGGGTGGGTTGGACGTAAAGATGTGGTGGGAGTGTTTAAGCCAATTTTCAAGTGGTGGATATATATCATCGGATTATAACAAAAAGAAATTGCATATAAAATTAATTTTACTTTTGTTTTCATTTTTTCATAAGTATTAATGTTAGATATAAGAAATGTCAGTTATATTTATGACTCTTGACTGTGGACAACCTAACACTAACAAGATATTGACTATCACATTTATTGAGTTTTGTGACATAGCATTTAAGTTAGATCAATCGAAGTTTATCCACCGTATTCCTTGCTCACAAGTTCGGTAGATCGCAATAGTGTTTTTGGGATTTTTTAAATTTATTTTTTAGAACAGCCTCTATAATTATGTTATACCATTTATAAGCTCGCATGTTTATGGTATTATATTTATTTTTTAGATATATTATTCTAAAAATTGTTGAAGGGTTTATCGAATAAATATGTTATTGTAAAGGTAGTCTAGGTAGATAAATAAATATCTAACTTAAAGGACTTATTGCTAGATATGATAGATCATAGTGGTTAAAAGGGGAGTGGAGTTTGGGTTTGCCCCCCTTCTCTACCCCCTTCTACCACCGTCGCCGCCGCCATCGGCTATGGATCTCCGCAGTGGCGCCGTGGGGACGCAGCAGATGACGAGGGCGAGGACGGAGCCGTGTCCCGCCACGAAAGGCGGCCCAGGGGCCGACCATTTCAGTGCCCTCTCTGACGAGCTGCTGCTCCGCATCCTCTCCTTCCTTGAAATCCGGACGGCCATATCGACCAGCTGCCTCTCCCGCCGCTGGCGCTTCCTATATCACCACCTCTCTTCCCTGGACTTCTCAGTAGACTGGGACCAGCACTCCGTCTGGTTGATCGACCGCGTCCTTCTCCTCCACGCGGCACCCCGCATCGAGATTTTCCGCCTCTCCATACGCGTCGAGACTCGCGAGGAGGACTCCTTCGCGTACGACCTGCAGATCGATTCCTGGCTCCTGTTCGCGGTGCGACGCGGCGTTCGAGTGCTCGATCTGGATATCCGGAATGACTACCCAGACGATTACGGCTCCTTCAGCTACGGCTTCCCCTCCTGGGTCTTCCACTGCAGAACGCTCGAGGACTTCTCCGCGCGAAACTGTAACCTCTACCTGCCCAGCCACATCCGCCTCGTCGCCCTCAAGAAGATGCGTCTCAGCCTGACCGAGTTAGGCCACGACGAGCTGAAGCGCCTGCTTCTCGGCTGCCCGCTTTTGCAGAGGCTCGAGTTGGAGCACTGCAGCAAAACGAGTGATCTCGTTATCGACGCTCGGGAGAGTCGGAGGCTCGAGGAGTTGGTCATCATCGACGGAGTTGATTATGATCCGCCAAGACGCAACACTACGAAGATGAAGATCAACGCACCGAGTGTCCAGTACCTGAGATTCCACGGTGTTTCAGTCAGGCGGAAATACGAAGTGAGGGATCTTTCTTCTCTTGATGTGGCAAGTTTTGACCTCGACGAGACCTTATTCTTGTACGAGGACGGGGCCGAGGTGTTTACGACGGGTCTTCTGCTGCGGGTTCATCGTGTTCGAGTGCTCAAGCTGTGCACGTGGTCCTTGCAGGTATGCCTTTTAGGCAGCAGCTTTTTTGGCTTCCCCACTTTTCTAGGACAGAGGCACCAGGAAGACGGAGATAAAATTTACTATCTTTTCCTCCATTCTAAGAAGCTCCGCTTGGTTCCGTTTATACTTTCATGTAGGGCTGCCGATGGGTATCCTATTTTGGATGATCTACTTCAGAATTTCTCTGAGAATCCTATCAGTTGCAACTCTCCCAGTGCGATTTGCATCTATCATTGTCAAAGCTATCCCCTTTCGAAATTCTAGTTTTCAATTATACTCTTGTTTCTTAGTAGAAAAATTAATGCAGAAAATATCACTCCCGTTTCCTACTCCCTAATTTCTGGTGCTTTTTGTTTCATTATGAAGCAATGTGATTATCTGGATCTGGGGTCCAAGAAAGTATTCAAGTGGGCCGTTATTGAGTTTTATCCGGAATGGACTAATGGTCGAAATTCTCTCTCCACTAGTTCCCCTACTCTTGAATTAAAAGTTAGGTAGGAATAGATTGTGGATACCATGTCAAGCGGTACCAGGTTATTAAAACATTTCCTTGAAAGGCTCAAAATCAAATTTGTTGATGTCATATCACAAGCCGTACAAGCTTTGACGTACTGGCGTTCTGCCTCTTTGTGATCATGAGAGATCATTTTTTAAGGCGCCTTTCACACCGTCAGCATATGTCAACGGTGATTTCTATCAGGAGAAGAACTTAGTGCACTTGAGTTTTGTATACTTCTTCTTTTTCATTGGCCAATGAAAAAATGACACAATGCACCCATGCAATGAGAAGCAAAAAATGCAAGTGCAGAGTGCAGAAGTCAAATGTACTAAGTTATTCTCTTCTAGCAGTTTGAGTACGTTTCGTACAGTGAATTGGTAGCGCCAGCATTGCAGTTCTCAAAGCTACTTCATGATGGCAGGTTTTTATGGTGATGTGGCTCATTTTAAAATTTGAGGGAGGCTTGAATTTGAATTTTTCTGCTTTTCTCACCAATTTTCTGTGACTTTTCTTTTCATAAATAGGTATCTCGAGAGAAAATTGCATCTTTTTTCTCTTTGCCGTCTTGGTCCGTTGGGGTCTTGTTCTCTTCCTCTCTTTCCGGCTTCTTGGCAGCCATTGTCTTCCTCTAGGACTTCCTCCCTGTTTCATCTGAAAGCTACCATCTCTAGTAAGTCTTTGAAATGCCCCAAATCTTTGACACTAAATCCTCTTCTCCATCTTCTTCTTTAGATAGTGCTCCTCTCACTGCCTGGAGAGCCTCCTCTAAGGGCAAGGGCAAAGTCAAGAAGGAAAAGGATGCCCCCTCTTACTGTAAGGTATTGTAGATTGGGAGGCGGAGGGACTCTCCTTTTGGTACCGAGTCCCTTCCTCCTACCATTTTTCTGCCCATTCTTCTGATGAACTCCATACTGCTATCTAGCCCAGGCAATTCTACCTTGTTAGCTCTTGAATCTGGGTTCAGATTCCCAATTCATCCTTTCATAATTTTTGTTCTCAACATCTATGGGTTGGCACGTACAACTAGTGTGCAATGTCTCTCTTTTTCTGTAGCTTCATAATTGCTTGCAAATTAGCAGGCGTACGTTCTAGCCTCAATCACTTTCTGTAATGACCCTGGATATTTATGTCCAATAAGGCTCTATATCCAGACTTGTCTCTCGCGAACAGATTGAAGTCTCGCAAGGGATAATGCGTACAAGTGTCCAGTAAGAATATAAATGACTACCTCAACTGTACAGGACACAAAAAAGTGTATGTGTTCATACCTTTACACAAGTATAACTATCCCAATACCTTATTGCATATCTAAGAGAAAACAACTATCTATGGCATACCCCGAGGGAGTACAAGCTCATACAGCCACAACTAACTTTACTGCTGGTGGTACGAGTCTGCCACAACGTCACAACGAGCCAACACACGGCTAACACCTGAAAGGAACTGTAAGGGAGTGAACCTCAACAAGTCACTGGCTCGGCAGGGACCTCCAAAAATAACACCTAAAACTGAAGAGACCTCAACTCCAAAACGCCTCACTAGTAATGCCGATAGCCAAACCACAACATACACACATTAAATATAATAAATTACAATTAAATATAAACACACCAACTAACACAATCCTCGAAAAGTAAGAGGAAACAATAGAACTAGCATAACACTGTTAGTCTGCCCAATAATTGAAATGCCTAGGCCACAAGCCTCACAGGCAAACCACCACAACAACTAAACGCCTAAACCACAAGTCTCATAGGCAACCTATGTATATAAAGTAACAGGACTGTCATAAATAAGTCAATCCTTGACAGACGAAACCATAATCAGAAGCTTTCCCAAAGAAGGGTAGAATACAACGAGTGGAAGGTCACACCACATGACCTCCACAAAACACAAGTTCCCTCAATACCTAAAAAGGCTGGTACACAATGTATCGCACCATAAAGTTACCCACGAAGGGTATAGGTACCTACCACCACGAGGTACCACCATGAAACCACAACCGCAACGGTGCCACCACCACGGCACACCACAACGAATAAACCACAAATTGTGAGTCACCACTCACAAACCACAAATTAGTGGAAAAGCACGAGTCGAAAAGGAACGACGCCAATACACGGGAACAGACTACTGATTTATAACGTCAGTATCTAACTCGGACACACAACATAAGAACCACCTTTCAATCTCGTAGCCACAGACTACTCAGTCTAGCTACCGCTCCACAAACACACAGACAAGCCAACCAACAATGGAGACCAACCAACACCACACTTGCAGACCATACAGCCGTAGGCCTATGCCTGACATTTTTAGGGACTTCGGCCCGAGCTGCCTAAAGTGAGGCACTGGAAACACGGGACTAGTTGGGGACCAGTGGCGTCTACTGGTGCCCATTCCCCAACCACGAGCGCGCTACATGCGATCAAACACAAAGGCAACTCAACATAAGTTGTTGTCCCATTGTCGTCTTTCTCTCAGCTGGACGTATAACTTAAACACAAGAGTGAGGCTGTCCAGGAAGATGACACAGACCTCAACAGTACATATACTGTATCGGGACAAACCCCGGGCACAACAAACACACGTGCCTGGCTCACAAAGAACCTGGGGTACCCGACTGAAGAGGTATTCTGAAATAAGCGTCGGACCACCAAACTCGGTTAGCACACAAACCACGATACATGCTTAAGCAATCGTTATTTATAACTATGGTACACATGCATCATAATTAGCTCGTCACCGGTCACCGTGTGACCTCCAAGCAACATACACAATCTCAACAACACAAAATAACTTTGCCTGTCATTGGTCATCTCACGACCTCCACATCGACACTAATCCACAATGAACATTAACCACTTAACTTAATACAATAACATAAATCACTAACTAGTCATACACTAACTCTTTAACCCAACTTATGCTTTACTAACATTAACCATCTTAAGCAACTTTAAAAAGACAGCAAAAGACCAAGGCTAGGTCCACATAGGACCCTCTCTGCCCAAGCACACAACACATCCCACAGAGGCTAAAACGCGATGGACACATGCGTCGCCTTTTAAATCGCGACGACCTATCTAGACGCGACCACAAGGCTAACGCGACAAGGCCTAGTGTCGTGACATAATCGCGACGACCTGGTACGTTGCCTTCAAGCCAAACCGACAGTCGAAGTGTAAATCGCGACAGACATATTTGTCGCGTTTACACCAATTGAAGCACGTTAACAACAATCGATAAACACCAATTGATATCACACATAAACGCGATGGACCTCACGGTCGTGTTTACATCAAGCGGTACAACATACAAAAAGAAATCTGAAATGTGATGACTCACGGCATCGCATTCATACCGTGAACGCGATGATGAACTTTGTCGCATTCGCATTTCAAATGCGACGGTGAACTCAGCTCAAAGGCCCAGCCCACTCTCTCTACCAGAAAACCCATACACATCTAATACAAATGGCAACTTAAAGCAATAAACATGATATCTACACTATGGCACACCACCCAATCATGCTTTCCACCCTTTAATCCATTCAAAACAAAGTAAAACAAGAGGGTAGTCTCCCTACCACTTAAACGAGCTCGGAGAACGCCAGATACTTCACGTTGCCGGCACGTCCACGCTCCGGACGCCATCCTCGCGTGGAACTCGCGCTGCACGAACCACCAGGAAGCTAGATCACCGTGAAACCCCACAACAACCTCTCCCTTTCGCCGGACAGACTGGCCGAAATAGATCAAAATATGCACAATCGAAATTGCGACGTAGGCAGACATCACGTTTCAAAGTTAAATGCGACCACCCTAGTTGTCGCCAATCGGAACACGGTGCGCCACGCGTCACAATGGCGCTTCTGTGAATCACGACGGGGGAGACCGTCACGTTTAAATCGCGACGACTTGCTCCGTCGCGTTCACAACCAATGAACCTACGAGTTGTTTGGCCTAGAACCTCCGACCCAAAGCGCCTACACAACACACGGAAACCACGACCAAGGCCCAATGACCACCTCTTGGTCAAGAGCACCACACCAAAACTATTAAACACAGATCAGGAAATATCGTGTTATTACACTTTCATTGTTTCTTTTTCCTTCCTCCTAGCAAGATGGTGGCTAATGACTTTTATCATGTCAAACCCAATACTTGTTGGTCTCTAGAGATCTCGGTACTTCTGATTGAGATTTCTCAATGGTGTCCAACTTCATTCTCCTTGAAACTCTGATCCTGAGCCTGAAGCATTAGGGCTCAAAGAAGACATTAGTCTCATAATGGCCCAAAGTTTTGTGGCTGATGAATTGATTGATAGGGAAAATATCCATGTCTTCGGAGATGGCACGCGGAAGGAACGTAGGAGATTATTTATGAGGTTCTTAACCCTAGGTAAGGACTAACTCTTCTCTTATTTCACAGTTGCTCTACGTCGCCGCAGGGTTCTGGGTAAAGCAGAGGCGGGCGGTTAGATCGAGATAGAGCCCGTTCCTCTTCGTCGCCAACCTAGGATGTCTTGTCGGGATAGGACTCCAACGTCTAGCAACAGGGGTCCCACAATCTAACCACCATTTGGAGGATTCGAGAGAGCAATTATCTCGGACGCTAGAGGCCTTCAAGGCAAGAGGCCACTTCAGGGGAACAACGCTCCTCCACCCCTCCGACGAAAGTAGCGCGAAGGGAACAAACACTTTAGGCTCGAGACCTCTTCCCAGGTTGTCGCCTAAAGCCTCCGTAGCAACAGCAACAACAAGAACGGTATCAGCAGTCCTCGCGCCAGCAGCAGAAGCAGCATCCCCAATTTGTTTGAGTTTGCCACGACCATCCTCGATGTCTCCATTGGCTCCGCCAAATGTCCAATCTTCTCCCACCACCATACTCGCGGGTTTGGCTTTCTCGGCCGGGGTGACTCTAGGAGACCCTGAGATGGTAACGAATGTGGGGAAGTTGATCTCACTTTCAGCCAAAGTTCGTGAGCTGGGGAAGTTGGAGGTCCACAACCTTCTCCTTGAAGGCTTGAGCCAATCCTTGCGGTCAGCCCAAACCTTCTACGAGGGTCTCAACTAGAGCCGAACCGGGACCGAGAGGCAACAAGCAATGGAAGCAGACAAAGTCCTCCTTGAATGGAAGCTGACTCGGGTGACAGAAGAGTACGAGGCGTGCAATTGAGAGGTCTAGAACCTTCGCCAACAACTTGTGGAGGAGCAGGCTAGCTAGGTCTCCCCGCGCTTTGAGTAGGAGTAGCTTGATCATGTTGCCAAAGCTACCGAGTGGGCAAAAGAGAAGGAGGCAATCGTTGCTGAATGATCTCGGCTCGTAGGAGAAGTTGTTGCAGCCAGGTGCCAAGTCGTGGTCGAGTTCCACGCATCTAAAAAATACCAACAGATCCTGATCAAGTCCTCTATGGAGCTATGTCTCTGGGTAGTGGGTATGACCTTGATACTCAGCTGGGTTTTGCTTAAGGATTTAGGAGGGTCTTGTTCTCGGTCGTGCAGGTAGGGGTGGAGGGTTTTGACTCTCTTGACCCGGGGCAAGCTCACTATGTCTCAGATATTGAAGTCTCGGACACTCCTATTTTGATCGAGGTCGAATCCCCCTCCCTAGATGATGCTAGGGAATTTGACACTGTTGAAGTGGTCGCCTTGGAGGATATAATAGCTACGGGGGCGGTTCCCACAATTATGGGTTTAGTGCCTCAGAGAGCTTCCACCACAAGAAAAAGTGGCTTTATGAACGATTTTTTCTGACAAAATTTTCGAAAGTTAACTATCTGTTGGAAATATCGATGGATTTCTGATGGAATATTTTCTGTCAAAAAATTTGATAGAAATCCCCCAATTATTTCATGTTTCGTGCTTCACTCCCCAAACCTAGTCTCTCTCTCTCTCTAGCCACCATGGCCGCCTCCGCACTGTTGCTGTCGTCGGAGCTTTCGCCGCAGCCATTGGGTCTCCCCTCCGTTGCTGGACTTTAGATATGGGTTGACACCTACATCCCCCCTATCTGGCATCCCCCCTACCCTCTCCTTGTCTGATTCATGATGTTGGACCTCTCGTAGGCGTTCAGGATGGGCTGTAGCAATGCTAGGACCGCCGCGGCACTGGCGTCCAACTGTTGTTAAATTTAGGGAAAAGTAGAAAAAATTGAGAACTTGGTGAAGAGAGAGAGAGATCAATATTGGGTATGTGAGCAGACAAATTAGTGAGATTAAGATCTACATGTAGAAGAACTTAAATGGTAATTTTTGATAGACTAATTAAGCTGGGAGGTGTCATAGCTATGGACCTCGGCGTTGATGCTGGATGGTTTGGTGGGGAATGCAATGAGGAAAGATGAACTCGCAGTTATGAATGGCTTGCTTGAGTACAGGTTGGCCTCGAATAGGTGGAGCCTAGAGTTCGATCTTGGGAGGTAGAGGTGCCCCGCCTTCTCACGGTCGCTTGCAGTAGGAATTTATTTTATTCAAATATATATATATATATATATATATATATATATTTGAAATTTTAATCCCCACAACTTCATCAAGAGAGACGTACGAACATTTCTGATCATGGCATGGACGATGTGGCCTCTCTCCAAGAGTTTCTTAACAACCAGGAACCCATCCAACCCCCTTCTTGTCCGGCCCCCTCCAATGCCCCCCCCCCTTTCGGTCGTCCAATTTTAGCATTCTTTGTTCTTCATGCGTCTCTTCTCCACATCTTCATATGAGCAATGAGTTAATGCCGTCGTGGTCAGTAGTTAAAGACTTGAGGTCCGATGTTGTCAAGGGTAGATGGGGAACTGTGAATGACTGGGGCTTCTCAGTGGAGGATTTGTTGTGATTGAAACACATGCGATTTGAGTAACCCAAACGAAGATAACACAAAAAGGTAGAAGAAAGAAGAGTTAAAGAGAACTGGAGGGCATTTGTAGGGGGCTCTTGCCTTCTTATCTTCTAATCAATCCTCTTGGGTAATATGAGAAACATTTGTTGTCGCGGTGAAAGTTTCCACACATTTTTAGAGGTGAGTCTTGCAACCACGTTAGTAATGGAGCTCACCAACATGTGTCTATGGTCGTGCTACTTTTTTACCCAAACAAGTGTTTCTCCAATAACATTAGCTTGGGTGCTCAGTTTGAACGCATGATTGATAGATTCCTTTGAGGATTCAAATTGGGGTTGGGAATTAAAGTACTGGAGTATGGTTGGAATTATTTAGATCTAATGCTATGTCATTGCCATTTGGTCTGTCTAATTACCATTCATTTTCCATAGAACTCTGGAAGAAAGAGTCTTCATATCGTTGTCAGATAAGTTGGCTGCTGAGCTCAGCTGTTGGCTGGGTTAATCCTAGAGAATATTTTTGGTCAACTGCGGTTTAAGTGGTGGAATTGCTTGATATATATCAAGCCATGCCAATTCAGAGGAGCTTTCCAGTAGTGCGTATAAAGTGAATAGGAGACTTTGATGTGTTGAATATCTAGTCTGACATGCACATTGGAATTTTAGCAAGCACGAAATTGATTTAGATCACATTATTTGGTGAAACTTATTTCTCTGCCCAAGTATAGAAGGAAGAAGATAAATGCACTAGGCATTCCATCTTTAAATTTATGAATCCAGATGGTGGAAATAATAGCCCGACATTTGTAGGTATATATTATGAGATGTTTCTTTCTTTCTGTTCTTCTTTTATTGTTTTAGTTCTATTTTTTATACTGTTCAGACTATTAATTTAAGTATTGCACCGATATCTTTATCATGTCTGGCACTTGCTTGCATGTTAATGTTCTAGTATTAATTGTGGTAGATCTATCTTAATGTCTAACATGTTAATACATCGGCATTGAGGTAATTCTATGTTATTTAATTCATCCATACATATTAGAAGTTCTTTATTTAAATGTTCGTTAAATTATATGTTGTTTTGTTCGATGTATGCATGTACATCAATGAGTATTTTTTTAATATGATTTTATTTAATTACTTCGAGTTGTGTGTTGGTGCAACCTAACATTATACGTACTTCAAGAGAGTGTGTTAAGTCTTTGTCAATGAACCTACTCATTTAAGATTTTGGGATTGATGTGTTTGTTCTCATTGCTTTGATGAGAACGCATATATCTAACTCAAAGTCTTGAATTGTTCAGTTTGGACAGTCCATGAATGTTTAATCGCACTTAGGTGGTCACTTACTATATGTGTCTGTATTGTATATTAAAATTTTAGTTGTGTCTACTCACTCATCTCTGGTATACATTTATTGATTAAATGAGCATTTTCTTAACTAGTTACTTGTAAGCCTCAGTTTGGTAACGAGTTAACTTAAAGTTAACTCAAAATTAACTCAGAGTTAATTCAAAATGTAGTTTGGTAACAAAAAAAAGTTAACTCATATGAGTTAAATTTAAAGTGGGTCAAATGTGAGTTAACTCACAATTTTCCAACCCACCTCTAGAGGTGGATTAGGGTTAGCTGAAGTGGGTTAACTACCTTTTTGTCTTGGCGGTACACAACATTAATTGCTACTTTCTCTTTTCTCAACACAACATTAATTACTACTTTTTCTTTCAAGTCACTTTTTGATATGAAAGTGGGTTAACTCACTTTATCTTTTCAAAACAATCAAAAGAAAATAGGTTAACTCAAGATAGTTAAAGTGAGTTAACACACAGGAAAACAAACTAAAAAATGAGTTAACCTTGTATAACTTTGGTCATGGGTTGGAGTTAACTCTAAACCCCAACCCATTGCCAAACTGAGGCTAAGTGTTTATGAACATTTCTTAATCAATAAATTTTTGTGGTATATTCGATAGGTGTAGGGAGACATTATCAATATTTTCAGTATATTATACAACATATATAGTATTGATCGTGTGATCAAATTATTACGGATGAGATAATCTAAATAGTTTTCCCTTCTTATATATGTTGTCTATGCCAAATGATGTGAGGATAGGTCAGGTTTTCTTTACAATTTGTGATTTTCTAAATTGATTATGAGTTAAAATTAAGTGGGTGCAGGGAAAATATCTTAACATCGTTCAGGGATGTATTGTAAAATAGTTGACTGGATGGTGTTAGAGGAGTTTAAAGATGGCGTTGACACTTTTATTTAGTTTACATTGGGGAATCTAACTGTAGCAGTAGACCAACTGGGTAATATTCGATGCCTCTATTCAAGTTGCAAAAGCCTAAAATGGATTTCTCCATGGGATGTGCAACATCATTTGTACACTAAATGATTTGTTTCAAATTATGAGTTTTGGACATGTCATGGTGAGTATGTTCGGCCGTATGATCTTGCCAATATTACTGGCACAAGTATGTACGTGGATATAGTTGTAAATACTGTTGGTCCAGATTTTAATGTTCACAAAGAATAATACAACGAAGATGCGTCGAACAATATAGCTGAATTATCACTTACTTCAGGATGCTGATGAGCCATTATGGGATGATTGTAAAAAATACTCGATTATCTGTGGTCGCCCAACTACCAAGGTTTGCCATATCGGATTTCGGCTTCGTCTTAGGAGGGTCAAAGAGAAGAGATCTAGAAGACACGCAGAAAGAGTACATGTCCTTAAAAACAACTTCGCATATGATGTAAGATGTCATATATGGGGTCGTCTCAGAGAGATCTCGGGAAGATCTCGAGAGATTAGGATAACATAAAAGTGTGGACCACATAGGTTCACATAGATAATTCCTTAAGGAACATAGATAATTGCATACATTCTCAAGTCTCAACCATGGATGACATAGGTTCACAAATATCATACAATAGGAGTGTGGGAATTGAGATTTGGGATGTGTATTTTTATTTTTCTCTCCGTAGGATTTTACTTTAAGCATAAGACCATTTAATTCATGACATGGGAACCCGTGACAAAGTATCTTATTTATCTGAATATCATAGTGGACCATGACTAAAGGCTTAGTTGCTGTCAGTAGGGGAGTGGCTATTTGAAGAAGTCATATACACGTTTGACTTTTTTCACCAGACTTTCAATTTATATTATTTTATTAAATTTATTTGAATTATAAAATTTTTAGATAGGTCAAATTATGAGGGATTAGAAAGACGCTATTTTGATAGAGTCATTAAAATCACAATTTTCTTCTTAGATAAGAGAGTTGACTTTATATCGATAAGAGATATAATTTTTTAATATTTTTAGTGGATTCAAATGGGGGATACTTTCTTATTTATATGTAATATCTTAAGTAAATGAAACTACAAATACTAACATTCATGTAAATGATATTCAGGTAAGACACCCCTGCCTGAAGAGGATCCTGACCCTGACTACTCATATCGGCCTTCTCGTTTCTCAGGAAGGGGCCAAGACTGAGATTCTCGCGAGATTGCTTACCATACCAACTACTGAATTTAACATCTATATTTTATATGAGTGTTAGTTGTTTTGATCGACTTCTCCTACTTATCAAGAATATGTTACCTCGATCTGAGATGTTGGCTAAAATGTTTTATCGTGCAAAGAAGATGGTAAATGATCTAGGGCTTGGATTCTTGAAAATTGATGCATGCACTAATCATTGTACACTATATTACAAAGATGATGTGAATAAGATATCATGTTCTATTTGTCAGCATGACGGATTCAAGTTTAAGAGAGGAGACAATTCAAAACAGAAAGATGTACCTTACAAATCATTACGATACTTTCTTCTCACATTTAGACTACATCATATATACATGTCCCTAAAGACTACCCCGCATATGAGATGACATGCAGAAAGAGTACGGCGTGATGATGATGAAATCAGTCATTCTGTTGATGGCGAAGCATGAACTCACTTCAGTCGTGTTTATTCTTCCTTCTTAAGGGAGCCACATAATGTGAGACTGAGTTTATGCACTAATGACTTCAATCCATTTGGAGGTTTTGTGGCATCTTAATCTTGCTGGTTAGTGTTCCTAACATCGTACAACCTTCTATTGGGTATGTGCATGAAGTGAGAGAATTTATTTTTATCCTTACTGATATTTGGTCCAAAAAGTTTGTGAAAAAAATTGGATATATATCTTAGGCTTTTGATTGATGAGTTGAAATTATTATGTCAGATGGAGTTGTTATCTACGATGCATCTAAAAGGTAGAATTTCACTATGAAGGCTGCACTAATATGGACAATAAGTGACTTTCCTGCATATGAAAGATATTATTTGACTGGAGCACGCATGAGAAGTTGGCATGTTCTTACTATATGGGCGATTCCAAATCATTTGTGCTGAAATATGGTGGGAAATCATATTAGTTCGATTGTCATCGGCGGTTGCTACCAAATGACCTTCCTTTCCGAAAGCAACAAGTCTCATTCCAAAAGAACACAATTGAAATGGATGAAGCATATTTGGAACGGATGTCTAGTCGATATATGGTTGTTTAACACGCAAAATATTCTTCAATCTTTATCTTTTAGAAGAGAAAGATAAATTGTTAATGTTCATCTATGTTGCGGGCATGCCAGTTTGTTAAAACAAACAAATTTCATTCATTTATTAGGCGATTTGGGTGTTGTGTACTGGACATTTTCTCACCGACCGAAGTCTATGGTAATTTACATCGAGGTGACTTCGAACACCTTTGATTCTATGTCAAAGAACGCCTTTTGTCTCTATTCATTGTGACAATATTGATCTTGATGATCGTCTTTCATGAATACACACTCTTGCAAAGAAATTTGGAATGTTCATTGCTTATACACATGTAATTGGAAATACAAATGGTCTTCCCAGACCTTTACAAATGGTCCTGATTTTATGATCGGGTCTTTAGAATTTCATTCGGTCATGATCAGACCATTTTGGGCTTGCTTCTATCACGATCAGACCGTTGGATTTGACTTTCATCACGATCAGATCGTTGGATTTGAATATCATTACGATCAAACCGTTGGATTTGAATATCATCATGATCAGATCGTTGAATTTGAATATCACCATGATCGGATCGTTGGATCGCAAGATGATCATTGTCGACCCGTTGTATTTGCTTTGTGATCACCATCACCCTTCGATGGTAATGAGACCTTTAAGTGGTCATATTAGGTTTCTGCAAGTTTGTACCCCTTTTTGAATTTTGCTGCAATCTTTCGCCCTTTCTGAGAATTTTGCAGCCCTCCCACGTCGGGATATTTTTGCAAGTATCAACCACTATGATCAAAGAGTTGAAAACTTGGCCAATGTTGTGTTTTGAAGAAGAAATCTGAAGGAGATTTGGACAGCATTGTCTCCATGACTGTTCAAGAGCTCCTATCCATTTTCTAACATTTCCAGGAACCTCTGCCATTCTTTGGCCCTTTTAGACCTTCTGCTATCGGCCGATATCCTCGAGTTTCTTTTCGTCCTTTCTCGACTTTCCTGAGTAGTCTCCGAGCATTTCCATCATTGGTTGACTTTACCTAGGTGCTTTTGCCATTTCTTGACATTTTATGTCTTTCCTGTCATTTCTTGACCTTCTCAGACATTTTTGTCATTTCTTGGCTTTTCGGAGCAATCCCTGGTATTTTCGTCATTTGTTGACTTTCCTTGAGTGCTTCTACCATTTCTTGGCATTCCATGTCTTTTTTGTCATTTCTTGACATTCTCGGACAATTTTGCCATTTCTATCATTTTTTGGCTTTTCCGAATAATCTCGAGTATTTATGTCATTTGTTGACTTCCTAGGATTCTTCTGCCATTTCCTGGCATTCTATGTCTTTTCTATCATTTCTTGACATTCTCAGACCTTTCTGCCATTTCGTGGCTTTTTCGAGCAATCCTGGATATTTCTATCATTTGTTGACTTTCCGGGATGTTTCTAGCATTTCTTGGCATTCTATGTCTTTTCTATCATTTCTGACATTCTCATGTGTCTTTGCCATTGATTGACATGTTCGGACATTTCCGCCGTTTCTTGGCTTTTTCAAATGATTTTGGATATTTTCTATCATTTCTGACATTCTCATGTGTCTTTGCCATTGATTGACATGCTCGGACATTTCCGCCGTTTCTTGGCTTTTTCAAATGATTCTGGATATTTCTATCATTGATTGACTTTCCCAGATGCTTCTTCCATTTCTTGGCATACTCAGATATTTCCATCATTTGTTGACTTCTCCGAGTATCTTATACGAGTTCTCGACTTCTTGGGAGTTTACAATCATTTCATGACTTCCATGGGTATGTTTGTCATTTCTCGACGACCCCAAAACTTAGCCCACCCTAAACCGGACTTAGGAGAACGGCATGGACTTTATATAGTTTCTTCCTTTGAAGGGATTTTCTTGCAATTTTTAAACTTAGACGGCATTTTGTTGGCTTTCGTGAAGCTCGAACATAGTTTGAATGACTTTCTCACAAGCGGGAGCACTTGTGCAATTTTCCCTCTCACGGTCTTTGGGTTTGGAACCTTTTAAGGGACATTTCTGCAATTTCTTCTCTCCAAGGGTATTTCTGCAATTCCAAACTTGGGTATTTCTGCAATTTTCTCTCTTGATGATGTTTAGGTGATTTCTGTCCTTTTGAGGACATTTTTTTGCAGTTTTCACTCTTTGGAGGATATTTCTGTAATTCTGTCCTTCCCAATGGTATTTCGGCAATTCTCCTTAATCCAGGGATATATTGACAATTTTCCCTGATACAAGGATTTTTCAGCAATTTTCAGACAGCAGTAGGACTGATTTGCAATTTTATGCACTCTGGGCATTTCTGGAATTTCCCCTCAAACAGGGAACATTTCTGGAATTTTCCTTTAACATGACATTTCTGGAATTTTCCTTTAACACGGGGTATTTCTGGAATTTCCCTTAACATGGGGGTATTTCTGCTTTTTCCCCTCAAACAGGGACATTTCTGCAATTTTCCTAGATATGGGGGTATTTGCCCTCAAACAGGGGTATTTCTGGATTTCTGAAATTTTATGGCGGTATTTTTGCTATTTCCCCTCAAACATAGACATTTCTGCAATTTTCCCAGACATGGGAGTATTTGCCCTCAAACAGGGGTATTTCTGGAATTTTATCGGGGTATTTCTGAAATTTTCTCTCAAACAGGGACAATTTTGCAAATTTTCCAGGCATGGGGGTATTTCTGCTATTTTCCCAGACATGGGGGTATTTCTGCAATTTTCCCAGACATGGGGGTATTTTCGCTCAAACAGGGGCATTTCTGCAATTTCCCTTCACATGTGGTATTTCTGCAATTTTCCCTCCCCATTGAGCATGTTTCTTCAATGTTCTTTCCAAAACGGGTATTTCTGTAATTTCAGTCCTTTGAAGGACATTTGCACCATTTCAGTCCTCCTGAGGAGATTTCTGAAATTTGTAACCCTTCAGGGGCATTTATGCCATGTTTTGTTGAACAGGGGTCTATTTGCAACATTTCTCTATGCAGAGATTTATTTGCAATAAATACATGACGTGTTTGATATCAACCATTTAAAACATGTCATCTTTCTGCATTTTATGACTTTTTGGGCATATATATAATTACATAAAGTTTTTGGATATAATTGTAATTTGCAATCTATTGCAAAAATATAAGTCCATTAGAAATTTAGAACATATAAATGGACAAATATATGCATTTGTAATTCTCCATCGTGAAATCATGACATACAT
Source organism: Colocasia esculenta (assembly GCA_014218235.1). NCBI lineage: Eukaryota > Viridiplantae > Streptophyta > Magnoliopsida > Alismatales > Araceae > Colocasia > Colocasia esculenta. The sequence goes on along the minus strand of CM024759.1, from coordinate 103,386,552 downwards.
GCTTTTCTTTTTTATTTTGGGCCATTTTTCATATAACAAATTTCTATGGACTTTGCTGCAAAAGAGAATCCATGAACAGGGGCCTGCCTCTTCTTTTCTTCCCACGAAGGACCAAACAAGCAGCAGAGCAGGGGCTGCTCCAAACATCTTTCACTAGCCTTCCACAAATCCCTTGGCCGATTTTTCCAGCTCCTCCAAAACTTGGTAGATCTCTTCTCTTGCCTTGCCGCCTCCTTTTGGAGCATTGGAGTTGGCCCCTTTTATAGGGGGCTAAAGAGTGGGGTGGCAACACCACCGGGAGGTGCACACCATCGGATCTTTGGGGCGCACCTCATGGGGATTCCCTGGCCCACCCGGTGGTGTACACCACCGGTGGGGCCCACCATTGGCAGGGCCGATGGTGTGCACCACCGGCCTGCGTGGGTGGTGGTCTACTTAGTACGCACGCGTGCAGTGTGCGTGCGCCCTGCACGTGCGCGCAGTGCGCGCGTGCGTGCACGTACTTGCGCGTAGTGCACGTGCGCGGCCAGTGCGTGTGTGCGCACGCAGTGTGCGCGCGGCCTATGCACAGTGTGCGTCTGCGCGTGCAGTGCATGGACAGTGTGCGACCTGCACGCACTGCCTGGGGCGGTGGTGTACACCACTGGCCTGGTAGTGGTGGGGCCCGCCGATTTTTTCTTTCTCTCGGTGGTGTATACCACTGGTCAAAGGGCCCACTTGGATTCTCCCACCGGTGGTGCACACCACCGGTGATATGCATGGCTGGTGGTGTATACCATCGGACAATGGGGCCCACTTGGGTTCTCCCACCGATGGTGTACATGGCTGCTGGTGTATACCGTCGAACAGTGGGGCCTACTTGGGTTCTCCCGCCGGCGGTGTACACCACCGATGATATGCATGGCCGGTGGTGTTTACCACCGGATAGTGGAGCCCACTTGGATTCTCCCATCGATGATGTACACCACCGGTGATATGCATGGCCGGTGGTGTATACTACCGAACAGTGGGGCCGACTTGGGTTCTCCGGTGATGTACACCACCGGTGGTGTGTTTTGCAAGCTGGTGGTGTACACCACCGGGTTGCCCCAATGGTGGCCCTCATTTTTTTTGTTTTCTCCTATAAATAACCCACGTGGGCCATTGGCTTTTGCCACGTGGTTTGTTCCAAGGAGATTCTTTCTGACTTAGTTGGTTTGCGCGAGAGGATTACGTCATTTTCATGCCGTTTTTTTTACGGACATAGGTATCAGACGTAACCTTTGCACAAATGACATGTCACGCGTCATGTAGGATGACTTCCGCTGGGACATTCTAGGGCTTAAAATTGTTATTCCGGTGTTGGATTTTATCCTGGAACGTCATGAAATGATTGATTTTAGTTGTAGCCGTGTCCAGGGGGACATTCCTCTGACATTTTATTCCAAAAATTCAGAATAAATAATTTTATTTTATTTATTCATTATGAAAATTACGGATAAATAGCCCAATGGGTTATCCTTCACCCGGGACCCCGGTTAAATATTTTTTCCTACGTTTACTTGTTCCAAACATTTAGAACACGTGTAATAAAATTCTTGAGGGGAATTTCATTCCGGAAACGCCGGAGTTTAAATGATTTCCACTTTGTTTCATCTTGAAGGGACCACTTTCAGCTTTTTCAAAATCTCACAGAAATAGACATTTTATTTTTTTCTTTATCTATTTTCTACGATTTAATTTGAAAAATCAGAACAAATACTTTCTTTTTCATTTATTTGTCCTGAAAATTCAGATTAAAGAATTTGGGGAGTTATTCGAACTCGGAAACCCGAATAAATATTTTTTCTCCCTGTATATTTGTTCTAAAATAATTGAAACAAGTATTTTCATTGGGAAATTTATGATGAACAATTTTTTTGGTTCAACAATGGCGAGGCGGGTGCAAAACTTACCATATGTAGTACAATTAGTTGGTAGTATCTGTCAACTTTTAAGATTTGAAAAGGATCACAACTGGGTGAAGAAAATGATCTTTTGAGAATTGCCTCATTGGTCAACTCTTTTAATACTTCACAACTTAGACGTCATACATACCGAAAAAAATGTCTTTGATAATCTGTTCAACGTGATCATAGATGTAAATGGTAGAACAAAGGACAATGTCAAAGTGCGTATAGACTTGAAAATACTTATGTCGTGCCAATCGGTCCTACATGATCGAGGTGATGAGAGGGGCACACGAGAATTAACGAAATCCAAAATAGATTCTTGGTTTGAGCTCGACGCTCAAAGAACTATTCTCGAAAATGACTTATTGTAAATAAAGGAAAATATCTAGTTGAATGTCCAAAATGTAAAATACAGGTCTGATCGATGTGTCGATCGATCCTACACGATCGAGGTGGTGAGCAGGCTATCAAAAATCATCCGGATCAGGATCAGATCGTCCGATTCGAATCGATTTTGGGCCGATCGATCCGATCCGGGGTAACCTTGGTAGGGGCCAATTCCAGGCCGAGTCCACTCCGATTTCAGGCCTTATTTACCTGAATATCATTTAAGTAAATGATTTTATTTACTTACGATATTACATGTAAATAAGGAAGTATCTTCTATTTGAATCCAATAGAAATATCAAAAAAATCATATCTCTTACCAATAAAAGGTCAACTCTTCCATCGAAGAAGAAAATCACGATTTCGGTGATTTTAGCAAAATGCTAACTTTCTAATCTCTCATAATTTGGCCTATCTAAAAATTTGATAATTCAAATAAACCATATGGAACACTAAAAATCTAAAGTCCGGTAAAAAAGTCAAACGTGCACATGACTTCTCCGATTTGAGTAATGATAGTTTATGTTTGACCAAATCCTGAGAGGTCTCAAGCAGACTAAATACTGTCAGTAGGAAAGTGCCGCCTCAAGGCTATGAGGCGCACGCCTCAAGGCGAGGCGCCCACAAACAGCCTTAAGGCTTACGCCTTGTATCAAATATATGAGGCTTACATTTTTTTCTCAAATGAGGCGGGTTGAGGCAGTGAGGCGAACCTGAGGCGTACTGCGTTTGCAGATAATAGACGGTCAAGATTACATTTGAGATAGTTAAAATATTAAAATAAGTTTTAAAAATAGGTCAATTCTCTTCGTGGAAGACCCACTCATCCGCACGAAAGAAGACGGAAGAGTTCTTCAACTCCAGGACTTCTTCTCTGCCCTAGCTGACAGGAGGAGCGGACGTTGGCCTCGGGACTTGGAGTTCAGAGGGCGGTGGGTGTGTTTTTACTACATAAAACTAAGAAAAACCTTTGTTCTCACTTCTCACATCAGGAAACCAATCGCGTTGGCCGGTGGCTGTGTTTTCACGGCAAGAGTTCAACAACGACAACAAGCCTCTGTTTGTCGTTTTAAGTTATTTTATGGTTGTAGTTTTTTTCTTATTATTATTTTTGATGTCTCAAATCTTAAATTAATAATTTAGATTTTGCCATCATACGATGTATTGTTTGCATAAGTTGAATCAATCTATCAATCACACCATCTATCGTTGAACTAAGTATAACATTTTTTATATATTTATATAATATATCTTATATTTATTGAGGCTTACGCCTCAATGAGGCTACGACCGACCACCTCAAGTCTTTACAAACCTTGGCCAGGATTGGTCCAGATCGGCCGATCCCGGATTGGGATCGGCCGATCGGATTAATTTTTGGCTAGCCGATCTGGCCCCGATCCTCGTGTTTTTGAACCTTGGTGGTGAGAGTGATTTGTGAGAATTGAGCGGAATTAAATTGGGTTTTTGGTTTGAGCTCGGTGCTCAAGGAACCGTTGTCCAAATTGACTTATTATAAAGAAAAAAAGAATACCAAGTTGGGGATCCAAGATGTGAAATATCGATCTGATCAGTATGCTGAGCGATCCTGCATGACTGGGGTGATGAGAGAGCATGCGAGAATTGACAAGATTCAAATCGGACTCTCGATTTTAGCTCGGCGCTTAAAGAACCATTCTCTGAATTGACTTAGTATAAATAAAGGAAAATATCTAGTTGAATGTCCAAAATGTGAAATATAGGTCTAATCGATGTGTCGATCGATCCTACACGATCGGAGTGGTGAGAGTGACTTGTGAGAATTGACGGAATTCAAATTAGATACTCGATTTGATCTCGACGCTCAAAGAACCATTGTTCAAATTGACTTATTATAAAGAAAGGAAAAAAACCAAGTCGGGGTCTCAAATGTGAAATATCGACCCAATCGGCTTGTCGATCGGTCCTGCACGACCAGGGTGATGAGAGAGACATGCTAGAATTGATGGTATTCAAATCAGATTCTCGGTTTGAGCTCGATGCTCAAATAATCATTTTTTGAATTGCTTAGTGTAAATAAAGGAAAACATCAAGTTAAATGTCCAAAATGTAAGATACCAGTCTGATCCATGTGCCGATCGATCCTACACGACTGGGGTGTTGAGAATGACATGTGAGAATTGATAAAATCTAAATCAGATTCTCAATTTGAGCTCGGTGCTCAAAGACCCACTGTCTAAATTGACCTATTATAAAGAAAGGAAAATACCAAATCAGGGGTCCAAATGTGAAATATTGATTTGATTGACATGTCGATCGGTCTTATATGACTGGAGTGATGAGAGGGACTTGTAAGAATTGATTGAATCTAAATTAGATCCCCTGTTTTAGTTCGGTGCTTAAAGAATCATTCTCCGAATTGATTGGGTGTAAAAAGAAAAATACCAAGTTGAGGGTCCAAAATGTGAAATATTGTTCCGATCATGGTATGCAATCTCGCGAGATTCTCGGTCTCGGCCCCTCCCCGAGAAACGAGATGGCCGAGATATGTCTTCAGGGTTCGAGTAGGGTTGTCAGGACCCCTTATCAAGTAAATGTTATAATTTATTGTTTCATTTACTTAAAATATTACATGTAAATAAGGAAGTACCCCCCATTTGAATCCAATAAAAATATCAAAAAAATCATATCTCTTACAAATAAAAAAGTCAACTCTCCCATCCAAGAAGAAAATCGTGATTTCGATGGTTCCAATCAAAATAGCGACTTTCTAATCTTTCATAATTTGTTATAATCCAAATCAGATTCTCAATTTGAGCTCGGTGTTCAGAGACCCACTGTCTAAATTGACCTATTATAAAGAAAGGAAAATATCAAATCAGGGGTCCAAATGTGAAATATTGATTTGACTGGCATGTCGATCGGTCCTATATGACTGGAGTGATGAGAGGGACTTGTAATAATTGATTGAATCTAAATTAGATCCCCTGTTTTAGTTCGGTGCTTAAAGAATCATTCTCCAAATTGATTGGTGTAAATAAAGAAAAATACAAGTTGAGGGTCCAAGATGTGAAATATTGTTCCGATCATAGTATGCAATCTCGCGAGATTCTCGGTCTCGGCCCCTCCCTGAGAAACGAGATGACCGAGATATGTCTTCAGGGTTCAAGCAAGGTTGTCAGGACCCCTTATCAAGTAAATGTTATAATTTATTGTTTCATTTACTTAAGATATTACATGTAAATAAGGAAGTACCCCCCATTTGAATCCAATAAAAATATAAAAAAATCATATCTCTTACAAATAAAAAGTCAACTCTCCCATCCAAGAAGAAAATCGTGATTTTGATGGTTCCAATCAAAATAACGACTTTCTAATCTTTCATAATTTGTTATAATTTGGCATATCTAAAAATTTCATAATTCAAATAAACCTAACAGAATACTAAAAATCTAAAGTCCGATAAAAAAAGTCAAACGTGCATATGACTTCTCCAAGGGAGCCACTCTCTTACTGACAGCACTTAGTCTGCTTGAGACCTCTCAGGATTTGGTCAAACCTAAGCTATCATCACCTAAACTCATGAGATTTTTCACTTTCTAATTGAAAATAAACTAGAATACTAAGGAGAAAAAAAATCAAAATGCATATCTCGAAGCCCAATTCTCACACTCTTGTTGTATGATATATGTGAACCTATGTCATCTATGGTTGAGGCTTGAGAATGTATGTAATTATCTATGTTCCTTAAGGAATTATCCATGTGAACCTATGTGATCCACACTTTTATGTTATCTTGATCTCCCGAGATCTATCCGAGATCTCTCCTCTTTGACCCTCCCGAGACGAAGCCGAGATCCGATATGGCAAACCTTGGTTTCGATCAACGTATCAATAGATCTGAGACGACTTGGGTGGTGAGAGTGACATGTGAGAATTGACGGAATTCAAACTAGATTCCAAATTTTAGTTTGGCACTAAAAATACATTATCTAAATTCACTGAGTGAATAGTTCATATATTCTTTCTTCAATTTTTAAAAATAAATAAATTATTTTATTTTATTTATATATCTAATATTATTATTTTTAATATGACGAGCATGAGGCAGACAGAGAGGATGATGCGGTAGATCTTGATTGATTTATATTTTTTGATTGGCGATATTGATGTTGTGGAAGTTTTTATGAATATTTATTGTTGTGGATGATTTTATAGATATTTATTGTTATTGATGTATTTTATAGATATTTGTTGTTGTTGATTTTTTTATAGATATATTATATTATATTTATTGCAATTTGAAAAAAATAAAAGAACACTTTCCAACAAATAAGCTCCACTGGACTTTCCGTCTCAATCTTTGACGGAATTTTTGACGAAAATGACTTCCGTCGGTATTTTTCGACCCTCCTTTTTGGAGGACGGTTTCCGACGGAAATATGTCGGAAAACCATTGACAACTGTTATTTTTGACGGATTTCCAATGGATACTGTTCGTTGGAAACATCGCTTTTTCTTGTTGTGTTCACCCAAGGCAACTCCTTCTGCTGTGCCAAGTGTCAACGAGTAGGGCTTTAATGCTGCATTTCTATTCCTTTTTTTTTTACACTGTCCAAGCTTTTGCGAGTAATGAACAACTCAAATTTCTGTATATTGTCTTTCATTTCTATTGAATGGAAGTACATTGACTCAAGCAGAAAATTTCTAAGGGCTTCAACATTCCAAGTCTGGCGTATAGACCGACCTTTAAGTTGATTAGCTTATAGACACTTTTTCTACCGACTTTACTAACTCAATAGGGTCCTTCCCAATATCTTATTTACCTGAGGATTGCATTTATTAACTGAAATACATCAAAATAAAGTGTATGACACAATCATGTTAATGTATAAATATAAGGATATGTATATCAATCATGGAGGTGTATACTAATGTGCAATATCTTATTTACCTGAACATCAGCTAAGTAAATATTAATATTTGTATTTTTATTTACTTAAGATATTACATGTAAATAAAAAAGTACCTTATTTGAATCCAATAAAATATCAAAAAATTGTATCTCTTACCAATAAAAAGTCATCTCTTCCATCCAAGAAGAAAATCACTATTTTGGTGATTCCATCAAAATTACGTCTTTTTAATCTCTTATAATTTGATATATCTAAAAATTTCATAATTCAAATAAACTTAATAAAATACTAAAAATCGAAGGTCTGATGAAAAATGTCAAACATGGTTGTGACTTTCCAAGGGAGCCACTCGTCTACTGACAACAACTAAGTCCTAATCACTAGGAGAGTGACTCTTTTAAAGAAGTCACATGTATGGTTGATGTTTTTCACCAGACTTTAGATTTTAATATTTCATGTGATTTATTTGAATTATAAAATTTTTAATTAAGCCAAATTATGAGGAATTAGAAAGTTGACATTTTGATAGAATTACCAAAATCACGATTTTCTTTTTAGATGTGAGAGTTGACTTTGTATTGATGAGAGAGATGATGTTTTTGATATTTTTATTAGAGTCAAATGGAGGGTATTTTTTTATTTCTATGTAATATCTTAAGTAAATAAAACTACAAATACTAATATTAAGTTAAATGATATTTAGGTAAAAAGGTCTGAATCGGCCTGAACTCGGCTTATAAGCGACTTGAACTCGGCCCCTGACAAGGTTACCTCGGATCAGATCGGAGACCCAAAAATCGATTTGGATCGGTCGATCTGAGTCCGATCTGGCCGATTTTTTGATACCTTGCTTGGGATAAAAATCTTTATCCTTGACCTTAGCATTGTAATACTGGACATACGTCTCTGGTACTCGATTACATGGGTTTAAGATATTTCTCATATTTCTTTGCACAAATCCGTATTTTCCTTGAGGTTTTAATCGTTGTCTCCTGGATTAAAGTTACTGAGGGAAGGGCTATTGACCTTTTGGGGATTGATGGCTTTTGTGCCATAGATGAGTTGGAATGGCGTTTTACCAGTAGAAGCTCTAGGAGTCGTTTGGTATGCTTAACTCCTCTAGCTTGCTTCCAATTGAGTTTTCAATCCTTTGATCAAGATCTTGACCAGCCAATTCACTTGAGGATGTGCTATCGAGCTAAAGTGATTACGAATTTTTAACTCGACGTAACTCTCCTTTAAGTAAGAAGAGTCAAACCAAGGTTTGTCATATCGGATCTTGGCTTCGTCTCAGAAGAGTCAAAGAGAAGAGATATCAGAGAGATCTCGGTAAAATCTCGGGAGATCAGATCTCGAGATCCCGAGAAAATTCATATATGATGACAACAATTAAATTGATTCATAGATAACATAGATATTACATATATTTTCAACAATATATAACACAATTTCACACCAACATCAGTCCATATAAATAAAAAGGTTAATGGTGCACAACTGCATATAAATTAACATATGTCCATCTCACAACAAAAGTACGTAAAAGAAAGTCAATATAGATCTATGATACAAATTACAAATAATGGCCAACTGGTCAACACTTCATCCACTTGACTTTAATATTGTTCAGAATAATAATTTTGAACATAAGCACAATATTACTCCCATGTCATTCTTTGTTGATACATATGCATGTATTCTCTCACATATGTATCATACTCATCAGCAGAAAGATTAATCAAGATCCCAATGTGGGTTTATGCATTATAAGAATATGACATAGTTGGCACTACCATTGGTAAAGGATGTGGATATGCTTATGGCATGTTATATGATTCATATCCATAACCATAAGATGAGCTAGATGACTCCTGTTGTGGAATATATCCATAACCATATGACGAAGATGATGCATCTTGAATTCTTCCATGTCTCATGACTCCCACCAGAAACGTCCATCGAACTAAATGTGTGAGAAAGTTCTGCTTCATCATCATGTTGCAATCTTCGATCTTGATTATTCTTTCTTCGACGTTTATATGTTCTTGGGGCAATAGGAAGGTGTGAAGATTGATAATCTCCTATCACATGAGTATGTCCTCCATCATGATCATATCCTTCATTATTTCCATGGCTTCCCTTAACACTCTCCCCATCACCTTCCCCTCCAGTCCCTCCATGATCTTCATTGTCACCATCACTTCCATGAGTTCCATCAGATGATTCATTATCAATGTCATGCTCAGAATCTTCAAATAAATCCACATCAGAACTAGGGTCATCATCATGACGATGGGTAGATTCAGAAGATGATTAAAAAATTTGATGTGTAAGTGCATCCACATCAATGCCCGCCTCTCGTGCTGCATTAGAAATCTCTTGTGATGGTCGACCATTTTCTTCATCTAAAGTGTTACTTGCAATCCATTCAGCATATGGATTCTCTCGATCATCCATGTCATTTTCACCCAATAATGTAAAATAATCAAGTGGATCATCCTCAGGTTCACCCCCCCTCCATGCTCAGCCTCCATTCTCTTGACCTTCAGCTTTATATTGTAATGACAATATACAAGCTTCTTTAACTTCAAATAAGATAATCTATTTCTTTGCTTTGTGTGTATCAATGCAAATGTACTCCAATCTCTTTCACAAGGTGAAGCTGATGCTGTTTGTAATAAAACTCGAACTGCAAGTTGTCTCAACACTGGTGCATCATTTCCATACATTTTCCACCATTCTCCTTAAAAAAGCCACAATCAATAGTAGTGAGAAATAGAATTCTTATATACATAAGTATGACAATTCATAATTGTAAAGTACTAACCTGGCCACATAGTCTCTACTTCCTATAGCATTTTTCGTTCCGAACATGGCCAATCCATCTCTAAACTTGATAATCTATAGAATAAAATTTATCTTAATTGATTGTCATAAATAAAAAAAATTAAAGATGTACAATTTCAAGTTTAGTTACTTCACCTCATTTCCAAATTGAGATCTCCCTTTTGATTTTGAAATAAAAAATTCATTTGATAATATAACAAAAAAATAGTAAGCATAAAAAATCTTACTAGCCTTGTAGATAGGTGCATTCATTGATTTCAACCACCTTTCATCAATTATCTTATGCACCCAAATATAATTTTTTGGAGATGATATCTTAATTCCCTCTTTCATAATGGTCATAGCATGATAAACAAAACCCATGCTAGGATATTTATCTGCATCGATAACTCTCAACATATGATACATGGGATTCATAATCTTTAAAGAATGTCGTGCATAATCCCAAAACATGGGAGTGCATATGATTTGCTCCACATTCTTCCCTATTAAAGTGCTCATAAAATTGGAATTTCACCATTCAGATCTAAGGAAAAAGTTTCGCAAACCATCTCTTTCACGCAATAAACTTTGGAGAGCTAAATAATTCGTTGTAAATCGAGTTGCTCCAGGTCGAATGAGATCTCGTCCACAAGATTTTCGAACTCGATCAACAACCCAATTATGATTATATATAAATTTAGTGACAATTCGGCCCATGTCCACAGCCTTCTTGACCATATTATGTTTAGCCACATGTTCAAATATCAAATTTATACAATGAGCAGCACAATGAGTCAAAAAAAGATCGTACTTTTTTTTAAATAACAAAGTACTTGCCTTTTTGTAACTACTTGTATTATCTGTGACAATCTACACTACTCTCTTTCTCCAAATTTCTCTGATCTTCTTTTCCATCAATTGCATGATATACTCATGGTTCTTCTCTTTACCTGTTGCATTAACAGAGTATAAAAATATAACATTTCGTGCACTATAAACCATGAGATTAGTAATGGACATTCTAGTAGGTCCAATCCATCCATCATATAAAATAGAACAACCATGCGTATCCCAATGTGGCTCTAATTTTTTCACATCACTTTCTATCTCAGCCACCAACTCATTTAAATATTTACTAAGAATTTCTTTAGGAGTTGGTGGGAGGACTGCACGGCCAAGATTTTGTGCCTCAACTATCATATTCTTAGGACGATGATCTCTAGCAGCATTTGCAGGAATATGATTAAAAATGAAGAATTTCGACACCATTTTACCTAGAGATTCTCTTAGTGGTCCCTTAGTCAACATAGATGAAATTTTTGGTTGTCTTACATCATCGACTTGTACAACCTTGCTTCGGTTGCGGTTCCAGATATCTTTACACTAAAGCTACGCCTCATAAAATCTGTTATAGTTCGTTTTGACTTCTTCCCAGAACCACTTCCACTAACTTCTGTTGCTTCAACTTGAATTCTATCACGTTCCATTTCATCAATATTCTATCGATCTACTGCAGAAGACACTGCACTGCAGCGATACTGATAAACTTCTTCCCCTTCCGCATGCTCATCATTAGAATTGCCTCCCATATCACGCAACTCATCCATGACTCTTTCTTTTGTTGCTTTTGCCTTCATAGATTCTAAAATCTTTTGTTGTTACATTTCTTTCAATTGTTTCCTCACTTCTTGTGGGCAAAGTAGGCACTTACTCACATCTTATCCACTTTCCTCAATTAAATGATTTTTCACTCTTGTAACACCACCAGCTTTCATCACTTTTTCACAAAACTTACATGTTGATGTTTTGCCCTCGAGTGCTCCACATTGCCAACTAATATCAGAAAAAGACATGCATATGCAAACCTCCGTAAAAATAGAACCAAATGTACATAAATGCAGGCAAGGAGAAGAAATTATAGAGAAAAGAAGCAACTCAAAGAATAAATAAAAAATATAAACAATTCAGCTCAAAGAAAAAAATAAAAAATAAACACAATTCAACTCAAATAATAAATAAAAAATGTAAACAAATCAGCTTAAAGAATAAATAAAAATGTAAACAAATTCAGCTTAAAGAATAAATAAAAAAGTGTACACAAATTCAGCTCAAATAATAATAAGAAATGTAAACAAGTTCTGCAAACTCCTATAAAAATGGAACAAAATGTACACAAATATAGGTAAATAGAAGGAATTATAGAGAAAAGAATCAGCTCAAAGAATAAATAAAAAATGTAAACAAATTCAGCTCAAAGAATAAATAAAAAATGTACATAAATTCAACTCAATAATAAATAAAAATGTAAACAAATTCAGCTCAAAGAATAAATAAAAAATGTACACAATATCAGCTCAAATAATAAATAAAAAAGCAACAAATCATAGAGAAAAGATGAGACAAAAACATTTAAAAAAATAAACAAACAATATTATCCATCAATTATCAAGCTTTGACTGTGAGTTTGTGATGTGGGGGTGGGAGACTGTGGATGTGTCATGTGTGAGTGTGGGGGTGGGGGCCAGGATCGCTTGAGGAGGGGGGTGTGGAGTTTTGACTGTGAGTTTGTGACTGTGGGGTGGAGACCTTGGATGTGTCATGTGAGTGTGGGGGGTGAGGGCCGGGACCGCTGAGGGGATGGAAACAGTGGAGGTGTTTGGGGGGGGGGGTGTGGAGATAGAAGAGGTGTTGGGGGGGGGTGTGGAGATAGTGGGGTGGGTGATGGATAGTGGAGGTGTGTGTGGAAGGGGGGGGGGAGACGGACAGTGGAGGTGTTTGGGGGGGGGGGGGGGGGAGGTTGTGGAGATAGTGGGGTGGGGGATGGACAGTGGAGGTGCGTGTGGGGGGGTGTGGGAGACAGATAATGGAGGTGTGGGTGTGGGGGTGGTTTGGCGGGGGTGAAAGAGAGGGGAGGGAGAAGACCACAGTAGAAGGGTGCGTGTGGGTGTGTATGTGTGTGTGTGGTGGGGAGGGGAGGGGGGGACGACAGTGGAGGTGGGGGGGGGAGAGGACGACGATGGTGTGAGGTGAGGGGGGAAGGGGACCATGGTGGAGCTACGTGTGGGTGTGCATGTGTGTCGGGGGGGATGACAGTGGAGGTGTGAGGGGGAAGGGGATGACAGTGGAGGTGTGAAGGGGGGAGGAGACCATGGTAAAGGGGTGGGGGGTGTGTGTGAATTGGGGGGGGGGACATTGGGGCAACAATGGAAGTCCAGGGGGGGCATGGTGGAGATGTATGTGTGTGGGGGGGGGGGGGAGGGGGACCACGATGGAGATGTCTGTGTGTTGGGGGGGCGGGGGACCACGACGGAGGTGTGAGGGGGGAAGGGGACCACAGTGGGGGGTTTGTGTGTGTGGTGGGGAAGGGTGACAACGATGGATGTGGGGGGGGGAGGCGACCATCGTGGAGGGGGGGATAGTGGTGGTGTGAGGGTGAGAAGGGGGGGGAGGCGACCATTGTGGAGGGGGGGGGAGACGGTGGTGGTGTGGTGTGAGGGTGAGGGGGGGGGGGGAGGGGAGATGACAGTGGAGGGGGGGGGCATGGTAGAAGTGCAACTGTGAGCGATTGAGGGTGGGGGATACTAGTGGAGGGGCACTCACCTTTTCGACGGGAAGAGTTCGACTTTGGGGCGAGGAAGATGGCTTCGCGCTCTGTCGCGTCGGTGATGTCCAGAGGTGTCGCTCGCACAATTGTCCATGTCGAGATGGGCCGCGGCCGACGATGCGCCGTTCGGTGATGAGAGAGAGACGAGGTGGCGTGAGGATTAGGGAGGGAAGGGGAGACGACGATGGAAGGGGGGGGGGCACGGTGGAGCTGCAACGGCCTCTGACGGTGAGGGCAGATTGGCAGAGAGGTGAGGGTAGAGAGGACTCAGGAGGGAGAGAGGTGAGATCGCCACAAGAAGGGAGTGAGGGACGAAGGGTGGGGTTTATACCTGTTAAAAAATATAAAAAAAATATTTTAACAGGAAACATGATGGGACAAATCGTGACCCTCTTGAATCCGTGCGCGGTGTGGCCAGTGAACCGCGCCCGCCCGATCGCCCGTGACCCCCTTACCTTTCGCACTAAAGAGAACTCACATGTGCCTTTTGTCCCGTTTCGGAGGTCTCGCTTCTCGAGCTATCACCGAGACCGAGATTCTCGCAAGATCTTGCAAGATGGCAAACCATGAGTCAAATTGTCGACCATGATCGATCATTATAGCCTGGGGAATGCCAAACCAGCATACGATATTCTACTAAATGAACCACCATATGACTTTTTCAGTGATCTTAGTTGTAGGCTCAGTTTCGATCCCACTTAGGGTCTGTTTGTTTCAACGTAAAATCGCATATAAGAAAAAACTTTTAAACTACATACAATTACTTATTTAGTACTACTGAAAGTTAATCAATGAAAATATTTTATCTAAGATTCATGCATTTTGGCATCCTTGACGAGACTCTGTAAATTATTTTCCTGGATTTCTTTCATGTAGGATTTTCATGAGCAAGATTACATTTTTGCTCTCATTCTTAGTGTCGAATGCTTGGAACCCGACAGTTGGCATCAGGCACCTTGCGCCTGTCGGCCATCAGCGAGCGTCTGACAATCGGTAGCCGACGCTTGACGACACTGCCAATCAGCACCTGGCGCTCGACAGCCTGTAGCTGGCGCCTAGTGGGCACGGTCAGTGGTTGTCGCACGACGACCCAGAACCGACGCTTGATCCCCGATGGTTGGCGCCCAATAGTTGACGACTGGCGCACGGCAGCCGACGGTCGGCATTTGACACCCGGCTGCCAGAGCTCGACAGTCGTTGCTTGGCAGCTGATGTTGAACAGTTGGCGATCAGCACTTGGAGATCGGCGACCGACTGCGAATGCCGCCACCTAATGGCTGGAACCAGGTGGTCAATGCCTGAAACAACTTTTTTATTTTTTGTTATTTTAAAATATTTTTAAAAATATATTTCTAAAAATATTTTACTAAACAATGAACACTAAAAAAATCTTTTCAGGAAAATCATTTATGTTGTGACCAAATGAGTACTTATATTTTTTATTTTCCTATAAATACTCTTCCTTAGGAATTTTGTTTCTTATGAATATATTTTACAACTAACCAAACGTCTTAGTGAAGTTGTCAATCACAACTATTATGAACTTCTTTTGAGTTTGCGCCACATAAAAGGTTCCAAGATGTTGATCCCACACTGGACGGGAAGGGTATGGTTCAAATAAAGATATAAGAGTAGTAGCCAGTTGATGGATAAGATGGTCATATCTCTGATAGCAGTCATATTTGCGGACATATTCTTGACAATCTTGTTGGAATGATGGCCACCAATATTCTTGTTCCAGAAGATTTCGAGCTACTGACCTCTCGCCTTAGTGGGCTCCGCAATATCCTTCATGCAGTTCCTCCATGACTTTTCGAGCTTCCTCGGAGCCAAGGCACTTGAGGAGTTGGGCAGAAAAAGATCTCTGATATAGTTGGTTGTCATAAATAACGAATCTTCGAGCTTGGTATTTGAGGTGTTGAGATTCACGAGGGTTAGGGGGGAGCCTGCCCATCCTTCAATTAGACAATGTAAGGGGGTCCACCAATCGTCTATTACTTCTTCAATTGACTACGCTGCCTCTATCTTTCTACTGGGGAGATCCAACTCTTCTAGGAGAACTGATTAGGATCTTGAGGGGGTAGATGACGAAGCTAACTGAGATAAGGCATCAGCTTAAGGATTAGATTCCAAGCTCTCTGTGAAACCTCAAAACATTCGAACTGCTTGGCAATGTCTCGAGTTAAGTTCAAACACTTAATCATCTGTGGTTCCCGAGCCTCATATTCTATGTTGAACTGAATGGCTACGAGCTATAAATCGATATGAATCTTCACTCTCTCAGCTCCAAGTTTTTTTGCCATGCGGGCTTCCAAGATGAGTGCTTCATGTTTGGCCACATTATTGGAACCTAGATACTTGAACTTCAGGGCATATTGTAGTTTGATCTTTTCAAGTGACTGCGAAATAATCTATGCCTCGCTCCTCACAGAACAGGGAGAGCCATCAACAAAGAGCTCTTAGGTGGTCCTTGGGATGTTTGGGGTTCTTTAGCTGGGGTAGTATATTCGATTGCGAAGTCGGCGAAGGCCCGACCCTTTACCGTAGGTCTGGCGCGATATGATAGAATAGTCCCCCAAAGCCACCGTCCACTTCACTAGTTGGCTAAAAGTTTCAAAGTTGGAGAGGATCTATTGTAGTGGCTTGTCTGTCACTACCACTATATTGTGCCTTTGAAAGTAGGGCCTCAAGTGCTTGGCTGTTGTAACTAGTACTAACATGAACTTGTCGGTTGTTGGGTATCTTCTTTCAGCATCTAGTAGCACTTTATTAACATAATAGACCGGTTTTGGACACCTCCATCTCAGTGGACAAGTATCGAACTATTTGTTGAAGGGGTTACCGAAAGGTATAGATATAATCCTTATCTGGGACCGACTTAGACAATGGCGAGGGTGACTAAAGATAGTCTTTTAGCTCAGTGAAGGCCTTCTTGCATTCCTCGTCCCACTCTATGACTGAAGATGTCCTTGCCCCTTGTAGGAACTTGAAAAATGGCAAACCCCTTTCAGCAGCCTGCCATGATCCGCTTGGCTAAATGTTGGACGTCCTTTATATTTCTCAGTCGCTGCATCTCCATGATAGCTTGGGTTTTGTCCTAGGAAGCTTCTATTACTCGATAAGTGATGAGGAATCCCGGGAATTTACCAGACTGTACGTCGAAGGCACACATAGTAGGATTCAACTTCACGTTGTGTCTGTGGAGCGTGTCAAAAGTCTCGGTGAGGTCGGAGAAGTGTTGATTGGCTTTGGGTGATTTGAGTAGCCTATCGTCTATACACCTCTATGTTGCAGCCGATTTGTGCTTTAAATATTTGATTGACAAACCTTTGATAGGTTGCTCTAGCATTTTTTTAATTCTAAAGACATTTGGGTATAGCAATAGATCCCTATGTCTATAATAAAGGCTGTCCTCTTCACGTCATCTGGATGTATCTGGATCAGTGGTATCTTGAATAAGCATCTGGATGACATGGTGATTTTCTTGGCGGGTTTGGAAGCCGCCGCACGCTGCCACTTGCAAAACTCAAGTTCTCGGGCGGTGGTATCGACACCATGTTACAAGAGAAACTCCTCATCTTCTCCTTCAGTATCTCCAGGGTAACCTCTCCTTTGTAGAAGAGGGTGAATTCCTCCGGGATGGCGAATTTCTCACCATCCAGAGCCCTTCGATGCATTTCGAGGAGGTGATTTTTTAGCCAAGTCTTCCGCTCGAGCTCCTCTTAAGGAATGTACTTGTCGAGGGACATCGCCACAGTGGGATGCGAAGGGACATATTCTTCCAATTCATTGATCAATTTTTGAAGCTTCTGTAGAGAGGTCAACTCCTTAGGAGCCTCCATGGCGGCAGCCTGTTCAACTTGCTTTTTTACCTTCTTTTCATACCTTTTCACTTATTCTTCTCCCTCTTCTTGGGTAAAGCCAATTCAGTTGGAGAAGGAGGTTTCAGTTGTGGAGGCAATCGAGAGGTGCCCTTAGGATAAGGACGACTGTGCGAACGTCCCCTCTTAGGGAAGGTTAGGGGAGGACGCTTTCTCGGGGCTACAGTGACCCAATCAGTCTCGTCCAACTAATGTTGGAAGGTGGTGTTGATTGCTTGCTCGATGATCTCGAGTGGCAATTCCTAGAATTCCGCCATATAAGGATCGTCACTGTTTTCGACACGCGGAAATATTCATTCAAAAATCTTTTATCCTTTAGAAGAAAAAGATATATTATGATGTTTGTTGATTTTGCGGGCGTGCCAGTCTGTTGGGACAGACAAATTTCATTTATCATGCGATTTGGGTATCGCGTACTGGACCTTTCCCCGTCGATAATTCGACGTTTTATTTACATCGAGAAGAACTCGTATACCTCTGATACATAGCTAGACATTGATTATAAGAACATCATGGGCGAGAAAATAGTCTCATTTATATTGGTTTCATTTCTCCTCATGAAACTATGGCTGTTCGGCCAACGTGCTTGTCCATATTAGAGATCAACTAGCCTCAATCTTCGTATATCGAAAATTAATTTATCGTCCCCCATTTTTCCTAGGGAACGATTTGAAATTTCATGTGAGGCTATCTTGCAATTTTCTATTGTGTCATTTTCTACAATTTTTTTTGACACGGGAGCATTTTTTTGTCATTTCCCTCAACCCTGCGGTATTTTTGTCATTTCTCCTCAAACAGGGACACTTTGATAATTTTCCCAGTCATGAGGCTTAATCATTCGAAATTCTGTCCAGGGGGGATTTTTATGGAATTTTCTGGTCTTTCAAGGATATTTCCACAATTTTTTGATCTCTCGGGGACGTTTCCGTAATTTTCTACAAATCAGGATCATCGCGAAAACATTTTTTTATTGGTCATATCTTGTCGATAGATTGTTTCAGATTTTTCCTGAATTTTTGATGTTCTATTTATATGTGGTATCCATTCAATTTGAAAAATGACCGTGTATATTGGTCGTTTTTGCAAATAAAAGATTGGATTTTCCCCTGATTTATTTATTCATAGAATATAAATA
Organism: Colocasia esculenta; assembly: GCA_014218235.1. NCBI lineage: Eukaryota > Viridiplantae > Streptophyta > Magnoliopsida > Alismatales > Araceae > Colocasia > Colocasia esculenta. The sequence continues at coordinate 103,367,890 of CM024759.1, read as the reverse complement.
TTACTACTCCATAGAATTCATGTACATTAATTTTTCATTTCAATTTTTCTCATCCATAGGGTCATTTTTCTTGACACATACAGATGTATTTAACATAAGTTCAATAAAGTGGACTTATCCGTCCATTCGAAGTAAGTTTCAAAAAAAAAATTGGAAAATACATAAGAGTGGGAAGGGGGTTGGGCGACCTCCTCTCTCTCTTCTTCTCTCCAAGTCTTCTTCCTCTCTTCACAGAGTTCAGCACAAGACTTCTGCGTTCAGAAAAAAAAAGCTCTCCTGCTTCTTGGAGCTCTCCTCCTTTTATAGGAGATCTTAGGGTGGTGGTGGACACTCCACCGGGAGATTCTTCATAGCGCATCGGGGGGACCTCCACCAGGTATGTACTCTTCTCTCCTTTTTTTTTGCTTCGGAGAGAGAGAGAAGGGGGGGGGGGGGGGGGGGCGGTGGGAGGCCCACCTGTGCAGAGCACCGATGGGGCTCCCACCGGTGCGCTTGGCACCCTCGGTGGGGCCCACAGGGCGCGCAGCCCCGGTGGGCAGCCCACGGCGCGCGCGCGCCGGTGGGCGCCCCACGGGGCCCACGCGGGCGCCCCGGTGGGCACTCCACCCGGCATGCGGCCCTGGTGGGAGCCCCACCGGGCGTGCGCGCGCCGGTGGGCGCCTGCGCAGCACCGGTGGGCGCCCCACCGGCGCGCGCTTCCTGGTGGGCGCCCCACAGGGAAGAGCCCCATACTATCCTGGTGGGACTCCCATCGGACGCATGGGCCCTGGTGGAGTCCCCACCGGACTGTTGGCCATCCCACATTCATATAAATATCTCCGTACTTGTCCTTTTCTTCACACGTGGAATTCCTTTTCGGTGCGAGCATTACGTCATCACGTCATTTTCTGCAGACATGGGTATTTTGACCTGCCCTTTGCACAAAATGGATACCACATGGGACACTTTTGGGGCATTCGATTTCGGATGTGCCGAAAAGGCGGGGTTCGATTCCAGACATCCAACAATCTGAAATTTAATTCTGGACATCTTGGAAATGCCGGTTTTAATTCCGGACATCCCGAAATATTCATTTTTCTTCGGCGCACAGAAATATTTCTTTTTTCTTTTCTGTACTAAATTTATTTCAGAAAATCAGAAATAAGTGATTTTGTTCAGTTCACCCATTCTAAAAATTCTGAATAAAATCTTCGAGGGATATCTTTTATCCGGGCCACGGGTAAATATTTTTCCCTTCACGTATTCATTCTGAATGCTTGAAATGACCGATTGGTGGAGATTTTAGTCTGAACATACTGGGGTTTGTATGATTTCAGCCCCAATTTTATTCGGGATGACTCTCATCCGAAATTCGATCATACGCAGAGATTTATTTCTATTTTCTGCTGCTCTATCCGTTTGAACATTCAGAGGAACGATTTTCCATCTTTCACTCGTCCCGAAATTTCTGAATAAAATGGATTTGGGGGCCAAGCCTTTTCTTTCTCCTCATATACTTGCTCTATTTATTTTAAAACAATTAATTTCTTTATGAGGAAAATTTTGTTCAACAGTCACGCTGAAGGCTTGCTTCAGCCGCGAGCTTTTTTGCCTTTTTGACTTTCAGCCTGTGGTGCCTGGTTCTCATCTCTCCTTGTTGGAGCTTTGGGAGGCTCACATTGGATTTTGATTTGGCTGTCTTGCTTGGTGCTGGATTGAGTAGGTTGGCATTGGGCCTGACTTCTCTAACTTGGAACGGGGATCAGCCATTCTTTGTCTGCTGTAGGCGAGTTTTCTAGGTGCTGCTTTAGCATTCGATCACTTGAGCTCTGTCCAGAAGCGGGTACATTTTGATGTCGTTTGGACTCCCTCTTTGGTTTGGGCAACTGCCCCGCAGCATGCTTGACTCAGTCCTCGGCATTGGCTGAAGACTGCTGTGGCGACAAGATCCACCCTTGCTCATCGGGCACGGGGTCTTTAACTTTCATGAACTGCATATAGTCAGAATGCTCATGTTCCCTTTGAGCCGCTTCTCTTGCTGCCTTGAGAACCATAGCATTGCCTTCAGAGTCTGTGACTCCCTTTTGAATGAGGATCTTGATGCAGTCTTGCACGCTTGGACACTCTTCCGTGGGGTGTGAGAGTCTTGCATGATATTGGCAGTACGGAGGGTGGCTTTTCTCCACCTCTGTGTATGTCGGCGACGGATCATAGACCATTAACCGACTGTTCCTCAAAAGAACATCAAATATTTTCTTGGTGTTCTCTTTCGGGAAGGAACAATTATGAGAGGGCTGCCATCCCGGATACCACAAGGTGGGGTTGGTGCTAGAAGAGCAAGCTTCCTGCGATGCCGGTTCAGGGAACATGAAGGTAGTTGAAGTGGAGACCATTGGCGGGTGGATGACATTGACCGAGTGGGTAGTGACATCGACCTGTTAATTTGCCCGCCTCTGAATGTGTGGCTGTGGCGGGTTGACTACGGTGGCGCCTATGTCAATCACGCCTTGGTTAATCCAGGCTTTAGCTTTGCCCTTAAAGGTGTAGCAATCTTCAAGTTCATGACCCATGACTTGATGATATAAGCAATAGGTTGGGGGGATATTTGTCGGTGCCGGGCAATCTAGGAGTCCTCCTTGGATACAGGTGTGGAAGATTGTCAATGTTTTATGGCGTAGAAAAGAGTATAATCTCTCTGCCGCTCTACCCTCGGCCGAGGTTGAAGCCCCTCTCAAGAGCCATCCCCCACTTGGGGGACCCACTGGTAGTGAGGATGTGGATGCTTGAGCTTGGGATGCATATTGGAGAGCCGCCAGACGCTCATCCATGCTCTTTAGATATCTCATCAATTCATCTTGTCCTTGTTGGAGTGTTCAAAGCTGCTTCTTCAGACCTTGCACAGCCTTGGGGAGGGTCCCATGTTCAAGGTAAGGAACCCTGTAGGTATAGGTGGGACGTGGCTCAGAAGGTCCAGCCTCTGGCTTGGTTGGCTTGGCAGCAGGAGAACCACGCGAATCACATTAGCCGATTGCTTTGGCTGTTCCCAAGGGTGAGGCTACGGCGGGCTGACCCTATTGTCATGCATATTAATGAGGCCTTTCTGGATCAACTTCTCTGTTTCATTTTTTAAGACATAACAGTCCTCAATGGCGTGCCCAAGCATGCGATGATATACGCAATAGTTGGGTTCACTAATTTTGTCAACCTCTGTTGGTCTTCTTGGCTCTGGCACAATTATCAGCTTGTTCTTTACACAAAAGTTGATGAGCTTCTTGGTGTGCTCTTTTTTGAAGGAGTACAATATCTTCATATGTTCAGATAGCGGGACAACGGGTGCTTTCCTTTCGGTCCTTTTGTTTGGCTTGAAGGGAGCTGCTTCATTGTTGTCTCCATCCACCGATGAGAAATTCACGGTGTTTACTTCTTTGCCGGTGACCCGGTCCTGGCTAGTTTTGCCTCTGGCAGACACATATGATGGGTTGTCGACGAAGAACATTTCGATCTCGGTGACGACCGTATTGAGCTAGTCGAAACCCCTGATGTTGGTGCCCAACAACTTCTCGCTGACCTTGGCCGCAAGATCTCGACAACATATAGTAATGGCATCTTCTTGTGAGGGAGGGTTAAGGCACCTCATACTGAAGTCCCTCCACCTTTTGATGAAGTCCAACGCTTTCTCTCCTTTCTTCTGTTTGAGAGAACAAAGCTCAGCCAGAGTGTCCTGTCTCTTCTTTCTTCTATTTGCTTTTGAAGATCAGGCCAGTCGGTGATTGAATTGGGACGCAGCCTCGAGTACCATTGGAAGGCAGTACTCGTGAGCGATGTTGTAAAGTAGCGGAGGAGGTAGGACTCCTCGAGCACCGCTTCGCCCATGGCCGTTATATAATATGCCAGGTGCTCTTGAGGAGAGCCTCGCCTATCAAATTTCTTGAGCTTCGGTGCTTTTGGGCAATCTGGTGGTAACTTCTTGAATTGTGGTTAATTGGGAGCGACACACTATACAAATCGACAGTCGCGACTCGCTCACCACATTAGGTGAACTTGTCCTCCGTGATCCTCTCTATTTGGCGTTGTTGGGCAAGGACGTCTTTGGCAGAGGACATGTGTGGTGATGAGTTGTTTGGACCATGAGTAGAATGCAACTCGGCCTCAAGAGGTGACCCCGTTAAATGGGCTACCGTTCGGTTGACTGCCGGAGGGTTGCCTGGCTGTTGCTCTCTCCATGCACTTTGTTCTTGCGCCGGCCTGGGGGGCGGCGACACATTTGCGGTCATCTGTCGCTTCACCTCGAGCATGAAGTTTGTCATCTCGAGGTGACAACGTTGTATCATTTCATACTTGGCATCGTCGGACATTGCTTGGAATGTGGCTTGGAAAGGTGGCAATGTCGCCTGGTTAACGGGTAGTCCGTTGTCGGGGAGGATTCTTTCTTCTCCACGAATGCTTATTACTTCTTCTGCATCCGGATCCGCCGGGGCATTCTGGACTTGCTCCGGCAGTTGCTTCTGGCCATGCCTTAGGATTTGCAGATGGGCTTGAGTTTGCCGAGAATTGCCCGGTTGGGCCGTCTATTGCGAAGAAGTCCTCCAGGCAGTCCTCGTGTTGCGGTAAACAACATCAAGTTGTTGGTCAAAGACGTCGGGCTTCTGTGGATCTTCGGAATTTCTAGATGTTCCCACCAACTCCTTGCCGGAAGTGTAACAGGTGTATACTTTCATCTTGTTACCATCTTGCGACGTTTTCACCGTCCTTCGCCTCTTGGGAGGCTAGGCGTTGGATTGAGGTGTTGCCCCCAACTTGTCAAAGATAGAAACTTGGGATGCTTGCTTCTCATGGTGAGTGCCCCCTCTTTGCTGGATTGGTTCCGTGCTCTGGGAGACAGTTTAATTTTCTGTAGGCTCCTTTTCTCTTTTGCCCGCGAGGGTGTTGAGATTTCGGGCCCCTAGGAGGATCTTCATCCCGCGTGTCTTCCCTTTGCGGGATTAGTTCTGCGTTTTGGGAGACAGGACTTGATTTTCACGTTGGGCTTGGGCATAAAGTTCAATGTCTTGGCGCAGCAGTTCCATTGCTAGCAGTAGTTGTTCTCGTGCATTGGTGTCCATTCTGTTACAAGTCACATGTTAATTTACATAAAAGGAGATAATTACAACTATTTTTAGTACTAACTTCCTAAGTTTCTACCCATCTCATAAGTTATTTCCATAATTAGCAGAAGTCCTCTCTGATACCAAGAATATCTATGACATCCTACTCATCTACTATTTTCGTAGGTGACGGAATAATCGAGATAATGTAACCAGGGACTGTTATTTGTCATCATAAAGAGTGCAACAGAAAAGTATATTACATGAATTGATAGTTTTGAGTTAATATATACAACAACTTAGGGGATAGAGTCTAAAGGGAGTAAGATTTGCTAATTTATGGATCACTAGCTGTGCAATCTCTTGGCAAGTCAGTTCCATCTGAGATGTCTGAAAAGAAAGTAGGATTCATGAGCAATTGTGCTAGTAGGAAATTGCCATCATTAATAGCAGTAAGGTATGACGGTAGCATGAAAATAACAATATGTATACTAGTCAGTGAGGATACAACTGCCATACACAGTGATATTGGAGTACAGTTCAATGAAGATATCATAATAGAGTTTGCCCGGTATCAAACAGTAATAAAATTCATGTCATAATACAGTTCATGGAAATGCAGACTAAATTTAGCAGTAGATGGTGTTATGCCAAGCTCCCAGTAGATCCATTCTCGGCTAGTACATATTCGAATTGACCGATTCAGTAGTTGAGTTTGAGTGCTCCTCTCAAGACTGGATCGACCCCATTGCACAAGCATTGGTCTAGTAGAGTTCGAAGACCTAAGGTGTCACCATTTCCATTTGATGAGTCTCTTAATATGGTTCGGGCAGTTCTCGAAATAACATTAATATTAAAACAAGACTAATGCAGGAGTACAATGATAGCAAAGCCAAAGTAAGGCTAGCTAGTTCGGTTGGTCTAAGTTTAAGTAATACAGAGTTATATAAGAATCTCGGGAAAAGACACAAGCTTGGATAACATGTACAAGTTCAGAGGAAATCAGTCGACCGTAAGTGTAGGGTTGGTCGATTGACCTAGCCAGTAACTGTTTTTGGGTTTTGACTGTGAAATCAGTCGACCAGAATGACCAAGTCAGTCGACCGACCTCTCTAGTGGTCATTCTGCGTTTTATTGAGGGATCGATCGATCGAAATGACAAAGTCGGTCAATTGGAAAGGTGAGATCGGTCGACTGATCTCTGGTTTTGGTTGACCGATTTCGAAAAAACCTTGAAATACACAAGTTGAAATCACACCATTTTTTTCTGGCTTGAGAATGGAAATAAACAAGTAGGAACAGAAGAGTAGGGACTAGTCTATAATTATACACAATTTTCAAGGAAAATGGGAGGTGTTAAGTTCCCCATCTCTCTTCTTTTTCTCTCTCGGTTAGACAAGATGGAGGGGGATCGGCCGACCGAAATGATCGGTCTGTCGATCGATTTTGGCAGAACTACAAATTGGTTTCTTTTATGCCAGAAGTAGTGAGTAGAGAGTGGAGAGGAGGGTTTGATGGTTATGATTGATACACGAGAGCCTCCTCCACCACGAACAATACTTAGAAAGTGTAGCAAGTGAGAAGTAACAAGGCATCCTACCTTTGCAAGAAGAAAATGAGAATAATCTCCAAGAAACAGAGCTTTCAGAGCTCCCTCCAAATAACCAGCCCCCAGTGCCTCCTTTCCTTCTTCTTCATACCTCAGCGGAAGCAACAACAGTCGAGGTTCAAATATGGACCATAAAGGGGGGGGGGGGTTGTATATGTAAGAGCTTATCAATTGAGGCATGCGTGAATTCGTGGACGGTGAGGATGAAATCGTCGGGGAGATTTTACCCACGATTAACACGTAAGTGGGGTTAATACGTAACCTATATTACGTAGGGTGAATAGTGATTAAACAATAGTTTGATTATGTAATCAATGATATAATTATATATATGTATATAAAATTTCCATATGTTTCTTTAATATAACATAATTCTCTTTTAATCTTCTTCTATTAATGAAATTTTATTTATTTAGGTTGTCCATTTATGCAACCCATATGTGTTTATTTCCAATGAATATTTGGAAATGATGGTGTGCACTATACTTTAATTAATCAGAATGTTATCATATAATATATACAAACGGTCAATTATTTTTATAAATAAACTTGAGGTGTTACAAGAACACTTTGTTTATTAATCTGAACACTTGTTCTCTAATCGATATAAGATTTCTTCAGTAATCGGAACAAGCGTTTCTTTTATAATCAATAGAAAATTTTGTTTAGTAATCGATATAAACACTTGTTCTTGAATAGTTAGAAGGTTTCTTCAATAATCAATGAAAACTTTCTTCAGTAATCGGTATGAACCTTCTTCACTAATGGAATGGAGGCTCATTCAGTAATCAGTAGAAACCTTCTTCACTAATCGGTATAACACTTGTTCTTTAATCGATTAGAAACTTCTTTAGTAATCGGTAGACAGTTTTTTCAATAATCGATGCGGCACTTAGTCACTGATCGATACACACTGAACAATAATCGATATGGATTTATAGTGCATTTTTTTTACAACGATAGAAATTAAATTATTTATTATTCATAAAAAAACTTAAAAATTTCTGATGACAAACTTAATGAGAAGGTATATGATAACATAAAATTAGAGTTAAAAATGTCATTGAAATTTATATAGGAGTGAGACAAAGAAGATAACGTTTATGTTACTGAAAACACAAGTTGACATTTGCTGTTCATAAGTTGACACATGGATATCATTTGTCGACATATGGATATAATGTGTTGACATATGGATATCATTTGTCGACACATAGATATCATTGATTTACTTAAGTTGGCAGAAATTAATTTTATTAAATATATTAAGAATTCTTATGAGTTTTAATTATCACCAAAATATAGGGATAAATATATGAGAGTGATTCAACAACATGAGCAGCTATAATGGGAGGAAGAGGGCAATTGACCGATTCCCGTTGGGATCATGGGCATGGTCCATTAGTGGATGCCCTTATTGGGCTCTTGCCCTTGTAACATGCTCTCCTCCTCACCATAATGTTCTATCGAACTATGACTGATTTGGTGGTCGTAGGGTCTTTTTCACGTACGGTGCTAAATGAAAAGGGTGATCTTGGATCTTCGGACGGAAGGTTAGAAAATCCCCTTGAATGACCTATTTGCAAGACAAAAAGAATCAGGGGTCCTAAGAAGTTGTTCTCAAGAAAAATCCCTCTAATACTTAAGTCGGAGCCAGTTACAGCAAAGGGAAACAAGATCACTCTTCACCGAATTTCTATACTCTGATAGGGCTTACCTTGGTACTGAGGGTTTTTAGGCCTTTTATAGGCCTCCTCACCCATGTGAGCCCACTATCACAACAAGTAGTTGTAGCTGTGATTATGGAGAGTTAAGGAGGTGGGGGATAAGGCATTGATCGTGGGTCCATTACAGGGAGTTACTTCTCCAATCATGGGGGATATCTGGGGTTGCCCACGCCACCTTGCGTAATTGCCTTCGCATTAATGGGGAGCATAGTTGTCAAGGTGATCAACGCGTAGTTGGGGTCTCGGATTGCCTAAGCACTGAGGTTCCTGCCTAAGCAGTGTCTAGGTGTTTAGGACGGAACTAAGTATAAGTTGTTTTCAAGTGTCTCTTTTATATAATATTTATCTAAATATATATGATGATTAAAATTTAATAAAAAATATCTTAATATGATTGGCATAAATGTAATGACATATCATAATATGACAGATATATTATTAAAATAATACATAAATTTGAGAAATATACATTACAGTTACATATGACAAAAAATACATGAAACAAAACGTCACAACAAAAATGTTAAAACTATAAAAAAACAACAAAAATTAAATTACAAGTAAGTGAACTCACATTATATATCAAAAAGTTATAAAAAAAATCTAAATTAACATCTTCAAATAAATAAGCACACTAAATAAGAGTACGAAGTACAAATATCATTATATCACCAGAAAACTAATTTCCAACCTTTAAAATAGACAAGTAAATACATATACATGTAAATGTGTTAAATTAAAATAAGAAGTGCAATATCTTAAGATACTTAAAACAAGTAAATAACTAAAAGAATCCACTACATAATCCCACAATATGTTTAAAAATTGAAAAGAAATTAGAAAGTGACAATTGTCATGAGTTTGAGTGATGATAGTGTAGACGCGAGATTTATCCCATCTCTGCGTGGTTTATGGCCCAATAAGGCTCGTTTGACCGCTTGTTGACTTGTTTCGGATCCCATGTGGACGGTAGCATCGGGCATGCCGCCTGGACGTCTACTTATGTTGGCGTCCACCTATGTGGCCGTCTGCATGGGTTTGGCGGCATCATCGTTTGCCATCAACCTGGGTTTACCTGGTTTGCTCAACTGCCCAAGATTCCAGCCCACTAAACACCCTCTCCTCGCCCATGCAACGCATAAGGCTGTTCCCAACGGGCAAATAGGCCACCTTGGCACCCCTTTTTTACCAGTAAAAATCCTACTTGGCCCGCACTCATTGGTTGAAGCCTTAACACTTGGATAGCCACATGTGCAAGTGTGTTTCTTCACACTTGAGCATCCAAGGCTCCCCACCTGCGACCCTATTGTCTATATATGTCCCTCCTTGGCCTTCTAAGTGAGGGGGAGATGTTGGACGCCCAGATTTTGCTACTTGGAGAGAAGAGAGAGAAAACCCACTAAAGCTTCCAACCTTTGTTCCTCTCTTCCTCTCAATCCTTTGGGCGTCCAAGAGGCTTCACCATGAGCTTGGAGGAGCCCACAAAGGAGCTATCAACAGTTGCAAACGAGGATCATCTCCCTCCTCTCTTTCTCCTTCTCTTCTCTTTCCTTTAGTCTTTACTTGTCACACACACACACACCCTAAACACGCAGGACACTTTCCTACACACCTAAAAAGGGGAAACTAAAAACGGAGGGAAGAAGAGTGGTCATAGCATTTGGCCACCCCTCTTCTCAAGTCCACAACCGGTACGAGGCTCTCATTTTGGGGCTTTATCTTTTCATTTTGGACGTTTACTTCACTACCTTGAAGTCTAATAGAGTTCTTTTTATAGCAGGAACACATTAAACGAGACCGTGGAGCTCTCTTTCTTTGGCCGGCCGAAGAAGGGGAAGTTGGAGTCCCACCATCATCCGTTGCGCGAGGCACGTCACCGGCGTGATCACAACTCCTCCTTGGGCACAAGTAAGGTCATGGCGATCACCTCTATTCATTTATTTCGTTGGTTTTCTTCTTCTTCTCTCTAGTCAACTCAGTCAGACGAGAGTCAAAGAAGTCAACCGGCAACCCTTCAACGCCAACGAGGGAGCGGCAACGTTCGTGAACCTCCAGAGTTGACATCAGCATCTTGGGTGTTCAGAACGGAGCGTCCACAGCTCTTTTCTGGCGATCACGATGGGACGGACACTGCTGCCACGGACTCAGACTGCATCCAGGTAAACGGCAAGCGTTCTTGCCGTTGAATCACGTAAGCGTCCATCCCTCCTGTCGTCCATTTCTAGTTAGCGTCCATATCCATTACCGTTTACTGTATGTCAGCGTCAGTCGATCATGCCGTCAACTGCTTTATGAGGAACTTGACGTCGTTTTCTTTGCCGTTTACTTCCCAGAAGGCTGTTTTTGTATTGTTTAGCTGATTTTGCTTTCTGTTTACTTTCTGTTTGACATCTAATAGTCATCAGTCACGGGGGTCCTTTCTTCTTCTCTGTTCTAGCCTCCCTACACATTTTAGAATAACCCCTCCTTGGTTCACAATCTTTTACTCGAGGATTCCCTCTCGAGTAAATCGGGTCGGTTCTAAGGGGAACTCTATAAATCCCTAAATTCTGTAGATTCCCTTACGGTACAGTTCAGGAGGACCTTTCACCTTCCCATTTAGTCTGCCTATTCACCTGGCCTTGAGTGAGGATTGAGAGAACGACCTTTATAAGTCTGATTAACACACAACCTCAATCTTCAAAAATTTTGGGGACGTTGTTTGATAACATTGTTTTTGGTAGAAATCCACTTTTCTCCTAATAACAGTGTAATTAATCAACTTAACCACTTTAAAATCAGTAGGTTGCGTTTGCTAATAGACTCTTGGTTGAACTCTGTCAATATGACTAACAATCCGGTTTTTGAGTATGAAGATGATATTCATGATGAATTTGTCAGAATGGTCAACACTAACATGTACTCTGAAGAGTCGGTTCAATCCTCCTCCTCTCAAGCCGATAATCAGGAGAGTGTGAGTTTAAGTGTCAATCCCACATATGCCCAAGATGTTTAAGAAGACCCCGAATTCTCAAAACTCTTCTCCCGCTATCCACCCGAGGACATCATCACCATGCTTTCCAAGCATACCATTCGGGCGATGGCCTCCCCTTCCACTCAATCTCCATCTCCATTCAATGCCTCCTCGTCTAGGCCTGTTACTCCTTCCCGGGTCCCCATTTCCACTCCCATTCCTCCTCCTTCTACTTTTTATCCACTCCCGTTCCAACTTCTTTGCTCGTCTATCCATTCTATGTTCAACCCTCTCCCCCAACTCAATCCGAATCCATCTCCCGATTAGAGATGGAGGGTCTTGTTAGGAGACTCTTAGCTGAGTTCCTATCCCTCTCCAAGCCTCACTCTCTCCAAAACTACTGCAACCCCAACGCCTACTTTCCCCCGGGTTTCAAGGCCCCGAAATACTGCAAGTATGAGGGACCTCCGACCCCCAATCCCATCTTGCCGGCTTTATCATGGATTCACATCGGTGGCTATATGATCGGGTCTTCCTAGTTCACCTCTTCCAACAATCGTTAGAAGAGGAGGCTTTAAGGTGGTTTACCTCCTTACCTTCATCGGACCTTGTTAACTTTGACATAGTCTTCGAACGCTTAATCTCTCATTTCTCTTACATGGCCATCCAAGTCCTTACACTTCCCGACTTGGTGGCAGAAAAGATGAGACCGGACGAAGACTTTGTCACCTTCGCCAACCGGTGGAGATCTATGGTTTCGAGGGCCGACCTCCCCATCCCGGAGTCTCAAGCCATAACCATGATCGTCACCAATACCACCCCTTTGCTCCGATCCATATTGATGCTTAGCGAGTTCCCCTCCTTTACATACCTTTACAACCGAGCTAGGGTGGCCCAAAATCAGATCAAGAACTCCTCTCTTCCCCCATTCTTTGAAGGGAAGCCCAAAGAACGAAGGGCTCCCACGACACCTACCATCGAAGGGGTGATCGTCAATGAGTATGTCAGTGCCTGTTGTCAGCCACTGAGGTCTCCTAACAAGCCTCCCGATCCTCCTTTTGCTCCTCAACAATTCACATCACATTCCTCTATGCCTTATTCAACCATTCCTCCATCTTCCGGCTATACTCGCCCCAGTCCCAAGAGATCTTACTATCCTCCTCTCCTCGAATCCCTTGCGGACATTTTCTTCGCCCTCATGTCCTACGATGTTATTCAACTCTCACCACAAAAGGAAGGTGTACATCCGAGGGTTGATACCTTCAAGTATTGCCCCTATCATAGGGCTCCTGATCACGAAATCCACAATTGCTTCACTTTTCGTGACTGGGTTCATGATTTGAACGACCAGGGTAGGATCAATTGGGATGATGTTAAGATTGTTATTTCCAAGTCTTGAAGGGATCTGGGTATTGTGCAGAACCCTCTCCCCAACCACCAAAACAACAACCCATCCTTCTCCAAGTCTCAAGAAAGGGTCAACATCATGACATATTCAGAGCTTTGGGTCATGAGGAGAGAACAACAATGGGGTGTAGAAGGTTATGAAGAGTGGTATCCATGCCCTTCCATAGAGTCCCAGGAACCTTACACCATTGTAGGGGCACTTAGTAAGGGGAATGGACACGAAGCCAGAGAACCAGCCAAGCTAGGGGCATCCAATCTTTTCTCAACTCAAACCATTGTCCGAATTGCCAAGCCATCCAATCAGTGCTCAACTCAAGCTGTCGTCCGAACTGTCAAACCATTGCAAATCCAACTCATTTTGTTACCAATTTTAAGAGCAGCTTTGCAAACCCCTAATCCTCTCCTACTAGAACTTGAATATCCAAGACCCATAGGATATGGGGCCATTGTTCCTTGGCAATATGCCAAAGCTTCCTTAAGGGTTGTTCTTCCCACTCCACAGTAGAGCAAGCCAATTTCTTTCAGACCAGTATGTCATGTTAGCTTACTTGTCAAGCCTGCACCTAGCTCGTTCCATACAATGCTTGTTCCCCTTCCTCTCATCAAATCAACTCACTTGAGTGTTCTTCCAGTCCCTCAACCTTATTCATGTCGAACCCTTTCAACGAGGACTCAAAGTGATTTGCTCTCTATTGAGTCCCTTGTAATGTGCCTATCATCCAAGATCAAGGGCAACCATTTCATCCCAAATGGATCCGTTTACCTCCTTTTCAAACAAGGCGTTTTCAGGGGGCACTTTGGCTACTTTGTTATCTGCGTCGGCTTTGGCTTCAAGGGACATACCTTCGTTTATATGGTCCACTGTCTATTCTTATACCAATTTTATATCGGACCATCTTCAAATGTTAGGACCTCTATAAGGGGTAATTCCCCTCGGGTTCGAGACCCACAATTTCAGTTCCCCACACTCCCTTTTCAAGGCAAATCCACACTGGCTATGAGAACCTTATCCCTATCTCTATTAAGCTCAACTCCTTTCTTGATGCTTGAGGGGGACCTCATTTTACTCAATCAGCCTTCTGCTAAGCCTTCTGACTCGGTGGAGCTCCTTTCTTTCCAGCATTCGCCCTGTCATAAGGGGCATGCCTTCCTCCCATGGACCATGTTGTTCATGGTGTGCTCTCTTATCCTTCCATTGCTGTACAGTCTCCATCCGTACCTTACTCAGTTCACATCTATCATCATCACATCCTTTCTTCTCACCTTCTATCTCACTCTCTATTTCACCTTTTACTGCTATCATCCAAGGTGGTTGTGCGGAAAAGGTAAGTACTAGTTTGCAGGTACCTCCTTGAGAGCAACTCTTCGCTTGAGGTCATCCTACTTTGTAAGGCTCATCTTTGACAATAGCTAGAAGGCCCAGGTAAAATCTCTGCCTAGGGGCATTCTGCTCAGGATGTTCCCACTCATTGTACATATCATTTTTCAGAATTGTTTAATTTATTTTACTTTTCTAAAAAAAATTATATATCCAAAAATTCAAAAAAAGAAAAATAAAAAATCCAAAAAACAATGGTGTATATATTGTGTACATTTTCCCCCTAAATATCGTTTATAACAAATTTTTTTTTTTTAAAGAGAGGAGTCAATAGATTGGCAACTATCATACCTCTCAAGTCACATGTTAAGGAGTAAGAGGCACTTGAGTAAACCAAGGACCTTGCTCTAGCAAAGTCATGGAGATTTCTGTCTGGCATCACAACCAAGCTTTTGGAGAATGAATTAACATACACACACCCCACATCTTCAAAATTTGAGTCGTCACTCCAAGATAGTTATTTGTCCCAGGACACAGCAAAGACTACAATCCTCCTTCTTCCTCCACTCGACTGATCAAGACACTCAGCACCCTTAAAATGTTGAGCTTGGCAGTCAAGACAACTTCCTTTAAGGTGAAGAGGGCGGTGTCCCCGCAGGCAAACAAAAGAAAGAACAAAGAAAAATCAATAAATAGAAAAGAAAATAAAAGAGCTTGGTCGTGACTGTACTTGGAGATAAAATCCCTCCCTTCAATACAAAGTCAAATGCTACATTGCTTGAGTTTTGCCCTAGTCGATTGCGGTAGGGCAATACGGGTGCTGGGCAAAGTGGGGGTTGCCAGGTTCTGACCCTGGAATCTACGAAACACCTCACCTTGAGCCCGCTAAGCCACACATGGCCAGGTTCTCTCATTCAATTAGCACTTTGCAAAAGTCTAGGGGCAAACAAGTCAAGGAATTAGATAGTCTGAAATCACCTAAAGGGCATGTTGTCAAGACTGTCTCAGCTCATCCATTTAAACAGCTTTGCTGATCCTCTTGAGTGGTATACCCCCTTATTTCTTCCTTCCTCCCTTGAGGATTCCAATCCTGAGAAGTGTCTGAAGGACAAATTTTTGTTGAGGATGACAACGCCCAACTTTTAAAATCGCACTTCATGTTAATTTGTTCACAAGGGGCAAAGGTTATTGCCATGAAGAATCTCCAACCTTTTGCTAGGTCAATCTTCTTTTACTTCATCAGCTTCGCACTCTTTCATTGCCCAAAGATAATTGGCAGGTGTTGAAAAAAAAATACAAAAACCCAAAAAAATGGCAAGCACACAATGGCCTCCCAAAACTACTTTTTTCGGTCTGGCATATTAACTTCCACATCGTTTGACGTCAACTGTACCTTGGCGGCTATCGGTCTGGACGTTAACTGCCCGAAGTTTTTAAAGCTTTATCTGATTATATGGCCATTATCCTTTATCTTTTGCTTCGAGTTGTTTTGCAGATGTTTGAGCACAAGCTGCGCTTCAAATGCGAGAACGCTCATGCGACTCTGAGTGTTACGCATGTATGTCTAACATTGGTCTAGTCACCAGAGGCGAATAACTTGGCGAACGTGAATCCCCAGTTCCCCTTTACCAAAAAATATGATGGGTTTGCGATCTCTCAGTTATTTGTTGGCCTTAGATTTTCCTCTAGTTCTAACATTCATTTTAGATAGGAAACCCACACCAACATGCATTTAGGATTTCACTGCTAACATTCTCTTACTAATTCAAAAAAAAAATGGAGATTTTCCTCAATCACTCTGTGGCTCCCCAGCTCAAGTGGCCTGCCGGGTCAGCACCACCTTTCTTGAAGATCCAAGTTGACACCGGGTCTTTGTTGCCCATTCTCCAAGTTGTCCCACCGTGCATATCACAAATAGTCAAGCTGTCTTAATTGAGTTCACGTGAACTGTTTGCCAGTCATGAGCTTAGTTCTGGACTTCAGGCTTTCTAAACATTGATTCCTGTTAGAATCTTTTGATAATCTTTTGAGAGATCAACCAATCCTTGTCTTTACAACCTCTAAATCTGAACAAACATCCTAATTAGGTCAATGAGACCAGAACGGACTTCGGTCATGAGATTTCCTCGATTCAACCGTCATATTACAACTCCTTTGACTTAGACAACACTAGAAACTAGTCAAAGTCCTACATGGCAACACCAGGGACCCTACCGTTGGGTTGAAGTTGTAGTTACACGGGTAGATCACCATCCCTTTTGTCCACATTTGTCTCTCAGACGATCCGTCACTTATTTCTAGCTTAACTCAATCCTATGGCTTGCTAGAATTCCTATCCTCGGAGATAGCCCTTCCATCAAATCTCTGTGTCCTTTGTTTATCGAGACACCAACCTTTCAGTCCACTCTGCTCCCTTGCAAGACCGGATGTCTCGGAGGGGCATTTGTAGATGCGAGATTTAGCCCATCTCTGCGTGGTTCATGGCCCAATAAGGCCCGTTTGATTGCTTGTTGACTTGCCTCGGATCCCATGAAGACGGCAGCATCGATTGCCGCTGACTACATGTTGGCGGCATTCCCCCTGGACTTCTACCTATGTTGGCGTCCACCCATGTGGCCGTCTGCATGGGTTTGGGGCAACATCGTTTGCCGTCAACCTGGGTTTACCTGGTCTACGCAATTGCTCGAGATTCCAGCCCACTAAACATCCTCTCCTTGCCCATGCAGCGTATGGGGCCGTTCCCAACGGGCAAATGGGCCACCTTGACACCCCTTTGACCTAATAAAAATTCTACTGGTCCCCTCTCATTGGTTGAAGCCTTAACACTTGGATAGCCACATGTGCAAGTGTGTTTCTTCACACTTGAGCATCCAAGACTCCCAACCTGCGACCCTACTGTCTATATATGTCCCTCATTGGCCTTCTCTAAGTGAGGGAGGAGATGCTGGATGTCCAGGCTTTGCTACTTGGAGAGAAGAGAGAGAAAACCCACTAAAGTTTCCAACCTTTGTTCCTCTCTTCCTCTCAATCTTTGGGTGTCCAAGAGGCTTCACAACGAGCTTGTAGGAGCCCACAAAGGAGCCATCAACAGATGCAAACGAGGATCATTTCCCTCCTCTCTTTCTCCTTCTCTTCCCTTTCCTTTAGTCTTTTGCATGTCACACACACACACACCCCCTAGGCACGTAGGGCACCTTCCTACACACCTAAAAAGGGGTTTCCCAAACCCAAAACGGAGGGAAGAAGGGTGGTCATAGCATTTGACTACTCCTCTTCTCAAATCCACCACCGGTATGGGGCTCTCTTTTTGGGGCTTTCTCTTTTCATTTTGGACGGTTATTTCACCGACTTGAAGTCTAATAGAGTTATTTTTGTGGCAGGAACACATTGAACGAGACTGTGGAGTTCTCTTTCTTTGGCCGGCCGTTGAACGGGAAGTTGGAGTCCCACCATCGTTCGCTGCGCGAGGCACATCACCGGCGTAATCACAACTCCTCCTTGGGCACAGGTAAGGCCCTGGTGATCACCTCTGTTCATTTATTTTGTTGGTTTTCTTCTTCTCTCTAGTCAACTCAGTCAAACAAGAGTCAAAAGTCAATCGGCAACCCTTTAACGCCAATGAGGGAGCGGCAACGTTCGTGAACCTTTGGAGTCCGCATCAGCATCTGGGGTGGGCGGAACGGAGCACCCACAGATAGTTTAGGTTTGACCAAATCTTGAGAGTTCTCAGGCAGACTAAGTGTTAGTAGGAGAGTGAGTCTCTTAGAGAAGTCAAATTATGAGAAATTAGAAAGTCGACATTTTGATGAAAACACAAAATCTCAATTTTCTTCTTAGATGAGAGAGTTGACTTTTTATTGATAAGAGATATATTTTTTTGATATTTTTATTAGATTCAAATAGAGGGTGCTTTCTTATTTACATATAATAATATTTATTTAAATGATATTTGGTAAATAATCTGTCCTGAAATTGGCCTGGACTCGGGTGGTATTGTCTGATTTGGCCGATTTTTTGCACCTCGTTTGGGCGGGCAAAGGCGCTCGCCTAGCCCGCCTAGGCATCGCCTTAGGACGTCTTTTTGGGTCCTTAAAAGGTGGACCTTCGCCTAGCCATCAACTTGGCGCCTTTTTGTGTAGGCGGTGCCAAAGTCACTTAGGCGAGCGCCTTGACAACTATGATGGAGAGTTATGGCTGTGGATCAGGTGGGAGAAAAGACCATCTCCTTCTTGCTTCCCCCCCTGAACTCCCAGGATAATAGTGACTAAGATAGGAGGCCAGGCGACACAGTGGGCTTTCTTGGGTTATAAGCGTGGAGAGGGTTGGGAGATAACCACGCCCTAGCACGCTTTGGGAAAGTATCTCGGGAGCATTACATGTTAAGTCGGCTGTCCCCTAGGATGTTGGTCCAGTCAAAAGGGGGATCTTTGTCATAGGAAATTGGGCATCCCGTGACGCTTCATGCTAGGGCCGTATGGGCTGATCTATGCTTGGCTAAAGTGGGCTACTATTGGGCTTTTATCTGTTAGAGTCTAAAGGTTGAAATTATCCCTCTCCACTTAGTATTATGAATAATAGCCGACTTAGTGTTTCTTGAAGGTGGCAATGGTTTATTTGATTAAGTGTGAGAGCTTTCCGCGTCTCTCGAAAGTAGAGAGATGCAAATTTCGTTGGAAGGGGAGCGGGTTAAAAAGGAGATCTCTAGTGATTCTCCTCTTATATTGTTTCACAAGCTTCAAAAAGGAATACAACATTAGAAGAAGGAATAGTCATCAGAAGGCGGAATCGTCGCCATTGCGCACGTATTTTAGAGGAAAGCATGTAGTGTTCACTTTTGGACTAACTAATGTGAAGGACTAAACGGTTCTATTATAGAATATGCATGCATATTTTAAGGATACCTGATATATTTGTTGCGATGACAGGCGCTGTCTTTAAGAGAGCCGAAAGGAGATTTGGATTCGGCGTTTCCCGGTGTCACAACATTGGAACTGACAATAGGGTTGGAGGAACCAGAGCTGCCGGCAATTCTTAGTGCACTCCGTGCATGTAACAAGCTTATGACACTAATTCTCCGGAAAACGATGGATCGCAAGGTCTTAATATATGTTACTTTCAATATTCTAGCATAATGGACTTCTCAGTCTAGTATGTCTTTAATTTTTATTTTCTTATCATTTTGTAGTTTGACAACAGTGATTCAGAGGAGACAGAAAGCACACGATTACTTTCCCCCAACTCCGACATTGTGATGCGGGATCTCAAGACTATAATGATACAAGGCCTCAGCTTCACAAGATATAATCAAGGCCTTGGAGAGAGGGTAGTGAAGCAGCAGATTCTGTAGCTCATAAAGGGGAGAATGACATTGTTTTGATAGGCTTGCTGCTTAAAGTTTCCCCTGTGCTAGAGAAACTGATAGTCCAACCATCGGAGGGCATGCATATGATGGCCAGAAAGTGGGAATTGCTCTTCAATCTTTCATCGGTTTTACTCTCTTTACCCAGGGCTTCTCCAAATGCTAAGGTGATTATTGACGGGAAGTGAAGCTAGAAGGTTGAGGTGCAGGTGCATATCTCAACGTGCCAGGACATGTATCTTTTTTATCTATGAAGTTGGTAGCGCTCAAACCTGACTTAGGTGCACATTTTCTTCCGTGGAGATGGTGTTGATATGGATACTGTGTCGAACCTGATCTAGATTCGATGTTTACACGTTTGAACTGTAACGTGAAGGATATTTGTGCCTTTGTTGCTGCTAGCTTTTCTATATAGTTGTGGAAGATATGGAGAACAAGAAAGATCGGTAAACTAGGTTCTCGTGGACATGGGAAGAAAAACATTGGATGCTCTATGATGATTATCTAATATTGGTCTATTAAACGACATGCGCCTGTTAAAATCTTAATTTGTTGAACTACCCGTCTTGTTAATGCATTTGCCCATATGACCTGTGCATGATTTTAAATGAGAAGAAGTTTTGTATCAATCGCTTAATTATCTTTGAGTCTTCTAAAATTTCTAATGGGTAATTGCGTAAACTGAATGATCTGTTACATGCTTATTATATCCTAATGGAGAAAACCGTTTAATGCAACGAGAAATATTTGGTACTCTCTTGTAATTGGGTATTTCATCACATTAATATAATTGGGAAATCGATTACATGGTGTGCATCAAGTATTTCTTGGTAGATTAAAATTCCATTCCCTTAGCTTTGTGATGTGTTTTCCAACCTAAAAAAACGAATTTAATTGTTAGTTGTTTCGGGTTCCTGAGATGGGCCTCACATGAACTAAATAAATTATGTCATCCATGGACAACTCAAATGGTGACATCAAGAAACCTCACTAAATGTAATCCCAACATGGATTGGACATTATTCTAAGAAACCATGGATTGGACATAGTATATATATAGGAGAATGGCATTTGAGTAACCCACCTCCGTGGAAACTAGTAGGCTTTTATTTGTGGAGAAATGCACGTCGGACGTGCAACTCCCGGTGCTGTCATTGCCCAGCTGATGAACTTTCTCGCGAGAAAACTTTTGCAGCTTCAAACCATTATCTTCCGATGGAGATTAAGACTTTATTTCTTAAGAGACCGATTCTACTAGCTCGTACCGTCACTTTAATTTCTGGAGAACTATCACGGAATTATCTAGAGAATCTATAGTAAGATTAATTTTGACATTTCTAAGGAGAGCAACTTGAGTTTTAAGAGTCAAGAGGCATGCAATCAAAGGGTTTTCATGACTGATATGTGATTAATACGGAGACCTTATTTTATGGCCTAAGAAAACCTCAGTAGAAAGAGCAGTTGATCTTTTGTTTACAATATTTTAATGCACCTTAGCATTAAGTACACAAACAAATTAAAAAAAATTTGTTTGGACATGTCTCCAGCGCAAAGAACTCCGGCCCTTCGTGGTTTGGGCCCAACAAGTGCGCGTGACCACTATTGTCTAACTACAATTGTCCAAACATTCTCAGGCTTTTCCCCAGTCCCGAACCATCCCACTATTGTCTAAGGTACATTTGATTGCATATAAAATATTTTCATTAGAAAATAATTTTTCGTGGAGTAACTTTTACGTGAAAATAAAAATCATAATTGTCTATTTGGTTCTTAGGTAAATATTTTCGCTGGTTATTTATGTAAATAGAAGATCAAAAAAATGTGAAAAGTCAAACAACATTAAATGTTAACTTTTATTAGAGAGTTGCATTGGGACACATGGAATATTATGGTCCACTCCAATGAGAGGGGACCACATACCCCTAGTGTACTATTCATCATTTTTTTTTTATTTTTGATATCTTTAAAAAAATAAAAAAAAAATAAAAAACTAGTGAAAAATAAATAACTTTGACAGACAATTTAAATTAGGAGAAATAAAATAAAACACAACTTGAATGAATAGTATTCTACATATATTTTAAAAAAATTAAAATTAAAACAACTAAAGAATTGAATTTGACAAATTTTATTTAAATTAGTAGAAAAAATTAAATTAAACTTGGATGAATAGTGTCAAAAAATTGTTACTGTAACTAAAACAAATGGAAGAAGGAGATCACGCACATGCATGAACCGGAAAATGGCATCCAGACTTTTTCACCGGATGCCAAAATCCAAAATTCTTAGGATAATTTTTTTCAGATTTTAATTTTCAAACGTACCAAATGACCCAAAAAAAATGTTTTTCCTGGAAAACCTTTTCCTAGCGGATTTTTACGAGGAACCAAATGCACCCTAACTACAGTCATTAAGCAACTTTGTCCAGGCCCAATCTAGCTAGCTAACCCACGTCTTAGTTTGTTTATAGACAAATAAAACGGACCAAACCTGTTAGAGCTTATCGCAAAGAAATCCACAGTCCAGAAACTTGAACTCTCCATTAAATTGATCAATGACCACTGACGAATTAGCTAAACCAATAAAATAATATATATGTATCTGTCGTGTAATAGAGTATATATACATACATATATATAATATCTTGAGTGCAAATTTATATCTTATTATTTAATATGTTATTAATATAAGATATGGAGAGTGAATACGGAATTCTTGTTATTCTTATTTAATAAAACTGTTATTGATAAAAAAACTTTTATCCTAATATCAGCTGTAATAGTACGTGGTAGTTAAGGATAAATCTTTACTTAATAATGTTTTTACTCATATAAATATTTCTAATAACACTTTTGATAATAAAATTTTGCCAATTCTTCCGTCTGCTGTTAAAGAAGGCGAGACGGAGATTAGATGGGATGGGGCGGAATGGTGGGGGTTCGAGTCTAGACACGAGTATTTATTTGTGACTTGAGTCATTTTTTCAAAGGCATTTAAAGAAGAAGAAAAAAAGATACCTGAAATCTGTTGAGCCTGCTATTGCCTACAATGCTATACTATTTTTAGCAAGAAATTTAGAGGCAGAAACAGTTGGATCCCTGTGCCACAGCACATGTCATGATGGAGAGCTAATAATATAAGGTGGCAAACAACAGAGGCACAGCAGTTGCCAAAAGGTGACCAGGCCAAATAATTAGATTTACTGTTTGTTTTTTTTTTGACATCCATAGTTGGTCAATATTAACTTGGCCCCTTCGACCAATCCAGCCTAGCTAGTTTATTATTCTTCCCCAATCATTTTTAAAATCTGTTATCTAAAAAAACTTAAACCATATTATTAACAGATCTATCTACATCGTACACCTTAGAAACAGAGTCTTACCCAGCTGTCCATAGGGGTGTCAATAGATTGGGTTAATTTGAAGTCCAATAGGTAGTCCACTCCAGATTCAATTTGAGTTAAAATATGATGGCACATGGATCTCTTTTGAAGTTCATTTGTCAAACCCATCACTTGATGGGTTGGACTCGGGTTAGTCTATTGAACTAAGAGACATCAATAACAATCATACTTATCAATAACCACCATACCTACACATGCATTAAAAATATGTTTAAATAAAGAAATCGATTTCCACCACACCAACAGTTCTTTTAAATTAAAACATGCTTAAATTAAAATAATGAATCTATCTACATATTAACTCGATGGGCTGAAATGGGTCCCAATAAATTACCATGGATTTGTTTTACTTTGATCCATTAAATTTAGGTTGTACTTGTGTTGAATTATTTTAATGTTGGACTAAACAGAGTTTAAATTGGACCAATCAAAATCCACCCATTGACATATCTAACTGTCCGACTCTGCAAGTAGAAGACAGTACTAGTCACCAAGGCCCATCCTACTTGTGTCTAGGGTTGGGAGAGGGGCGGTCGCCCGGGGTGGGCAAGAAGTGTTTCGCCGACATCTTTCATGAGTTGCGTCTTGCTAGGCAAACTTTGGACTTTGAGGAGGCCGCGCCAAGAACGCAATAGGTGGTCGGAAAGTGACAAAAACAAGACAACTGTACGCTGTCGGTGATCAGTCTGCAATGCTCGAGATCGAGCTCACAGTTGATGAACAAACAGCGTCCTTCCACCGACGGGACTGAATGAAATGGCTTCACGGACGAACGATTAGCATGGCTTTTTGGGGGGTGGGAGGTAGTTGTGGCGTCTTCCTCTTATATATATATATATAATTAGTTGGCGTTTGTCCTTGTGATAGGAGCTAGCTAGCTTTTGGTCAGAAAAGAAGAAAAGAAAAGGAGCTAGCTAGCTAGCCAAACCTCCAGTTCTCCTAATTATGGCAACCAAGGCTTCTGGATGCCTATGCCTAGTCTTTGTTAATTACTTTGTCTACTTGTGCAAGTTGTGCCAAGCCGCCGGCTGCGGATAGAACAAGATTCATCATATTGGATTTTCAAGTCTTTCAGCTGGCCACTAGAAAAAAAGGAGGAAACTTAAAGCTGAAAAGATCACATTACACAGTATGATCAGTAAATGAAATGGATATAACTTTGTGCCGGCCGGGATGCCTTGAACTTAAGATCAACATTAACGTTCCTTAATTTGAAGGTTGACATGTCTTCTTTTTTTCTCTTCATTAGGGGTCTAAAAGGGAAGTATTATTCATGTCTTCTTTTTTCCCTTCATTTTGATCTAAAAGGGAAGTACATATTTTGCTGTTTGATCAGGGGGGGGGGGAAAATTGATAAATTATAGTGGAACTTTGGCTTTACGTCGGTAACTACTCGATCGAAGTCCTTCAAAAAAAAAAAAAAATCGAACTCAAGTTGGTGAATTAAAACTGCATTTTGCTTCTGCTATTGAGAACATATTTTCTGGATCCTGCTATCTTTCTTGTACGTATTTCATCTCTCTTCCCCTCCCGACACCCTAGCAGCTGAACATGTCGTCGTCTTTTCCTCTGTCAAATTCTTCTTGGATAACCATGCATGCATGATGAGTAGCGTTCCATCACGCCCGCCCCCAACCTCCCTCTCTCTAAAAAAAAATATTTACGATTCGAGAAATGCTAGTTATAATTGGCCGAATTAGATCGGTCGCGCAGTCGACTTAATTGACTGGTCGCACGTGATACCCATGAAGATGCGGCGTGGAATCCACACGATCGGCCGCGTAGCCGATCCAACTCATGTTAGTTACTCGGGTGTCTAAATAATTAGTATTTCTCTTGTGATTCTTAAGACAACATATTACTTACGTGGCAGTCTTTTATTAACAGTAGCTGACTCGAAGTCATGTCTTTTTACATATCACTGGCATCAACTGTGAATCTATCGATATCTAAAGGTTAGGCAATCAATTCTCTGAAACTTAATGAAATCTGGTAGGCGGTCGAAGTCATGCATGCATGTCCTTTTCATTCAACCCCCCCCCCCCCCCCCCCTCCTCTCGCCAGTTTTCGTCCAGAATACTACAGGAGAGACGTACGGAGATCTATTAGCACTTAACTAAGATCGTCATAATGAGCTGGAACTACCTACATAGAATGTAATGAAAACGAATATATTATGTAGTTTCAAAGCTCGATATTGACGTCTTTTGAATGTTGAAGGAACTATTTATTAGGAATTAAGCTTTGTCACTCAACGAAGGACGTCATCCGAGACTACCTTATATATATATATATAAATGTAATAAAAACGAATAATATATATAATTTATTGCTCGATAACGTCCTTTGAATCTTCAGGGAACTACTTCACGAAGAAGCTTGTCACTCGTTGAAACGAATGTCAATTATATGTCAACGATGTCTCGTAGTCGTTGATATAAAATTATTGATAAATTTTATTTTTATATAATATAATATAATAAATAATATTATATAATTTTATAACTTGATCTCGTCCTTTGAATCTTGAAGGAACTACTTAATTAGGATTGCTTTGTCACTCGTTGAAAGGCGTACGCTTAAAGCAATTCACAATAAGAAGGATCATCGTGTTGTGATCTCAAAATTTATGCAGTGAACACGTTAATTTAATTTGAAAATTTGTCTAAGTGCAAAATATGTGAAATGTTAATTTTAGATGGTTGATTAAATTGAGAATTTATTTGAACTTGAAGCTACTTATTTAGAATACTTATTTTACTTTTTTCAATGAGTATAAGATATCAAATTATGATTATATGTGGTGAAAATTACACTGATTCCACTAATTAGGAAAACTAAAAAGGTTTTTTCGGCATATTAAAAATAGATTTTCATGAAAGATTTCAGCCTTTGGGGAGCTTCGAGGGTCACCCCCAGATTTTAGCTCATCATTTAGAGGCTTAAAGAAAGAAGGCGGCCGCAAAAAAGTTCTTGTGCATCTGGCTAAAAAAGGATTCATAACTTTTGCTATACCCTCCAACGACACAAAGTCTACCCTTTAAAACTTGTCAAGCCTCGACGTAAAGTATCTGGATGGATAGTTCTATTCATACTAGTAATAGAGTAAGTATTAAAATAACAAGTCATAAGACAAATAAAACAACTCTAATAATAACTTGATAATTTTATTCATAATCAAATTATTAATTATCTATTATATCTACTAATTCAGAGTCAATATTGAAGATCCATATAACATTTACATTGGATATAAATAAAAGTAAATCTAACTACATTAGACTCTACTAAGACGCTAGGATAATTCTTCTTCGCCACTATATATATGTTCAATCGAATTGCTCATCACTCTTGATCTTTTCCGTCTGTGTGTGCATCGTCATTAAACTCACCTAAAAATATTACGTAGTAACTATATGAGCGAGACACTCAGTAGATTTATATCTCATGAATTAAGTATACTTAAGTGATTAGCAATTTAATAAGCATAGTAATTAATGATAAGCCATGGTCAAGTCAATAATGAGAGCAAGAACGTACATGATGATATCAAGAACCTGTGTTATTAGTGTAAAAAGAGATAGAATTGGCCATATGATCATGAGTAAATACCTGCGGAGTAACATGTACAAGTCAATACTTTATCAAGCACGCGTTCAAGAGATGATTGTCATAAATTAATCAAGTTAGTCAACTACTTAGGTATAATACCAGACATCCCAGTCAATAAACTCTCATGGGCACCATACCTTTCAGGTGCTCCTCTCAGGATCAAACTAGATCCTATAATTGCCAGACATTGGTTGTGGATCTCAGAACCCATGTAATCTAGGCAATCAGTCAATGACCATAGAGTTCCAAAAGTAAATGAGAAGTATGGACGAATAGATGAGATTATCGTGAATGGAAGAGAGTGTGTTTTATTATCTAAAAGCATACATAGGGTTAATTCTTGAAATAGTCCGAGAAACGTGCAAGAATGACTCTGTACAGTACTCTCTGGTACTCACTGTGGGTGGATGAACACGATCTACACCTTGGCTGAGATCATAACGCTACCAGGATAGAGACATGTTTTATCAGAAGATGTGTTGCCTAATACCGATGTGTTTAGAATGCGAGCATCGGATCAAGTTCATTTTTAGTCAAAGACATAAGGTTGGCTAGATGTACCCATACGTACAAGCCCAACATAGTTCCAATAAGATATATGGGTATTTATGGTACAATCAACTTGGCATTCTAGAAGAATTCTAAGCTCGGAAACTCATGATGTCTTGATGAAGGAGTTCTAATCTAGTAGGAGGAATAGTTGATAGAGGATTTCACAACACCAAGAAAAATGTTGAATCATTTTGTTTGGTCTCCTAGAGGAATTCTAGACGCACGAAGTGGCAGTAGCCGTATTCAAAATGTCAGTGTGAAACGAATAGCAATCATTATTATAATTTGAAATCCTTTAGTTCATGACTATTGTGTGTTAAATTTATTAGCATGATTTCATGGACATCAACAACATGATAACTAGAGGAAATTAGGGTTATAAAAGTGTAATAGTTCATGTGAGAGATAACAAGTAGGTTCATGAAGAGATCATAACATCATGATTTTATGTATTTAATCAACTTAAATCACAAGATTGGATGTTGTTTAGTAGGTAGTAGGATTTAATAGTGATTAACAGTAAGTAAATCAGGGTTTATGCATGGCACTGTTCTTTTAAAAATTAGGACTTCAAAATTGACAATGTGAACGTGATTAGGGTCCTATGCACTTTAGAAGGCGGTCAGGGTGGCCAAGTGTGTTTCAGCTTAAGTTAATGTGCTAGACAGAAAGTGTGTGCCTTGAATGAGTAGTATCGTGTTGGCGCGTTAAAGAACACATCAGGATGTCACCACGTCTTCACACAATGATCCCATTTGTGATATACACGAAATAAATTGCCAAATCTCAATGTATAGTAAATTAAACAAAGAACAACTACTTGTAAAACCTTCTAACTTGCTCCTAAACGTACAATAAAGATCAATTGAATTTAACATGATTCAAGAGAATTACTTAACTCGGATAGAGAGAAATCGAGCTTTATTATCAAAATACATGTTGTATGGAGTATAAAAATTAGGAAAAATGTGGAGAACATGATTGTAGCATAAAGATTAGCTTATAGAGAGATTTAATTAGATTTAGCCTATGAGAATATCAATCTTTGAGTGTATTGAAGATCTTAGGACAAGAAGGGGATAACAAGACTTCTAGGACTTTCTTCTTGCGATTCTCCCCCTCCAACCGCCCTTCTCACATCTAGAAACTCCAAGCAGCAATAGAGTTAGCCAAAGAGATAGATTAGATTTTTTAAAAAAGAGATAGCTTTAAGAGCCCTATTACGACTCTAACTTTTTTTATTACAGATTTACTTAGATTATCTCTATAATTTGAGTATTCTAATCTCTAATTAGAGTTGGATTCTAATGGGAAATGTGCTTCCCATGTTAAGGTAAGATTGGGACATGGATCTGACCTATCATCTAGTGTAATTAAGCTTTGATGGGCCAATTTAGTAACGGGTATTGATTATTCCAAATTTATTAGTATTTTTTATTTTATTATTATTTTATTTCTCTTTTGGCTCATTAACTCTTTTATGGACTATCATTTAACCCCATTATCAACTTTTATTTATTGTTACTCTCATTGATATAAATAGGTACATCAAATTACATTGTTTCATATATAACGGAAGCTCAAAAGAAAAAGTACACTAATTAGGGGCAATACCCCGTGACCCACAAGCTTACAAACTTCATATAAGAGGGTCCTACTCACTACCGCAGAGGTGCGGTCAGGGGTAGAAAACTCGCTTTCTCACTCTCACTTGAAAAGAGTATGGGTGTGTGCCACAAAGTCATTGGCTCATAGGAAGCTCTCCGAAATATACGATAAACCATAATAATTATGATAACAATTAATCATGTTTAATTAAAGTAAATAAAATAACTGAACATGAATAAACACCACCACATGTTTCCATTACCAATCCAAAATCACGAGTAAGCTATAGTATGACGCTATACGCGGGACACGATAACTTACCCATGAAGTCAAAACTTGACCCGACAAGACCACATAAGCAACCTCCCAGTCTCGCAGTAAAAAATGTAGTCCAACTGCCGCTCTAATGCCTGACTACTTACTAACTAGAGAGGTAGTGGGGAAACTCACCAACCCTAACTTAGGACTAGCTAGGGCCTAGAACGTCTAACGGTGTCCAATCCCCAACCACGAGTGCACTCGAACAACATAGGCTACCCAACAATTGTCTTTCCCTTGCCTAGGAAAGGAACTAAACGGGAGTCTGGGAAGAACGACAAGACTCTGTCTATGCCATAGCACCAGGACTAAACCCTGTCGACACACAAAATGCAAGGCACACCAGTAGCTGAGGCTCCCGACTAAATGTAACGAATAAGTAACTAAGTGTCAACACCACCAACTCATCAAGAAAACACTATAAACCTCTAACCTCAAATAACACAACCGTATACACACACATAATCTCGGCTAATGCCAAATCATTAATGCATTGCACACAGAGATCGCAAACAGAACGCAGACACACGATAGACCGCAACAATAAATATGAACATGTGGAACTAGTAGACTACAATAAGAATACGACATAGTATGAGACCAAGATGAATACACGTCAGGGTAGGGAATCATATTAAGACACATCAGGTCCCTCGACCGCGATAACCATAGAACCGCAGAACACATAGTTCTACCCTAAACCTTGGCCAAACCACCATTTTCTACCTTTCAACAATGTACACCTTCCAAAACTATAAAGCGAAGTAAACATGCATCCAAACATGCTAACTCAATCTTATCCTCCTGAAAAACTCATGAAACTTGTGAGAAAGACAAAAGGAGGAGACCGCCCTACCAAACCATGAAGAATGACACCCGTTGAGACCTCTCGTGATCTAACCCCGCATCCTCCTAGTAAATCTAGCTCCAAAATGCCAAAAAATGACCAATTCTTCGAAACCCTATGAAAGCTTGCTCTGGGGAGTCGCCTGGCGAAGGTGAGGGTGAAAAAACCCTCGCTCTACAGGCACCACAACATAAAAAATTCAAAAAAACCAAAACGCACGTCCCCGATAAGCCTGACATGAACGTAGAAAGTCAAGAGACCATGAAACCAAGGGTGCCACGTATCCTTAAGAGACATGCACCCCCCTCACTAACTACCTTAAAATGCATCGAAATAGTCAGCCATGATACGATCCTAAACGTGTCACTTAGCCTATCCGCGTTAAGAACGCGGCAGCCTCACTGATCACGTTCACACCAAAGCACTAGACTCAACCCATTCAATGCTAAAGGCCCAAAAAAGCCACAAAGGGATAATGCTCAACTTACCCAAGACCACAATAACCACTAGACCCACTAGGATGATCTAGAAAGCATCATACACTACATGAAGGCACACCGCAAGTGAAGGAAACTAAAATCAATCTTCTCATCCTCTAGTATGAACTAATCAAGAGCAGGAAAATGAAACAATTGATGATATGTTTACGAGATTTAGGGATATGTGAATGGGCTCAAGCTTTTAGGCAAGACCTACTCAAATTCAAATCTAGTCCATAAAATTCTTATTCAATTCATTACCATCATCTTGAGATGTTAAAGTTACTACTATTAGAGAAGCAAAGAACCTATCTACTCAATCTTTACGAATTTATACATTCTTTAATGACTAACAAGATCAAAATAAAGGGAAATTTAGTTGAAGGATGAGCAAAAAAAAAAAAAGTGTTGCCTTCTAATCTACTTCAAAAATTGTTTCTCTTCGAGTGATGATGATTTAGATGATCACTTGGATAACAAAAGATAACATTCTCTTGAGAAAGGCTTGAAATTATTCTAAAAAGAATAGCTTATAAATCTAAACTCAAGGTAAGCAAACATTTTGTTCTATGGTAAGCCTCCAATGCCTGATAATAATATTTATTATGAGTTGTAAAAAATTAGGTCATATTAAAGGTGCCCCTGAGCTAAAATAGAAATATAAGAAAGATAAGCTCATAAAGAGAAAGAAAGTTATGGTCGCTGCATGGATTAGTGATAAAGAACACTAGTGATGATCAAGACAAATTTGAAACTCAACTTATTTCATAGTAAATCCCGAGGAAGAAGTTGGAGTAAATAATGATTCAATACTCTAACTCAATTAGAAACATTATTTAAAGACATCCATGGTGGATATTAGAGATTTAGAAAGGAAAATAGTTTCATAAATAATATTTTAAAAATTTAGCAAATTAATATTGATCTCATGTCGAACAGAGAATGATGAATTAAAATAAGAAGATATAATCATAGCGAAAGAGATTTATAAGCTTAAAAATAAAATCATCTAGCATGAACGTTAAGGAGTAAGTTGAACTAAGAAATTAAAATTTTGAAATCTGCTATCCAAATTTGCAAAAGAAAAAACAACCTTGATGCTATATTAGAACAAACAATTGGTGTCTTAAAAAACAAGAATTAGTTTTCATTCTAAAACTTGGAAGACCATAAACCCAATTTTATTAAAGCTTTCAGTCGAGCGCCTCCCTTCAAAACTTATAACTTTTGTGCTAAAAAAGGTCATATTTATCTCCAGTAGTTGTTGGCTAAGAAAAATTGTATAAAATAATAACCATGTGAATTCCAAATGTGTACTTCATAGTTCCACTAACATCTCTAGATCAAGGCAATTTTGGTACCAAAAATTATTTTGTAGATTAATGTCTTGGTGCTATGTGTAGAAAATTATCCTTAATTGCGCACTCAAGATATATGATAATAAATACAAATTTAGCAATAATATTTGTTTGATCCCTCCAAGAGTCTTAGTACTAGATCATTCTATCATATGGAAGGATTGATGTTCATGATGATCATCTCATTTTTTATCTTTGATTTTGAGTACATTTTATTGATACTATTTTGACTAATGAGTTTTGAAGTCAGCTATGTACGATGACATAAAGTTCCAACAATACTAACATCATCATTTTACTTATGATCATGTATCAAAATAATATTTAGATACGTTTTAATGAAATCTTGTATCAATTGGTTGATATTTTTCTAAACTTCTTAGTGAAGATTATTTTAAAATTCATTGCAAAGAAATAGGGATATGCTCTATTATAGATGAATCTCAGTTATTTTTGAGTGAAAATAAATTATTTAGGGAAAATTTGAAGTTATATGAGTAGTTGAATTTATTTCATAGATTATTCTTAATTTATCTTCAACTCATACTTTTTAATTGTGAAATATATTCGTAAATCTGTGCGACACTATTTTTCTATCTTTTTCTATCAGCCTAGTTCTCTTTAATTTGATTCATGAGCCTGTGGATACTATTTTACACCCCTTATATGATCTGCCTAATTTAGTAGGTGAATTTTTCTATAGAGTGCTTTGTGTGCTAAGTTATCTTTGCATTTCTGTCCTCTCGGACACCTTTTATATATACTGTATACTAATTTTTTTTTAAAAATGGAATAGGCATTTCTTACACCTTAGTTTTCAAATTATGATTTATTTTACTTATTTTCTTACTTCTATCTCTCATTATTTTAAATCAAACATTAATCTTAATTTTATCAAAAGGAGACATTATTTTCATGGTTAATCTCTTTTTATTTTTGACCTTGTGGGTCTTTTTATCTTTCGATATATAATATAATATATACTTTCCTCTTACATCCCTCTTTAATTGTTGATGATAAGAAAGAGAAGATAATCTAATTTCGGCTAATTATATGTTGGATCATTAAATGTTTGTCTTATATCTATTTGGTGAATGATACATTAATTCTTATGTGTATCTATTTACTCACTCATTTTTTTTATTTATATTCATGACATGATTGATCAGTACCTTAGATTGTGCTTTTATTTTGTGAAAATTAGTTGAAAAGTCTGTTGATTTATCTTGTGAATTTTATTTTTAACATTTTTTTAAATCTTGATGTTACCGAGGTACGCACCACCCGCTAAATATATCACTTATCCTTAGAGATTTAAAAATGAGGGTGGAAGAGATATTATATCTCGTACAATAAGGACATATCTCTGGCATGTGTTTCCCAACTTCACCACATGTTTTGAAGAGCATTAAGACCACTGTAATGAATTGAATAATATTATATGGTTACAAATCTCGATGACGTCTTTTGACTCGACCGTCCAGGCAATGAAGGCCGTACGCTTGAGCATCATAATAACGAGCATAGTGTTATAAAGCCCCACAGACTCTTCCACAGGCGAGCGAAAAATCTCATCCTTGGGCTGGAGATGGAACTGAGAAAGAGCTTTCTGGCGAGATTACTAGTTTCTGCGGTCTTTTGTGGGCTCTTTGGTTTCCCTGCAGTGTGGTGCAAGAGACCCCACTATGTCTACCATGTAATTTTATATAATCATGTCCATAAATTGGACGATCGAGCTACTTAATTTTGTTCGTCGTGCACAGCACCTTAAACGGCGTATCCACCATTTATCTCGTATGCAAGTGTTGGTTTCCCTTCGTTGTGGGTATTTTAAGTCTTGTGTATCTAAGCCACGCATACTAGATCTTGTCCATGGAGTTTGCTACCTCTCTTTGAATCCTTATTTCTTTGAAAAGAATGTATTTTACATATGTAACTCCATCTTAATGCGGAAGTATCTAGTTTTCTGTCTCACTTGTGAGTTAATTATAACCAATGGTTATGGCCCAACGGTACTCCAGGGGTGAGGTTTAATTTTTAGGGAGACACCCAGATTCAAATTAACTTGGGTGCCAATATAGTATCTTTGATTAACTTTGCCATTACAAAAATTCTGAGATCATGAGTGCTCTGGCTTCTTATTCATAGATTCAAGAAGCTTCTTATAACACGACTGTGCCAAACAAAGAACATCTTGACCGTGAATGGGCAGTTCCCAGGGCCAACTATCTATGCACGCAGGGAGATACAGTGGTGGTCGAGGTCTACAACCATGCAAAAATTAACGTAACTCTACACTGGTATGGGTACTTAAATTCCTATTTAATTAATTTGTTCGACGGTTCATCTGGTATTTTCTAGAACAATAATGGTTTCCCAAATTGTCATCATGGATGGGGGATGTTGGACGGATTTATCAGATCCCTGTACAAAATCTGTCCACATTATAAGCAACACCAATTCAGTCGTTTGTTTCTTGCAGACACATTTATTGAGCTGTTTTGCTTATCGTAAATTAATTGGACAAGAAAGTAATGCAGGCATGGGGTGAAGCAGCCGAGAAATCCATGGTCGGACGGCCCCGAGTACATCACTCAGTGTCCCATCAAGCCCGCAGCAAACTTCACCTACAACGTCGCCCTGTCAGATGAAGGGACGATATGGTGGCATGCCCACAGCGACTGGACACGGCCACAGTCCACGGTGCGATCATCGTGTATCCTCCGGAGAACAACAAATCCTACCCTTTCCTCAAGCCCCATCGAGAGATTATCGTCATCTAGGTTTGGCGAATTCCATCTTAAATTATCACTAAGTATATATATATATAATATATATGCAGTATACTAGTCACGACTCACAAGACCAGTACGTGATATAGTGCTTGGCGTAATTGCTTGGGTCCACTCTTCCCCAAGTTCTTATATATGAACATATATTATTGCAAAGCTAATTAATCAGACGAGGAAGGATAATATATGTTATCTTTCGTGCTCATCTACTTTAGGAGAATGGTGGAAGAGTGATGTCATGGAGGTGCTCGAGGAAATGGTGCCCAGGGTCGGCACCTAACATATCGGATGCCTTCACCATCAACGGCCAGCCGGGTCATCTTTATTCATGCCCGAAGAAGGCAGGGTCATATAATAATATCACCATGCAGTCATTTGTCCGCCTTTAACTTTGCTCAATACGTATTTCCGCCCTTTTTCACCATTCCGCAGATATGTTTAGGATGACAGTAAAGAAAGGAAAGAGATATCTCCTACGCTTGGTTAACGCCGCGATGAACGATGAGGTCTTCTTCGCCATCGCCCGGCATCCCCTCACAGTCGTCGGAGCTGATGGAAGCTACATGAAACCCTACACGACGGACTACGTTATGATTTCCCCAGGGCAGACCATGGACCTGCTCCTAGAGGCTAACCAGCCCTCCAATGCTCTCTACTACATGGCCGCCAAGGCTTACTCTAGCAGCTCGATTGTCGGCTATGACAACACGACCACCACCGCCGTCCTGCAGTACACTGCCGGTCACTCCACTAACGACAACACTTCGACCACCTATTTCCCGTATCTTCCTCCCTTCAACAGCCCGACGCCGTGGCCAATTTCACAACGGATTGAAGACTTGCCAGTGAAGACCACCCCATCACCGTCCCACACCGGATCGATCGCCGCCTGTTGATCTCGGTCTCCATAAATCAGTTCCCATGCTCGAATAACTCATGCGAGGGCCCCATGGCAC
This sequence comes from Colocasia esculenta, assembly GCA_014218235.1. Taxonomy (NCBI): domain Eukaryota; kingdom Viridiplantae; phylum Streptophyta; class Magnoliopsida; order Alismatales; family Araceae; genus Colocasia; species Colocasia esculenta. The sequence continues at coordinate 103,332,529 of CM024759.1, read as the reverse complement.
GAGGCTTGCTGCCAGCCTCAACAACATAAGCTTCGCCTACCGTCCATCGATGTTTCTCGGGGCGTACTACAGGTCGATCGTGGGGGTCTTTAAAAAGGCTTCCCCAACAGGCCACCCTTGTTGTTTAACTTCACAGGGGACGATCTGCCGTCTAGCTTAACGTTGCCCAAGAACGACACGAAGGTGAAGGTGCTGGAGTTCAACAAAAGCGTGGAGATAGTGTTCCAGGGACTAACCTGGTGGCCGCGCTAAACCACCCCATGCACCTTCCATGGGTACAGCTTCTATGTGGTGGGCCATGGACCGGGGAACTTCGACAAGAACAGAGATCCCAGAGAATACCCTGGTGGATCCTCCATTGCTGACACTTTGGGTTCCAAGGAATGGATGGGCGGCGATCAGATTCAGACGGACAACCCGGGTGAGTTCTCATAATCCTGAATCTTCTACGTTTCATCTAATTAATAACAGTTCTAGATCGATCAGTGAACGTCTTGTTTCTTCATCAGTGTGTGGTTTATGCACTGCCACTTTGAACGCCATGTGATCTGGGGCATGGAGACTGTCCCTCATTGTGAAGAATGGAGAAAAACCCGAGGCTCAATGCTGCCATCCACCTCCCTATATGCCTCCATGCTGAGGGTGCAGAGCAGATATCTGCAATTGGTATTGATTAGTTCGTTACTTGCCGTGGTAGTACTGCTTGTTTTAGTACAACAATAGTTCCTGGATATTAGAAATTAAGCACGATAATTTGGTCTTTATAAAATGCAGTGTGATAATTAGACCATTTGTCCCAATTGTAGGACTATATTTTCTTCAATTATCATATATATTACATATATACTTTTTACTTCTTTGTTGTCAAAATATCTTACTATAAATGCCTAGTTATATTCCTACTTCCAGGTTGAAATTTTAAGCAACCTTCCCTTCAAGTCAGGTTTCACAACGGATCAGTGATATTATTTTAGGAACAGGAGTGCACAACTACCAGTCTAATAAGTTGTATCACTACTAATCCGATCCGCTGTGGTCGGATTAGATAGAGGGGGGGAGGGGGGCGAATCCGGGCAGGGCAGGTCAATGATCATTTGAATTATACAACAAATAATGTTTATATCACTATTTGTATAATTTCTTCTTCTTGTTGCCGATGTAATGTTTAGAATTTTTGACATTTATAAACTCAAAGGAATGCATTGCATGAAATATCCTCTAGGGCGTAGATATATATATAGTCTTCGATCGTGGCCAATTTATTTTTAGAAATCCTTCTGACAATTTATACAACTCAAAGGAACGCATTGCATGATAATCTATATACTATGTTTCAAAAGGAGTTCAATCTCGTGGCACCCAATGTAGGCCCCACATGAGTTTGTATGAGTTTGTTGCAAGGGTTAAGTCTTGTTGCAAACCGCTTTGCAACTAGACTTACAAATTATAGTAACACCGCCCCCCCCCCCCCCCCTTCCTCTCTCCTAACCGCTAGACGTAAAGGTTCGTGTAGTAGGTGCCATCACCGACAACTATTGCGTGTGGACTTTCCTATGTGGCACGCCGCTCCACGTCCTCCAATTGTCCAAGCTGCTCAGGGCCGAGTCCGTGTCCGCTTCGACATGTAGTTTGTCGAACGTTCCCGAGTCTAGAATCCGACTCGAACAAAATACTAGGTATTCCCTGCCTCCCCACCCCAGACAAAGACAAAAGCAACACAGCAGGGGTTAGTCCCTCTCTCCTCTCTCTCTCTCTCTCTAAGCAAATATGAGGTTATTGGAGAAAAGCCTGTCCCCTGGGGGGCCGGCAGCGTCAAGATGATGGCGGAGGGCCTGACGACCTTTGGAGCGCCTACAACATCATCTCCGTCGGTGACAGGGTTCTCGCGAGACCAACCGCAAGGTCGTCCTCGGCGATGCCCACGACACCTGCAAGAGTAAGAGCAACGCCCGCAACGTCAGGCTCCAGCTCGAGGTCAAGGTCGAGACCTCCGACTACTACGGGGGCGGCGACGACGCCGTCCGACTCCATGGCAAGAACGTCCTCCAGAACGGCTACGTCGGGGTGGGGCAGTACCACACGTTGGAGCTTCAACTCATGCGTCCCTTCGAGCTCACGAAGGCGAGGTGGGACGCTGCGGCCCTCGCGCTGCTGAGTGAGGCGTGCGACCGCCGACTTCGGGTGGGCGGGAAGAAGGTTGCTGTGCCGGAGGAAGATGAGGAGAAGAAGGACAAGGTAGCGATGGAGGAGAAGAAGAAGAAAAGAAGGACAAGGGAAAGAAGGAGGAGAAGGCGCCAGACGCGAAGGCGCTGGAGCACTTCGAGAGGTTGCACCGAAGCCAGCCGGACAGGGTCTGCTACGGGGTCGCGGACGTCGGCCTCGCCGCCGAGTTGAAGGCGATAGAGACGCTGCTGGTGGCAGAGCGGCTGTTCAGGAGCGCTGACGCCAGGACGCGGAGGACGTACGCAGGGATGGCAGACTCCGTCAGGGCGTCCAAGGGGAGCGTCTGCGTGTTACCGGCGGCGCCCGGCGCTCGCGACGGAGGACTTGAGACGTACGCAGGGGTGGCCGCCGTGCTCCGCTTCCCGCTGCCCGAGATCGAGTGTTCCTGACGAGGATAAGAGGGCGGCGCTCTGCCTCCCGGTGGCGATTAAAGTAACACACCATTTGGTAACAGTAACAATCAATTAAAGTACTTCACAATTTTTTTATTTATGAGTTATTTTTATTTTTTTTATTTTAATTATTGATGTGACATAATTTTAATAATGATATCTAAATGATGTTACCAAATGATGTTATAAAATTGTTTCTCTTTTCACTACTAAGAGCAGTTCTTTTTCCGAAATAGTAATACCTGTCTTATAGATTATTTATAATTGTTATCTGAATAATATATTTAAATTTTATTTAGCAAGGTTATTTTCTTTTTCGATCAAGGCAAAACGTTTCAGATGAAATAGCAGAGCGCAAAGGGGGCGGAGATGAGGTCCACCCCCCCCCCCCGCCGCTTGCATTATTTTTAGTAATATATTAAATTTTATTGAGCAGTTTACTTGTGTTCCATGTTATTGATGCGTGGGGATCTCCGAGGTCCCGCGCTCGGCTCCGAGTCCCCCCTTCTGATCCGAAGGAAACCTGAAGGGACTCGCTTCCCCTCAAAGAACTCGGCCGAGTATTCAAGTGCTCGGACCCGGTCCGGTAAGCGAATGCTGACAACCACCTCCCAGTCATTCGGAGGGTTTTCGGGGAAGGTTCAGATCATCGAGATACCTCACGGATCGCGAAGCATCCGGCAATGGCAAGTGACTAACCAGGGAAAGCGCCAGCCAAAGCCCCGGAGAATCCGGCGTCGTGGAGAGCGCGGAGCGAGGTCCTAATTCTCGGCACAACTCCGGATCCACGACAATCGTGGACCGATATCAGCGCGATACGTGCAGATCGTGGCCAAGCAAGCTGCTCCGGTAAGAACCTTATATAAAGGGAAGCCTCTGCGGCGGAAAGGTACGCAATCTTTTCTATTCCAGACTCTCTTCCCAGCGAAACCCCTTTCTAACTTGATCGTCGGAGCGTTTCCCCACCGAGGCGACTCGGTGGTCTGCAGGAAGGAGTCGGCATCGCTTGGAAGATCAGCCTCACCTCGGGAGTCACTCGGCTAAGGCCGATCTCGTTACTCTAACAGTAACATATATATTTGTGCGTTTGATAATGGCTGTCTTACCACATTTCCACTCTCAGTTCAAGTTATTTAACTTTTTAGCATACATATATATGCCCAAATAACAAACAAATGAGAAGAGGTCGAGGTATCTTCTTGAAAGAAGAGAAATATTTAATTTGTGAATTATTTATTATATGTTTAGCCTATGGGCATGGTCTTAGGACCTATATGCATGGGCATTTCTGTTATTTTAGGAATAAAGAACTTAGTAAAAAAGTCTGATAACTCTTGATATGAGTATCTAAATCCGAATTAAATAATTTTTAAAAATTTAAATTATTTGATAAAATATTTAAATAAGATCTTTTAATCACTTAAATTTAAAAATTCACATTATTTTTAAGTCAAGAGAATCATTTTTTTTTTTCATATCGTCAACATTTCAACTTAGATGACTGTTGTTGGTGACTACCACTGAATCAACGATCGTGGAAAATTGTTGCCGAATTTCGACGACTGTCGACGACCATCGTTGGAATCCGGCCACCGATAGTCGCTAGGTTCAGGTGCCACCATGGCTACCGGCTTGCCACTTGTAGTCGCAGAATTTCGACCTATGCCATGATCGCCGATTGGTGACAATTATTAGATTTCGACACCACTTCGGCCGCCGACTAGCGATAGTCGTCGGAATCTGCCACTGTCAAGGATAGTTGGCGGATTCTGGCGCCGACCATAGCGACGTCGGCCATAGCCGCACCAGCCACATCTATCGACGGTGATAGTCATCAAATTCCGACCACTATCAACGACAGTCTGCAGATTCTAGCTTATCTTATATATTATCACTTTTGTATGAGCCAATTATATGGAAGCTTCATATAAAAAGTATATCTGTCCTATTACACTTTGTTGCTACGTTAAATGTGCAACCGGTATCACTTTGATATTAACACATGCACCCATTCAACTTAGCTACGCATGCTAATACCAAAACACCCGCATGCACATGGGGGATCATACAGCCATCCAGTAATTTCTCGTAACATGTTTCACTAATTTGAAAAAAAAAAAGAAATCCTCCAATATAATTAGAACTTTGAAGTAAATATAATTCTCCGATCTCACTCTATCCCTAGTCTATTAAAATACCAAACATAGGTGTGTATATATACTTCAAAGTTCTAATTATATTGATAATTAATTTGAGATACATTATCCTTATTTGTCGAACGTTCCCCTCTAGAATCCGACTCGAACAATATACTAGGGATTCCCTGCCTCTCCCCACCCCAGACAAAGACAAAGCAACACAGCAGGGGTTAGTCTCTCGCTCTCTCTCCTCTAAGCAAATAATGAGGTTATTGGAGAAAAGCCTGGTCCCTGGGGGGGCCGGCAGCGTCAAGATGATGGCGGAGGAGCCTGACGACCTTTGGAGCGCCTACAACATCATCTCCGTCGGTGACAGGGTTCTCGCGGAGACCAACCGCAAGGTCGTCCTCGGCGATGCCCACGACACCTGCAAGAGTAAGAGCAACGCCCGCAACGTCAGGCTCCAGCTCGAGGTCAAGGTCGAGACCTCCGACTACTACGGGGGCGGCGACGACTCCGTCCGACTCCATGGCAAGACGTCCTCCAGAACGGCTACGTCGGGGTGGGCAGTACCCACGTTGGAGCTTCAACTCATGCGTCCCTTCGAGATCACGAAGGCGAGGTGGGACGCTGCGGCCCTCGCGCTGCTGAGTGAGGCGTGCGCACCGCCGACTTCGGGTGTGCGGGAAGAAGGTTGCTGTGCCCGAGGAAGATGAGGAGAAGAGGACAAGGTAGCGATGAAGGAGAAGAAGAGAAAAGAAGGACAAGGAAAGAAGGAGGAGAAGACGCCAGACGCGAAAGCGCTGGAGCACTTCGAGAGGTTGCACCGAGCCAGCCGGACAGGGTCTGCTACGGGGTCGCGGACGTCGGCCTCGCCGCCGAGTTGAAGGCGATAGAGACGCTGCTGGTGCAGAGCGGCTTTCAGGAGCGCTGACGCAGGACCGCGAGGACGTACGCGGGGATGCAGGACTCCGTCAGGGAGTCCAAGGGGAGCGTCTGCGTGTTACCGGCGGCTCCCGGCGCTCGCGACGGAGACTTGAGACGTACGCAGGGGTGGCCGCCGTGCTCCGCTTCCCGCTGCCCGAGATCGAGTGTCCTGACTAGGATAACAGGGCGGCGCTCTGCCTCCCGCGGCGATATCTTTTGTGTAAATCAACATCGATCCAAATGTTGACCTAGTATTATTTTAAGTTTATTGACTAAATTATTTTACCATCCGAAGGAAGAACTTTAATTTTAGATCCAAAACATAATTCTCCAGCAGTTAATTGACGGGGAGGAAACGGCGTTGTTGGCTGTGCTTCTCTCCTGCCCGCCGCATGGCCGACGGCGTCTCCTTCTTCGTCCTCTCTCTGTTATCGGCGGAGGAAGCGGCGTCCTCAATACCAACACCACCACCACCGACTGGCGGCGGTGGCTTGGGAGTTTTTCCCGCCCGACGTTGTTCTGGTTCCCCTACGGACGGGGAGAAGGCATGGGATTGTCCTCGAGGCATCGACTGTGTGTGCTGGTGTTCTCTTCCCCTGAAACCTCCCCTCATCCTCCTGTCTTCGTCTGGCTTCTCTCTTCCTCCCTCTTCGTCTCTTCTCCCGCTCCCCTAATCCACCTTCCTCCCGTTTCTGTTCCCCCCACCCCAGTTCTTCTTCTCCCATCGACTGCAAGCTCCTTCCCTCCCATCTTCTTCTTCCTCTCTCGCTACCTCTCTCTCTCCCCTACGGCACATCTCCCCGTTCCCCCCCCCTGTATGCTCCCTTCCCCTCCCCCGAAAACCTCCTCACGGTTCCCTCCCCCGAGCTCCTTCACTGCCGCGACCAAGCTCCCCGCATCGCGCCACCTTCCTTCGCCGTGCGCACAGAAGCCCGCCGTGCATGGACGTCCCTGGATGCGTGGCCCTCTCCAGCTCCAGCCGCACTTGGGCCCTGGAGTTCTGCCGCGCTTTCCTCCGCCGCCGAACGCACAGGAGCCCGCCGAGGACGCCCCAACTGCGTGGTAGCATCGCGCTGCGGCTAGGAGGAACTCGCGCCAAGCTACCAACAGAGTAACAGAAGGTAACGGAAGGATATGAGAAAAATAAAAGAAAATTTTATATGGATTTAAAATTAATTTTTTGGTCAATAAATCTAAAAAATAATAGAAGATCAACGATTCAACAACTGACCTAAATAAAAAAACCCATATCTTTTTGACTACTAGGAGCAGTTATTTTTCCGAAATAGTATGCCTGTCTTATAGATTATTTATAATTGTTATCTGGTATATTTTAAATTTTATTTAGCAAGGTTATTTTCTTTTGTCATCAAGGCATAACGTTTCAGACGAAATAGATGAGCGCAAAGGGGGCGGAGATGAGGTCCACCCCACCTACCGGCCGCTTGCATTTATTTTAGTAATATATTTAAATTTTATTGAGCAGCTTACTTTTGTACCTATGTGATATTTGTGCGTTTGATAATGGCTGATGTCTTATACAACATTATCCACTCTCAGTTCAATTTAATTTAACTTTATAGCATACATATAATGCCCTAATAACAAACATAAGAAGAGGTCGAGGTATCTTCTTGAAAGAAGAGAAATATTTAATTTGCAGATTATTTATTATATATTAGCCTATGGGCATGATCCTGGGAGATTGTCGCCGAATTTTGACGACTGCTGACGGCCTCATGGGAATCTGGCCACCGAGGGTCCCAAGTTCAGGCGCTAGCCATGGCCACTGTTGCCACCCGTGGTTGTCGGATTTCGACCCAGGCCATGATCGTCGATTGGCGACAGTTGTTGGATTTCGACACCAACCACGATCGTCGACTGGCAATAGTCATCGAAATTTACATAAATCACTATCAAATAATATTTGAAATGAAGTTTTAAATGTTGATGACCATATTAATCTCCATAATATATATTTTTATGTAAACATATTGAAAATTTTGATAGCTATATATAAATTAAAATTTATTATTGTAATTCCTTTATCGGTTGGTTTGATTTCTAGAGATTACAAATCGAACCAATTGATTTTTCTTTTTCGGTTTGGTTTGAAACCAAACCAATTTTTTTTCATGTCAACCGAACCAAACCAAATCGAATCACTCGGTTCGGTTGATTTTTCGATTTGAACCGAATAAGTGAATACCCCTAGGGATAGTTGGCGGATTCTGGCGCCGACCATAGCCGCACCGGCCACATCTACCGACTGGTGATAGTCGTCAGATTCCGACGATAGTCAGCAGATCTGACTTATCTTATATATTATCACTTTGTATGAGTCAATTATATGGAAGCTTCATATATAAAAGTGTGTAAATATAATATATATATTATATTATATAAGAGAGAGAGAGAGAGAGAAAATGCATACCTTCAATCTAAATGGGCCCAGGAAGTTTTAGTTTGCTTTGTCATCTCCAAATATAGTAGGGCAGGCCCACAAGATCTGTGGATTTGACCTAATTTGGGGTTAGGCCGTAAGATTTTTTTTGTCCCACAACCATTTTTAGTCGGGCCTAAAATCCCCAACCCCACTAGGTCCACAAGCCGGACTGAACTTTGAGTTTGACCCAAGAATCAGTCTGATTTGTTCTTTTTTCCTCTTTTCAAATCTTAAATTTTACTTGTTAAAATTATATTATTTTACTTACTTAAAATTTAAATCTATTTTCAATAAATTAAATAATTAACATAAAACTCTACTTAATTGAGTGAGATTATATTTATATTATTAAATATTAATTTTTATTTAATATTTCAGACCTTGTTGGGCCTTAGTCAGATTTTACATTAAAAAAAAAAGTTGGGTCCCGCCTAACCCAATCCGACATCTCGGACCTGAGCTAGACTTAGACTTCATATTGATGAGTCGTACAACGCCGGACTCACCTATAAACCCGACCCATTAACAACCTTAGACACAAGGTTTAAAGAGCCTCCACCCCGTAGAGTTGCAGGCTCCCCCGACCTTGTATATAGAATAGCTCTCATTCGAACGGGATATTATATATATATATATATATATGAAGGTTAAAAAAATATTAGAGAGAAAATATTTTATTTGAGTATCATGGTCGAGGATGGTTACTAAAATAATATAAAAATAAGAATGGTAATTTGAAAATGAAAAACCTACATGTTTGGTATGGGATTAAAAAAATGGGGGTGGATAATTAATTTTGTTCATATCCACCTCTTGTTGGTATTTTTTAAGTTGAAATTTTGAAGATAACTCCACTTTTGTTTGGTAGGAAACGGTGTTAGTGTGGGGATAGAATTTTTATTTTTATTTGTGGAAAAATGAGTGTAGAAAACAGGATAAACCATCCCACCAAAAAGTGGATAAACTATCTGCAATTTCCTCCACTTTTTTAGAATATCTCTAAAATACCTAAACCAAACATGTTTATCCCCACTTTGTTTGAGACACCAAACTTGGGATGGGTTCTTATCCCCTATTTAATCTTATATGAAACAGGCACTAAGGGGATACGTTCGTATATATTTCCAGAGGGGAGTTCACTATAAATTATGATAAACTAGCGGAAGAATCTTGTTTACAAAAATGGTTAGTAGTAAAACTACAAAAGTTATCACTTGTCCGTTGTAAAGAGAGATATGATGCATTATGACGATTTCTTTAATTCAAAGTTATGAAGAAGAAAAAAAAACAACTAGATCAACATATAGAATTTAATCAAAATTTCCCAAGCATTAAAATCAAATTTTACAAATAAATACATTCTTCGAAAAGAACTTGGTTTTACAAAAAAAATTATTAAAATAAAGTGGATTCCATGGTGCGGTACAGAATTTTTATGGGCCAGGTTGCCCGGGAGCCCGTTGGGCCCCACTGAGATTTGGCAGATGTTGGGCTCTACTTCAGTAGCAACTGGGCCTTGGTCTTGGGCCTCCAAATAGTATTAAACGGGTATATCGGGGGTACCTAGGTCACCGGACCTGCAGAGAAATTTTAGGAATGAACTTCTGCCTTTTCTATTGTTAAATGTGTTTGCGGTGCGTTGTGCTTGTTCAATGAGAGGCCATATATGTACTCTTAAATACATTTAGAAAGTATAGTAAGCATTTGTCTAATCTATGGATCACAGTGAAATTTCATGTTCACAAGAACCATCTCTAATAACTGGAAGGTGGGTTAGATGGAGGGTAAGAGGGGGGGGGGGGGGGGTGAATTACCTCGGATTCACATATTTACTGTTTGCCATGGCACATTTATATCCCCTCCTGAGATAAATGAGATCAAACGACACCGATGGTTAAGACGATCGATGCACATGAAGACATGAAAACTGTCCATGCATGGCGTGTGGGAACGGAATCATGCCATGTCCTTTGTTGTCAGAAACAAGTGGCATCAGTCACGATCGTACTGATGCTTATAACTTGACATCAAGAGCAACTAATGAAGCCTTTCAGCCTTTGTAGCAACAGCAATGCTTTTGAAATTTCGCTTCCTCTCACCTTCAATTTGAAACATCATCTTTCACAACTACGACCTCCAAATAGGAGAAGCCTGACTTTGCGGTTGTGAATGCATGACAAACATTAAAGGAACACAGCAAAACGCGCGATGTACGTTCTTGTATATATGCACATGATTGGCTATATAAAGCAACTGCACTAGGCATATTGATGGCCATCAAGTTGGACAAAAACATGAAATTAATGGGTGTGCTGGTAACCAGTTCTGAATGTTGAAATTTTCACCTCGTTATGTTATTAGTGCTCCAGACTCCGTAATTAATGTTTCCGCATTTTCTATAGCATCACTAAGGTCTATTTGATTGTATGTAAAATAGTTTCATAGGAAATAATTTTTTTACGGAATAATTTTTTCGTGAAAATGAAAACGTAATTGTGTATTTGGTTTTTAGGAAAATATAAAGTTGTATGAAAGATATGAGATCTTATGATCTACTCAAATGAGAGAGAGTCATATATTCTTTGTGTACTAACACTATTTTATCATTTTTAATTTTATTTTATTTTATTTTTTTAATATTTTTAAAAAATAAATAAAATAAAATAACTAATGAAAAATAAGTAATTTTGACAAAGATAATTTAAAGTTGGAGAATAAAAATAAAATTGTAATTTGAATGAAAATATTCTAAATATATTTTAATAAAAAAGTAAAAAATAAATTAACTATTGAGAAATAATTAAATTTGAAAAATACTATTTAAATAAGTAGAAAAAAATAAAAATTCATGTTGAATGAATAGTGCACATGGGCAGCAGCACCATTTGGAAAACAGCATCCGCCTTTTTCCCGCGCGGATGTCGAAATTCAGATTTTATTGATTTTGTTTTATATATTTTATTTTTACATGATAACAAATGACTTAAAACATAAATTTTTTCTGAAAAATTTTTCCTGAGTGATTTTTACGATTAAACAAACAGACCCTAAGCACATACCGTACCCATTGCTTTTAGTATATATATCCAGCAGTACTTAATTGAAGAGGTCTAGAGTACTACTGCCCATGCATGCATGCATGAAGGAATAACATATATATATTCGTAAATTAGGCCAATTGGATGGAGAATAAGATATCCCATTTTAACGCAATAGAGTACTAAGGTTCATTCCATTCGACGACACGAATCAACCTCGGTCGACCGGTATTTTATTTCAAACTTGGACTTTGCAATATGAGCATTTATTAGTGCGAGTACTGGTGATAGCTGGCATATGTTCCCCGAGTGCTTGCTTGTCACTAAGCAAATACGAGAGCACAAAAGGACACGAATGTTGTATGTAGAAACTGAGGGAAGCATCTCAGATATATTGCATTAATTCGTATCTTGGCGCACCACCTTGTCCGACACCAGTTTTTCAACTTTCGAGTATTATAGAGGACTTTGGTTGAGTCGATCCTTTAAAACTCTTATTTAAAAGTAGGAGATCTCGAGTTTAATTCTTGAGAGATTTATTTGATTTATATGTAATTTTTGAGGTATGTAAATCTAAAATTTTCGGTCAAATAAGATAAAAATAATACAGGTACACCGAAAAATAAAAATTGTCAAGTTCTAATTTTAAAATTCACGAACATTATATTTGAATCCACAAAATCACACGGGACAGCTGGTTATAAAAAAAAACTTTCGAGCACTATATATTTATATGTAGGAGATACATTCGTGTTGAGAAGCCCGTGACATATGGGACGATCGAGCTAGATCTATACCGTCCTCGAAACCCGCAGTGGGGGAACCCACGGCGACAGAAAAAGTGAAGGGGGGAAAGGACGTGCAGAGCAACATGTGGGCTGTAGGATTGCAGGGCCTCAGGAGTACTGGGCTCATATCTTGTCGTGATCGCTTGTGTAGTGGCCCTGGATCCATTCGTTAGTTGCTTGAGCACGTTCCGCCAGCTGTGGAGGCCAGTGAGGTGAAAGGGACTCTTGAGCAGAAGCTGATCAATATCGGATATGGCTTAAATAGGAAAAGGTGTACGCGGGCAGACGCGGTTTGGAGTTGTCTTAGGCTCTTTGGAGGAAAGGAAAGGAAAGAGCAAGTCTTATGTTAGCCTACGTTATTTGAGGCGAAGTAACCCTAACTACCGGCTGGTCCTTTCACACTTGAATGGAGATCATAGAAAGCCTACAAATGTCGTCAATTAGTTAGTTCCAGCTAGTGTTTAAACTCTCCGTCGTCGTCAAATCCCACCAAAGGTAGTGGCGCAAGATTTAGTTTGTGCATTCTGGGAAAAGGCGAACAGAGATAAAGTGATATATTTTAAAAATATTTTTAATCTATTTTAATATCAAACATGACTTAAAGCTTATTATCCAGAGCTTGCTAATTATATATGCTCAACTTGTTTCTTGTGTTCATTAATGCACTTAATCTATGGGCTGTCAGGCAACTCTCTTGCGTACATTATACGTACGATACGTTTTATTATCTCTTCCATCAACATAGGGTACATGAGTCCCTTTCACATGCAGCCGGCGCTGATATAATATGAAAGCTTGCTGACCATTCAATTCAATCGAAACTACAATGCTTAATTTGACGGAGAGGACTCCAATTTCTCTTACTAAAAAAAATAAAAAAGAAAGGCGTACATTTCTTGAATACGATTTTACTTTGTCTCTTTTCTCAGCATGGAAGTATTGTAACAATGTAATGGACAATGGCATATCTAAATTCTTGTGAGCATGGATATATATATGATCAAAATTGGTCCGTTAATTTGTCTGTCGAGGATATTAGAACACAGGGCATGATCTCTCCAAAAGCTAGCTCCAATTTGACAAAAGACTTTTCATACGCCCCAACCCTGATATGAAGACGAGCTTAGTGCAGTGTGCCCTACCTACGTTAGCTTTATTCCTAATGCAGCCAAGATATTCTAATTAATAATTATTATCTTCGTGCGTTAATGACATAATGACGTAACTGAAGAACAATAACTTTCTTTCAACTCAGTCAATCGGAGATTTTGATATCCCAAAAGGCCTCATTTGCGAGATAGATTGTATTGTGTAACTTCTATTGGCAAGGTACCGAGTAAAAAAAATATTATATTTCCGGATGTACGAGAGTATAGAACGATCTAAAATAATTGTGTCTCATTTTAATTGAGTCACATGAGATCTACTCTCCAATGCGTATTTAATATGATCTATTTTTTTTGTACTAAAAGATAACACATAAATAATGATAAAATATATAAATAGTGATTTAATATTCATAAATAATATAATAATAATATAAAATAATTTAATAATAAACATAAATGGTGCGTATTATTTATGTGTATTGTTACACTATTTTATATTTATTATTATATTATTTATGTGTATCGAATCACTATTATATTATATTATTATTTTTATGTGCTATTTTTGCTCATAAAAAATGTATCGCATTAAATGAGTCTTGGCGCCGTATTAAATACGTGTTGGGAGGGGCATGAATGTGGCAAAACTATTTCGGATGATTCTATATTAGGTGCATTTCTCTCTAGGAAAATGGTTCTTTAATTTGCACATGGTCATCTGGAACATGCCGTGTGCCCTCCCAAGCAAGAAGGCGGTTGGGGGATTTGAGGGTAGGGGTGTATGGTTAAAGGTTTGGTTTGTTTTATAGGAGAATTTTAGAAATCAAATCGAATTAAATTTGGTTTGATTCTGTTTAATTTGAAAATAATGATTCTCTTAATTTTAAATAAGATTTTAATCATTTATTGTTCTAATAAATAATTATCAAATAATAGTTACAATAAAATATTAATGTTGATGATCATATTAACTTCCATTGTATGTATTTTTATGTAAATATATTGAAAATTTTTTATAAATATACAAATTAAAATTTATTATTGTAATTCTGTTTAATCGATTTGATTTGATTTTTAGAGCTTAAAAATCGAATCAAACCGAATTTTCTTTTTCGATTTGATTTGAAATCAAATCAAATTTTTTCAATCGAACCAAATCAAATCGAATTACTCAGTTCGGTTTAGTTTTTCGATTTGAACCGAATAGTGAACACCTCTATTTGAGGGATTAGGGACCGGAATAAAGCTTCTTATAAAATATTGTGGATATACTCTTGAAGAAAGATGAACTTTGGATCAACCGTTTTCATAGAAGTACTTAATTTAGATCTACCTCCGTTTGGCAAGTTCAGGCTCATGTTTACGGCTCATCAGCAGGTTGGAAAGGCATCCTGCCTTCAAGACAATGGCTCAAGCAACATAATCCTATCCATATTGAGCATGTTAACATGTGGTATATATGATCCATGGTTACAGGGATCTGGTATATTCGACCGGTGTGGAGACAGTATTTACTTGTCTCTTGGAGTGCCACTTAAGTACACCAGGGTGTCTGAGCTCATTGAAGGTGGTTCATGGTGCCTCCCACCTCCATTGACCCCGAAAATGACGTCCCCTGGAGTCTGAGCTTGCAGGTCCCCATGTATTCATCAGGTGTTGAATCAATAGCAGGAAGCATCATCATCATCATCATCAGAGCCTTATCCTATTATTTGGGTCGGCTACATGAATCCTTTTCCGCCAAGATTTCTATCAAGTGCTATAGTCGTGTTTAAACTCAAAAATCCAAATCCTTCTTAATAACATCGCACCATCTCATTTTAGGCCTTCCTCTAGCTCTTTTACTAGCATCCACTAAAATTTGATCACATCTTTTAACCGGCGCCGAGTTAGGGCGACGGTACACGTGTCCAAACCACCTAAGTCTATTTTCTCTCATTTTTCTATCAATTGGAGCTATCCCCAGATTCTCACGGAAGCGCTCATTCCTAATCTTATCTTTCTTAGTCTTACCACACATCCATCTCAGCATCCTCATCTCTGCTACACATATTTTGTTTACGTGTTCCTTTCGCACTGCCCAACACTCCGTGCCATATAATAATGCAGGCCTCACTGCCGTTCTATAAACTTTCCTTTAGTTTCACTGGTATACGACGATCACAAAGGACTCCTGATGCACTTCTCCACTTTACCCAACCTGCCTTAATCCTGTGTGCCACATCGTCATAAATCTCCCCATTCTCTTGGATGATAGATCCCAAGTATCGAAAGCTACTACTCTTAGAAATATCTTGACCACCAATTTGAACCACATCTCCTTGAGGAACCCTTTGATTACTATAATTACAGTGCATAAACTCAGACTTACTCCTACTAATTTTAAAACCTTTAGACTCCAAAGCATGTCTCCAACTTTCTAACTTAACATTTAAACCATCAATACTCTCATCAATTAAGACAATATCATCTGCAAATAGCATACACCAAGGGATATCATCATGCAAATGTTTTGTCACCTCATCTATAACCAGAGCAAAGAGATATGGACTTAGGGCAGAACCTTGATGCAAACCTATAGTGACCGGAAATTCACGGGTCTCTCCAGCAATAGTTCTCACACTAGTAGTAGACCCTCGTACATGTCCTGAATCAAGTCAACATATCCTTGAGAGACTCCCTTCTTTGTTAATGCCCACCAAATCAAGTCTCTCGGTACTCGATCATACGCCTTCTCCAAATCAAGAAAAACCATATATAAATCTCTTCTCATCTCTCTATACTTTTCCATTAACTGACGCAATAAGAAAATAGCTTCTGTAGTAGATCTACTAGGCATAAAACCAAATTGATTTTTTGATATACTAGTCATGCATCGCACTCGGCTCTCGATTACTCTTTCCCAAAGTTTCATAGTGTGACACATAAGCTTAATTCCGCGGTAATTATTACAGCTTTGATATCCCCTTTATTTTTATAGAAAGGAACTACAACACTTTTTCTCCATTTTTTTGGCATTCTCCGTTTCTTTAAAATTTTATTGAAAAACTTAGTTAACCATTTAATACCAATGTCTCCTAAGCCTTTCCACACTTCAATAGGTATGCCATCCGGTCCTAAGGCCTTACCCAATTTCATTTTTCTTAAAGCATCGCCCACTTCTGACATCTTAATACGCCTGAAATACTGATACTTATCAAATTTTGTTGATTCTTGATTCTCTTCTAAGGAGGCATCCTTAAAACAATTTCCATTAAATAATTTCTGAAAATAGTTATACCATCTCTCTTTAACCTCTAGATCCTTAACCAAAACCTTTTGATCTTCATCCTTAATGCAACAAACATGATCTAAGTCTCTACTCTTCCTTTCTCTTAATTTAGCAAGTTTAAATATGTCTTTTTCTCCCTCTCGAGTTCCTAATTTATTATATAATTCTTCATACGCCTTGGACTTAGCTTCACTAACTATTCTTTTAGCCCTCTTTTTAGCTATTTTATAAGCTTCTAAAGTTTGATTATTCTTGTTTGTTTGCCAAGCTTTAAAACAATCTCTTTTAGCTCTATGGTATTTTGAATTTCCTCACTCCACCACCAAGTCTCTCTTTCTATATTCCTTTTACCTTTAGATTTACCTAGGAGTTGATTTGCTACATTTTTTATACAATTCATGACATTATTCCACATTACATTAACTTCTTGATCTAAATTCTAGATATTTTCTTTTACTAGATGATTTTTAAATGTTTCTAAATTTTTACTTTTCAAATTCCACCACTTAATCTTAGCACAATTATTTATGATGGTTTTTCTTTTAAATTTTAGAATACGAACATCTATTACTATTAACCTATGTTGTAGGGCTAAACTCTCTCCAGGAATAACTTTGCAATCTTTACACAAAACTCTATCAGCCTTTCTAATAAGAAAATAGTCAATTTGGCTCCTATGTGTTCCACTTTTGTAAGTTATTAGGTGTTCGTCTTTCTTCTTAAAGAATGTGTTAGTAATTACTAGATCATAAGCCATAGCAAACTCAAGAATACTAGTACCTATGTCATTTCTCTCGCCAAAACCAAATCCTTCATGAATCCTCTCATATTCTCTATTACTTTCACCCACATGACCATTAAGATCCCCACCAATAAAATTTTCTCTTCACTGGGGATATGGTAACATTAATTACAACTCGTACGAATGGGTTTGGAGCAGGCCGACAGCTACCCCAACGTTTGATCGCTTTGTTCCTGGCATGCTTGGTTGCATCATTTACCTTCAACTAATAACCTGAGAAAGAGAGGTTTCCAGCGGCCCAACATGTGTCCGCTATGCTTGCTTCTCTCTCTGTTGTCCACCTTTCCCTTCTTCCATATGCAAGTACTTTTACACTGATCATTTGTGTTTTTCTTACCCATTTTCTACATTTATTTGGAAGAATATCGTGAGAAGACTTGATTTTTATCAGGATACTGAACCCACTTAATTTGATAATGGAATTAACAAAGCTGCAGCATCATTTCCTGTTGAGAGTGCAGGCAAGAACAAAATTTCGTGCATCTATATGGTGGCTGTGGAGGGGGCGTTGCCTTCGAACTTTTGAAGACGGGTGTTGGTCCGGTTCATCATACGTACGTTAGGGTGATGCAGCCTTTGCTGTATCACTGTGTGGAAATGGGAAAATTTATTTTTTAAATATCGGTTTTATCATATTTTCTCATTTTTCTCATGGATGCACACGTATTGCGAATCCAAGTCTCGTCAAATGCTACACGAGCAATGGAGACGTGAGATGAATCCACAATTCGCACAGAGCGGGCGTGCCAGTCACCGAAGTGACAACCAAATGGTTTGCCTCCGAGAGTCGGAGGACTTTAAGTCTATTGTGCGCGCCGTTTGACTTCGTCAAACGAAAGTGGAGTGTTGGGTCCTGGACCAAAATCCCGTCGTTGCCTGAGCGCAACAGCGTTAATTACATCTCTTTTAGAAAGAGAAAACCCTTGATTAATCGCCAGATTAGAAAGCCTCATGACCTTAAAACGGGACATCCGATAAAGGGTGCGAAGCATAATTGAACTGAAATATTAGGGAGCAAGACGAACGGCTAATCGAACCCGTTAGACCTTTCACTCAACTCGCTACCCAATCTCTTTGTCTATTTACTTATTGGCCCTCTTTACCACGAAAAGGTTCAATTCGGCCTTTTAAATCTATTTGAGAAAGACAATTTTGAAAAGGGTGGTCTCTTTGACTTTTTGTTGGAAATAGACACAATTTGGTCATTTGTTGAAAGTCATTTCAATTTGATTTCTTTTTTTGTTGCAAAACGTGTGATGATCATTTATTATTTGTTTAGAAAGGTTCGGTTTGACTCTTTTGTGCATGGTGATGCAATCTTTTATGACTTGAGAAAAAGTCTAATTTGATCTCTTGCTCTTTGGAAAACATGGGGGGTGACCTTTGATTTGCTTGAAAAGGATTTGAATTAGTCCTTTATTCTCTTGCAAGATATGAGACAGTCATTGCCATTTGAAGAAGGGGATTTGATTTGACCCTTCAATCTTTTGTAAAACATAAGATGATCTTTGTCATTTAGAGAAGGTTGAATTTGGTCATTTGCTCTTTTGCTTGAAAGGGGTTCAATTTGCCTTTGCGATTCTTTTTATTATTAAATGATTTTAATTTGCTGTTTGGGTCTTTTGAGCATTTGGAACGGAGTTCTATTCGTTCGGCGGAGCTCGATGGCTCAACGCGCTTCGCAAACGTCCTCGAATCGGCGCAGCTGACGAGATAAGGCGAATCGGCGCAGCCCAGCTGAAATCATAGACATCATCGAATTGGCTTCCGTTTGCAACGTTGCCAACTCAATTAGAAGCTAATGACCTCTTTTAGGAGTTTTGCGCCAACTCGACCCTCGCGGGGGAAATTCGGCAGCATTTCCCCTCATCGCGGTGATAGAGGGGAAAGCGCGATGCTCATCCACCACAAGCGGAGATGGCACCAAAAGGGAGAGTGTACGTCGTAAAACGACGTAACTCCGACGGCCTAAGACCTCGATCCCCCAGGCATGCCTACGGAGATTCGGGCAATGTTATGGCCAAACAACCCGCGGGACGATGAATCACATGCGAACCCACCCGTCCGGACACGAACATCATATTGTCCGATCCGAGGATGTGGATGGGTCTCATATTATGTCTTTTGACTGTTTATCAGCCGGTATCACATAGAGCAATGGTTTTGCTCACGTGATTTCGGCCAACGTGATGGCCAGCGTCGAATCGGCGCAGCTCTGTTCTGGTTTTACATGACTGCCAGAAACCAGAACCAGGCTGAATCGGCGCAGCCAGTCACCTGTGCAAATGGTGATAGCCACCTCTCTCCTAGAGCACCCTTGCTCATGGCAGGGATGGTCTTGGATCTTGAGAGGACTTATAAACCATTGCTTGGATGGGCTAAACAAAGTGATCTGAGCATTACTTGCCCAACCCCCTTTGCTAGCAAGAACAAACATGCATTGACCGAAATGGGGCTTTCATGGGGACTGTTTGCTATTGGTTCAGCTACACACCAAAGGGGCTAGAAACCGCAATGAAGGTGGTCTATTGAGAGGGGCGAACCAGGTTTAATGATCTCTTTGGAAGGGTCTTTTGGAGATGGCGTTTAGGCAAGAAAACATGAACATTACTTGCTCATTCTCTTGACTATTACCAAAGGGCATGCATTAACCACTATGGGGGCTCTTGAAGGGCTGTTGAAACAGTGGTAGAACACCCTTTTGCAGGCCCAAAACGATGGGAAACATAGCCTATTGAGGGGAGAAATTTAGCATGCTACGCATGCATTGAATGGGGGAAAGGTCTCATACTCCCATGACCTCATTTATTGAGGTATGAGAGACATGGAAAGGTCTCATTTGGGGTGTTGAAAGGGAAAGAGACACTCCTCTACCAAGAGAACATCCCCATCCCGTAACCCCCTTTGCAAAGGAAAGCTTTTAAAACCCAAGATGGGATGGAGAGAGGGTATGCCATAAATGCAAAAGGGACAACACATCCACATAAAATACTCAAAAGGTGCACAAGATGGTATGCTTTCATGAGATGGGTGAAAGAAGTACAAGAAAATGGGGGAAGGGAGCTTCAACGTGACATCTCTTCTCCTCTTCCTACCTTGATGGGACAAGACCATGCAAAGAAAAGAAAAAACAAAGGGGGAAGAAGAGGGATGCTTCCTCTCTCTCTCTCTCTCTTTCTCTCTTTCTCATCTCACCTTTCTCTTCTCTCTTTTTTCTTCTGCAGAAATCCTCACGGGAGGGCCTCCTCTTTGCTGCCTTGGAGCAGAAAACCAGAGCTCTCCTCCTTGCTTGCTGTTGGCTTCTTTTTTTTGTGGTGGAGAAGACAACCAGCCCCCTTCTCCCGTAACCTCTTTGCTGCCCTCTTTCCCAAGCCTTCAAGAAGGGAGAGAGTGGCCCAAAACTGGCCCTGACCAGCCCCTGCGCAGCAAGGTGGCATACCCCTCCTTTTTCCTTTTTTGGCACCCCCTTTTGGGAGGTGTCACACAAGCTTAATCTCACCCCCCCAACTTTATGGGGTGAGATAAGCTTCCTCTACATGGGCCTTGGTGGCTGTTTGAGTGGGCCTTTTGGCCTTCTTCTGCACAGCCCATGAGGGGCCAGAGGTGATGCTGGCGGGTTGGGTAATGGGCCGGCGGCTTTGGGTAATGGGCCGGCGATTTTGGGCCCGTTAGTGAAATAGGGTGTCCACAAATGCCCCCCACCCGTGGGTGGTGCGAAGAGGCAGGCAGAGCGACATCCGCGGGTGCACATCGGCCTTTTAACTATTCACGCTAGCTCAGGCAGGTTTCTGACTTGTTGCCGTGCTAATGGTCCAATGGTCTTTTTGTGATCCTTTACTTTTGGTTCCATCTGGGGTTGTTGTCCGCGGATGACGGAGGCATGTCACTCTTGGTGGGCAATTGTGGTCTTTTCACCCTTTAATCTCCTTTTGCTTGAATTGCTGTGATCTGGCAGAGTTAGCGCGATTTAGCACGATTCGGCGAGACCTGCAAATCGGCTGGGGGTCTGCTACTCGCGTCGATTCGGCATGGGTAGTGCGATTTGGCATAGGGGCTATTGATCAGCAGGTGGCGGCGGTCTGGCGCAGCTCGTGCCGATTCGGCGTGGCCCACACGAGTCAGCAAGGGCTCGAGAGTTGATGAACATACCGGTGGGGTAATAAAGACCATTGAATTGGTGGCTTGTTTAAGATCATGTGGCCTGCATGAGTCGGCCAATCATTATGTCAATTGGATTGCGCTGGCCTGTTGTATGAGCCAATGGGGCATGCTGGTTTGCCATATGATTTGGCAGCTCTTTCTAGACCCAGTAAGTGACACTACTGCTTCCTTTCTTTTGAACCCTCCTGCCGGCTGGCCATTCTGAATGTGCAACATTCTGAGCATGCAGTAGCGTTGAGGTCTTAATAGGGAGAAGTTGACAGCTTCCACATTATTGTCACTAATTGTGATAACCAGACTGCCACTTTGGAGATCTTGTAGCCCTCACCAATGCCTCTTTGCTCATAGTTGGATTAACATGCTTTCGTCTTCCTCTTTGACTTTTGTTGTGTCTGGGTATCAACAGATTTCTTTAGCATTCTCCACCCAAAAACTATTAGGGGGTATCATTTGTTGACACATGCTTCTCTGATTGTCAGCCAACTCTGTTAGAAATTTCCTTTGAGAGGCTTGAAATTTGTCAGAAATGACTTCATGCATAATGACATTTCACTTCATAGCATAAGAGATAGAACTCCGACTGGCAATGGCACAAAGGCGAGCTTCAGATGGTGCTGGCATGAATGCGAGCTTTGACTGGTATGAAGACGAACCTCGGCTGGCATGCATATGAAGCGGAGCCTTGGCTGGCACCGACATGAAGATTAGCTTTGACTGTCAAGTACCCCTTCCATCAGGGTTTTCTTTCTAGAGACTTGAAGCTTGATTGTCTTTGGTAGCTGTCTTTGGATCCTTCTTTTTTTATTTTCACATTATCGAATTGAGCGCCCTTTCGGGTTTTCACCCAATCCGACCCCCTCTTGCTTTTGCCTACGCGTCCTTTCGGGTTTTCACGTAGCGGGGTACCCAATTTTGCCCATGGCGCCCTTTCGGGTTTTCGTCATGACCGGGTTTTAGCTCTTTTTACCCTTGTCCAGGGGAAACCTAGACAAGTCCAGCGAGGCACCTCTATTTTAAGCCTCTTTTTTTATTTATTTTTATTTATACATATATATATATATATATTATAAAGAGAGATTCATGAGTGAAATGACTCGACCACTAATCATACCATGATGTTGGTAGATAGTGTGAGGTTATTTGGGTTGATTGCAAAATGGTAACCTAGAAAACCTATGTGCTGGCTTCAACAAGGGTTCTAAAGGTAAACATCTATTGGTTAGCCAAGACAAGAAGTCAAGGCTAAGCTTTATTTGGGATTTTGAAAAGGCAGAGGCTATCTAAACCTAGGGTCCTACTTGGCGAGAGCAAGTATATATAAGGGTGAGGCATAGATGGCAAGAGACAGCTTGTCTAAGTTTTGAGGTTTCATTTTGACCAGAGAGTGCATAGCTGGATTCAGAGAATGTATAGCAAAAAGGAGATTTCATGAAAGAGCGGGATGGAACTCCCCCTTCTTGCTATTTTGACGGTTTGACTTCATTCATCATTTTTTTTAACACATTACTGACCCAAGCGCCCTTTCGGGTTTTCACCGGAGCCAGCCCCTTCTTGCTTTTGCCTACGCGCCCTTTCGGGTTTTCACGTAGCAGGGTTCCCAATTTTGCCCACGACGCCCTTTCGGGTTTTCATCGTGACCGGGTTTTTCTTGTCCTTTTTACCCCTACTCTGCAGTGAAACCAGAGTAGGTCCGACGGGCATCTCTATTTTTAACCCTTTTGTTCATCATTTTTTTATCATGTCATTTTTTCTTATACAGAAATATTGCGGGATATGCCCTGCGAGCATACATTCAATAGTGTACCCTCAGAGTTCTTGGACATGAAAGACTAGAGGGTGTATGTCTTCAAGGCAATGTTGAATTTAGCTCCATGAGTTGTTGAACCCTCTTGATGTTGAGGCATAATGACGCCATCTCGAACCATCGACCATTGTGAAGGTAGCTCCACCATATTGACTAGGGGGATCTTG
Source organism: Colocasia esculenta (assembly GCA_014218235.1). Lineage (NCBI taxonomy): Eukaryota > Viridiplantae > Streptophyta > Magnoliopsida > Alismatales > Araceae > Colocasia > Colocasia esculenta. The sequence continues at coordinate 103,309,263 of CM024759.1, read as the reverse complement.
GGCATGGAATGTTAAAGCTCGACGTTAGACCCCCTGGACCGCCGCAAAAAGGGATGTGATAATATACAGTTCCTGCAAAATAGATATGGTTATAAAAACATTGAAAATGACTATTCGATTTTAGCTCTTAGATCCTTCGAGGTCTCACGTGGCAATTGTCCCACGGGCTGAGATTGAACTACAATACTTTTCTTGTAGTTGCAGCTCCTCGGAGATAGATGTTTATACCCTTGGAGACCTCAGATGCGAAACTAATCTCGCGAACTGAGGCTGGACTATGGTATTTATCCCATAGTTGCAGCTCCTTGGGGATGGATTCTTATATCCTTGGAGACCTCAGATCGCGGAAATAATCCCACGAGCTGAGGCTGGGCCACGGTATTTATCCCGTAGTTGCAGCTCCTTGGAGATGGATTCTTATATCCTTGGAGACCTCAGACGCGGAAATAATACCACGAACTGAGGCTAGACTACGATATTTATCCCGTAGTTGCAGCTCCTTGGAGACGGGTTCTTTTTATATCTTTAGAGACCCCAGATGTGGCAACATTTCACGATCTGAGACTGGACTGCAGTATTTATCCCGCAGTTGCAGCTCCTGGTAGATTGATTAAGAATTCGAGTATGGGAGCCCAACACGTGAGCAGAGAGACTCGACTTCTTAAATCAAATGTTCTATTTTCCTTTTGTGTATTTCTTTTGTACTGTTCATTTTTGTGATTAATTTTCTATTTTCTTTCTTTTTTCCTTTTCTTTTTTTTTTTTTTTTTTTCTATTTTTTTTTGAACGAAATTTCATTCCATCCTCTCTTTTTAATCATTTCATTTTTTATTGATCATTTTATTATTTTCTATTTATTTTGTCTCTTTTTTTCTTTTCTTTTTTTTAATGTATGTCTTTTAGAGACCTCAAATGTGGTAAATATCCCACAAAAGAAGCTGGATTACGGTACTTGTCCCGCAGTGTCTATTTATAGGAGGTCAATTTTAATTTATATCTTTGGAGACCCCAGATATGGGAAATATTCCACAACTGAGAATGGACTGCGATATTTGTCTCGCAGTTGCTGCTCCTTTGAGATAAATTTGTCTTTTATCCCTGGAGACCCCAGATGTGGAAAACGTTCCACAAATTGAGGATGGACTACGACATTTATCCCGTAGTTGCTGCTCCTTTGAGATTAATTTAATTTTGAATCCCCGGAGACCCCAGATGTGGGAAATATTCCACAAACTGAGAATGGACTACGGAACTTATCCCGCAGTTGCTGCTCCTTTGAGATTTGTTTAATTTTAAAGTTCTTTTGCTTTAAATATCTTTTTAGTCAGTTTTGAAAACATTGGGCACAGAGACCCGATTTTGAAATCATGAGGGCGTGGAAGCCCGATTTTGAAATTTATGAGGGCCTAAAGGCCTTGATCTTTTATTAAACATGTGGGCGCTAAGGTCCAAATTTGAAAACATGAGGGCGAAAAAGCCCGCTTTTGATATGTGAGGACGTGAAAGTCCGATCTTTTTATTAAATATGTGGGCGCTAAGGTCCCAGTTTGAAAACATGATTTTGAGTTTTGAAACATGAATTTTCAAATATGATTGACGCATCATTATTTTGAAAACGTCGATTTTGTAATTTGACTGGCAAATTGTCACTTTTGAAATATGTCTTTTGAAACATGATTGACAAATTGTCAGTTTTGAAATATGTCTTTTGAAATATGATTGGCAAATTGCCAGTTTTGAAATATGTCTTTTGAAATATGATTGACAAATTGCCAGTTTTGAAATATGTCTTTTGAAATATGATTGGCAAATTGCCACTTTTGAAATATGTCTTTTGAAACATGATTGTCAAATTGCCAGTTTTGAAATATGTCTTTTGAAACATGATTGACAAATTGTCAGTTTTGAAATATGTCTTTTGAAATATGATTGGCAAATTGCCAGTTTTGAAATGTGTCTTTTGAAATATGATTGGCAAATTGCCACTTTTGAAATATGTCTTTTGAAACATGATTGGCAAATTGCCAGTTTTGAAATATGTCTTTTGAAATATGATTGGCTAATTGCCAGTTTTGAAATATGTCTTTTGAAACATGATTGACAAATTGCCACTTTTTAAAATATGAGTTCTTTTGAAATCATGAATGGCAAGCTTGCCGATTTTAGAATATGACTTTTGAAAACATGATTAGCGATACGCCACTTTTTTTAATATGAGTTCTTTTGAAATCATGAATGGCATGCTTGCCAATTTTAAAATATGACTTTTGAAAACATGATTGGCGATACGCCACTTTTGAAATATGAGTTCTTTTAAAATCATGTATGTCATGCTTGCCACTTTTAAAATATGACTTTTGAAAACATGATTGACGATACGCCACTTTTGAAATATGAGTTCTTTTAAAATCATGAATGGCAAGTTTGCCAATTTCAAAATATGACTTTTGAAAACATGATTGGCGAGACGCCACTTTTGAAATATGAGTTCTTTTGAAATTATGAGTGGCAAGCTTGCCAGTTTTAAAAATATGGCTTTTGAAAATATGATTGACAATTTGCCAGTTTTTTTTTAAATACAGATGACATCGGAATAAGGATAAATCCTTCGTCAACTTTATTAGGGATCCGGAAAAAGAATATGCACTCAAAATCCGGTAAGAAAACCCATGTAACATATCCACATAAGCGATGAAAGCCCGATGCGATATGATCATGCGGGCTCATATCATCGCCCTACAGAAAATATGCAATTTTGTTGAGGTATTATTTGTCTCAGAACCATGGTCCGGCTGGCGGTATGGTTGGCCTTTTTATTTTTTGCTGCTCGTCATCGACGATAATACCTCAGGTGGCCCTAAAGGAGCCAATCGAGACAGCCTCGATGATCGGTCTCATGCTGGGTGGTCGGTGTGACGACCTCAGCAAGCTATTTTTTTTCCTTTTCTTTTTTTTTTTCCTTCTTCTTCGAATGAGTATTTACATGAATGGACATTACACGTTTGATCTGCATCTGCCCCCAGAATCACTCAATCTTGACGAGCTGGCTCTTATCTATTTGCTGGCTGAAGATCTTGAAGTTCCCCCGGGGGCATGAGCTTCATCTGTGCATCGAGCATCTTGAACCATTTATGTTTTTTTTTTTTTTTTGGCTCGGATATCATAGGTTGCGTCTGCCCCCATGTTGGCTGGCCCGTTTGTCGTATGCTCTTCTTTTCTATTGCATTGGAGCTCCGTGAGGGCGCGGCGGATCCACTTTATACTCGCCCACCTGCAGTTCTTCTTTTCTTATCAATGCTTCAATTTTATCTTTGAGGACATAGCAGTCCTCTGTAACATGCCCCGGCAGCTGATGATATAAGCAGAACCGGGGATCGTCCTTTTTCTTGATGTCCTCTGTCCTTCTAGGCTCGGGTTGGACAATTTTGTTATGCCGACGTGCCCATTCAAAGAGGGTCTGCGTCTTATCTCTTGAAAAGGAGTATGGCTTTTGCATCTTCTCTTGCAACGAACCCCTTTTATTTCGCTTCGTCTGTTTGACAATAGGAGAGCCATCTTCACTCTTTTGTTGTGGAACGGCTTTGAAGTTCACAGTGTGAACATTTGCAGGTGCTGGCCTTTTCCCAAGCAATCCATTTTCCTGACTTGACGCATAGGCAGGAGGATATTTGGCAAGGAATTGTTCGATCTCGGCCACAACTTTATTTAGTCGGTCGAAGATTTGATCTCTATGCCGATCATCTTTTCTAGGACATGCCTGCTCAGGTTTTGCTTGCAAATTGAACGGCATCCTCTGGATGTAGTGGTCGTCTGCATCTCATGCTGAGATCTCTCCACCTTTTGACATAGTCCAGAGCTGACTCATCTTCTCGTTGTGGTCATATAACTCGGCCAGTGTGATTTCTCTTTCAGCCACATGGAATCTTTCTAGGAACTTCCTTTGCATATCTGGCCAATCTGTGACGGACCCAGCCGGTAGCATTGAGTACCATTCAAAGGCAATTCCAGTCAGGGAAGATCCGAAGAACTTGAGCAGATACGACTCATCAGTGGCCAGATCTCCCATTACATTGACATAATATGCAACGTGTTCTCTTAGCGATCCATGCCCATTGAACTTTTCAAACTTGGGTGGCTTGTTGATGCCAGCAGGTAATCTCTTTGCAGCATGGCACACAGGGTAGGGTACCTGGTACATTTGAAAAGGGGCTTGATCAGACTTGTCCCTTCCAGATAGCTTTGCTTCTATGATCTGTTCCAACACTTGTCTATTCATAATCGGTGTCCGGACCATGTCTGGATGAGGAGGAGCCGACTGCATTTGAGCCATGGTGGCAAACCCTTGAGGTGCTACTTGGCAGGCTATAGGCTGCTCTGGAGCTATTAGGCTTGAGGTGCCCCCAGTAAGGCCTGATGCTGACTGGGGCATTGTTGGTAGTAATAGGGTGTGGGGCAAGTTGATGTCAACCTGTGGTGCCCCCACTATGCCCCCTGCTTCTCTTGGTGTAAGAGTCTGGACATCTCTTTCTTCAATTTGCTTCTTTAGCATTTCAATTTCCTGTTGGTATCTTTGTATCAGCGCTGCCACAGTAGGATCATATGCATAACTGCCAGGGACATCAGATATCACTTCAATTGGAGCTCCTCCCAGAGGGGTAGGTGGAATATTACTGATATTATCAGCTGCTATTATATCGGTAGCCCCTTCTTGGGCCACTGAGACTATTGGGGCTTTGCCCTTAGCTTCTTCCCTCCTGACAGGTGGATTCGGCCCTTCATTGAGCCTTGTCAATTCATCTTGTTCAGGGGGCGTATCCCCATGTTGACCGACCACACCAATCATACAACATGTGTATGTCTGCAAAGCTTTGTCTGTTCTTTTGGCTTCTTTGCATTCTACCTTGTCCCTGGGTGGCTGTGTCCTTTCAGACCCGTCCTCTGACATCTTTTGAGGTAGCTGCTGATATAGAGAAATTACATTTACCCCTTTTTGCCGAGCTTCTTGTCGGGCTGGGACTTCATGCGGGCATGGCGGATCCACCTTGTACCCACCTAGTTGCAGCTCTCCTTTGTTGATCAATGATTGGGCCACGTCTTTGAATACATAGCAATCTTCTATGGCATGGCCCACCACTTGATGGTAAGGGCAAAAGTGCGGATCACCCTTCCTCTTGGAGTCCTCTGGCCTTTTAGGACTTGGCAAGACAAGCTTGTTGTGTTCGCGGGCTAGCTCAAAGAGGACCCTTGTTTTGTTCCTTGGGAAGGAATAAGGCTTTTGCAGTTTCTCTTGTAGCAGAATTTGCTTTCTTGGCTTTGACAACTTGGCAGGTGGGGAGCTGGCCACCCCTTTAGCAGTTGTTAAACCCTTGGGCTGTCTTTTCTCCTGGTTTGCCTCATTGGCAGAAGAATACTTGGCGAGGAATGCCTCGATATCAGATGCAACATTGCTCAGTCGGCTGAAGGTTTTGATATCAATTCCGACCGTTCTTTCAAAGATTTCCTCCCGCAGATTGTGCTTGCACATGCGGACAGCATCTTCTTCACGTGGTGGTTGTTTGTACCTTCTAGTAAGGTTCCTCCACCTTTGAATATAATTATGAGCTGATTCATCATGCTCTTGGGCAATGGCAAAGAACTTTTCTATTGGGACTTCCTCCTCAACCACATAGGGGTCTACTTTAGACATCGACCGCCTATCTGGTTGGTCTATCTTGGATATGGTGGGGGGATCTGAACATGTATACCTCATCGATGAGGACCCAGGAGACTTTGGCCAGCACGGCACATCAAGAGTTAAGCTTCCCATTGCATCGATGCAATGACGGGGAGAGTATGGAGTCTGGTGAGCATTAGGTAAAGTAGCAGAGTTGTTACCCTTTTCTGCCAGCTCCATCAAGCCACATATTAGTGTTGGATCTGCAAGATCTGGATGGAGATGGGCCGGCTTATTGTTTAGAGTGTTGATGATAGCCACCGGCGGCACCGGGGGCGGCTCTTGGTTTTCAAGTTGCTGCTCAGGAGCATGAGCAGACAATGACTGCTGCTGCACGAGATAGCCTTGCAGCGACTGATATGGCTGCTGCTGCTGTTGGAAGAACTGCGGCTGCAACAGCTGGTATTGAGCCTGTGAGCGTGGCTGTTGAGCCGTAGCTGCAGGGGATTGTTGTGACCGCTCATTCGTTGTGCGTATGACAGCACGCTGGGCCGAAGCTTCAATTGACCCCACGGTCCCTTGGGGGTCTCTCCTGAGCCCTCCGCTACTCGGGATGCATGTCCCTCAGTCTCTTTGCCTTTAATCTGGCGCTTAAGGTCTGCGATCTCGGCTTGATATTGCTGCAACAACTCCATGATGGCCGGATCTATGGGTGCAGCAAGAGGGATCTGTTGCGAGGTGCCCCCAGAAATTGCATCTGGCGGTGGTGGCGGCGGAGGAATATCATCACTGCCCCCAGCGCTTTGGGCGGTGACCATATTGGCACTAACCGCCGTCATTTCCACTGCAGGCGGATTCTCATATCCATACGCGGCTGCCAAGGCTGCTGCTGCTGCTCTTCTTCTGGTGAGGGCACCAGGTCTCTCTGCCAATTCTGCTAGCTCTTCATCATTAGCTGGCAGTGCCCCATATCGGCCCCATATGCCGACCATGTGGCAGGCAAATATCTTAATGTTCCCATTTTGGTCCCTTTCAGCCCTCCGAGAGACGCTGGAAGGGAAAGATAACCTTTTGAAAACCGATGCCCGGGGTTTAGCTCTCCTGGCATGCTGGTGCCAATGTCCGCACAGAACATCACTCTCATCAGTGAAGCTCCTGGCTGGCGTCCGAGGAGCTCTTAGATCTTTTCGCCTCCTTTCACGCCGCAGAGGGGCGTTCATGAGGTGAGGGGTATGGTCAGCTGTGACCCTTGTTGCCCCCTGGCGCTCACAGGTGGTTGAGATCATTGACTCAGGAGAGTCTTCTCTTATCGGCGGTAGGTAAGCACACCTCCACAGTTCTGCTCTTTTGTCGTGGAAGCGGGCATAAGCATATGCCCCCCCTGAAAAATTCCAGCTCCAAAGCCTCTGGCCGGCCGGCGGTAGTCATAGATCTTCTTCTCAGCTACATTTGCTGGAGGGTTCTCTCTTGGTGCGGGCTCTTCTGGCCTGAGCTTCTGCATTCTCTTAGGTCGCCAGACCTGTTTGAATTTGATCGGTTTTGGGGGCAGCTTGTCCTTGAACGTGCTGTACATATCTTCTCTGTTTGCCAAAGCTTGGAAGGAGTTATCCACGGGCACCGTTGGCACGACCCGTTTTTCTATAGCCTCTGTTTTCTTTTCTTGCAGATGGATCCTTAAGTCTCCGATTCGCACAGTCTTTCCCGAAGCAGACACCCGTGCACGACGGGTGACGATGTTCTCAGCTTCGGTGATCTGTTTGTTGGCCTCTTTCCCCTTGTGCTTGTTGTGGTTGCCACGCTCCACGTGGTGCACGTGGCAGCTTAGCTCTTCAGTGGTCCCTTTGAGTTCAGCTTCATGACTGGCTTCAACTCCATCTTCCTTTTTAGCCTCCGAGTGAAGGACGTCGACGAAGGCGACCCCCAAGAAGTTGGGGAACTCGACGATGGGAGGGAAGCTCCCAAAACGGGTTGGTACCGCAGCGTAGCCATTCCGCGCATGGTCTTGGACTACGAGAGGTCCGAAACGTACTCCCGCCATTAGTCAATTAGCACCTGTTAGTCAATTCAAAATGATAGTCAATATCAATCATATGAGGCCATATGACTTTCTATTCTGGCGAAGAGATGAAGGGAAGCTTGGTCCCACCGGGCGTGCCACGCTGTGGAAATGGGAAAATTTATTTTTTAAATATCGGTTTTATCATATTTTCTCATTTTTCTCATGGATGCACACGTATTGCGAATCCAAGTCTCGTCAAATGCTACACGAGCAATGGAGACGTGAGATGAATCCACAATTCGCACAGCGCGGGCGTGCCAGTCACCGAAGTGACAACCAAATGGTTTGCCTCCGAGAGTCGGAGGACTTTAAGTCTATTGTGCGCGCCATTTGACTTCGTCAAACGAAAGTGGAGTGTTGGGTCGTGGACCAAAATCCCGTCGTTGCCTGAGCGCAACAGCGTTAATTACATCTCTTTTAGAAAGAGAAAACCCTTGATTAATCGCCAGATTAGAAAGCCTCATGACCTTAAAACGGGACATCCGATAAAGGGTGCGAAGCATAATTGAACTGAAATATTAGGGAGCAAGACGAACGGCTAATCGAACCCGTTAGACCTTTCACTCAACTCGCTACCCAATCTCTTTGTCTATTTACTTATTGGCCCTCTTTACCACGAAAAGGTTCAATTCGGCCTTTTAAATCTATTTGAGAAAGACAATTTTGAAAAGGGTGGTCTCTTTGACTTTTTGTTGGAAATAGACACAATTTGGTCATTTGTTGAAAGTCATTTCAATTTGATTTCTTTTTTTGTTGCAAAACGTGTGATGATCATTTATTATTTGTTTAGAAAGGTTCGGTTTGACTCTTTTGTGCATGGTGATGCAATCTTTTATGACTTGAGAAAAAGTCTAATTTGATCTCTTGCTCTTTGGAAAACATGGGGGGTGACCTTTGATTTGCTTGAAAAGGATTTGAATTAGTCCTTTATTCTCTTGCAAGATATGAGACAGTCATTGCCATTTGAAGAAGGGGATTTGATTTGACCCTTCAATCTTTTGTAAAACATAAGATGATCTTTGTCATTTAGAGAAGGTTGAATTTGGTCATTTGCTCTTTTGCTTGAAAGGGGTTCAATTTGCCTTTGCGATTCTTTTTATTATTAAATGATTTTAATTTGCTGTTTGGGTCTTTTGAGCATTTGGAACGGAGTTCTATTCGTTCGGCGGAGCTCGATGGCTCAACGCGCTTCGCAAACGTCCTCGAATCGGCGCAGCTGACGAGATAAGGCGAATCGGCGCAGCCCAGCTGAAATCATAGACATCATCGAATTGGCTTCCGTTTGCAACGTTGCCAACTCAATTAGAAGCTAATGACCTCTTTTAGGAGTTTTGCGCCAACTCGACCCTCGCGGGGGAAATTCGGCAGCATTTCCCCTCATCGCGGTGATAGAGGGGAAAGCGCGATGCTCATCCACCACAAGCGGAGATGGCACCAAAAGGGAGAGTGTACGTCGTAAAACGACGTAACTCCGACGGCCTAAGACCTCGATCCCCCAGGCATGCCTACGGAGATTCGGGCAATGTTATGGCCAAACAACCCGCGGGACGATGAATCACATGCGAACCCACCCGTCCGGACACGAACATCATATTGTCCGATCCGAGGATGTGGATGGGTCTCATATTATGTCTTTTGACTGTTATCAGCCGGTATCACATAGAGCAATGGTTTTGCTCACGTGATTTCGGCCAACGTGATGGCCAGCGTCGAATCGGCGCAGCTCTGTTCTGGTTTTACATGACTGCCAGAAACCAGAACCAGGCTGAATCGGCGCAGCCAGTCACCTGTGCAAATGGTGATAGCCACCTCTCTCCTAGAGCACCCTTGCTCATGGCAGGGATGGTCTTGGATCTTGAGAGGGACTTATAAACCATTGCTTGGATGGGCTAAACAAAGTGATCTGAGCATTACTTGCCCAACCCCTTTGCTAGCAAGAACAAACATGCATTGACCGAAATGGGGCTTTCATGGGGACTGTTTGCTATTGGTTCAGCTACACACCAAAGGGGCTAGAAACCGCAATGAAGGTGGTCTATTGAGAGGGCGAACCAGGTTTAATGATCTCTTTGGAAGGGTCTTTTGGAGATGGCGTTTAGGCAAGAAAACATGAACATTACTTGCTCATTCTCTTGACTATTACCAAAGGGCATGCATTAACCACTATGGGGGCTCTTGAAGGGCTGTTGAAACAGTGGTAGAACACCCTTTTGCAGGCCCAAAACGATGGGAAACATAGCCTATTGAGGGGAGAAATTTAGCATGCTACGCATGCATTGAATGGGGGAAAGGTCTCATACTCCCATGACCTCATTTATTGAGGTATGAGAGACATGGAAAGGTCTCATTTGGGGTGTTGAAGGGAAAGAGACACTCCTCTACCAAGAGAACATCCCCATCCCGTAACCCCCTTTGCAAAGGAAAGCTTTTAAAACCCAAGATGGGATGGAGAGAGGGTATGCCATAAATGCAAAAAGGACAACACATCCACATAAAATACTCAAAAAGGGTGCACAAGATGGTATGCTTTCATGAGATGGGTGAAAGAAGTACAAGAAAATGGGGGAAGGGAGCTTCAACGTGACATCTCTTCTCCTCTCCCTACCTTGATGGGACAAGACCATGCAAAGAAAAGAAAAAACAAAGGGGGAAGAAGAGGGATGCTTCCTCTCTCTCTCTCTCTCTTTCTCTCTTTCTCATCTCACCTTTCTCTTCTCTCTTTTTTCTTCTGCAGAAATCCTCACGGGAGGGCCTCCTCTTTGCTGCCTTGGAGCAGAAAACCAGAGCTCTCCTCCTTGCTTGCTGTTGGCTTCTTTTTTTTGTGGTGGAGAAGACAACCAGCCCCCTTCTCCCGTAACCTCTTTGCTGCCCTCTTTCCCAAGCCTTCAAGAAGGGAGAGAGTGGCCCAAAACTGGCCCTGACCAGCCCCTGCGCAGCAAGGTGGCAGACCCCTCCTTTTTCCTTTTTTGGCACCCCCTTTTGGGAGGTGTCACACAAGCTTAATCTCACCCCCCCAACTTTATGGGGTGAGATAAGCTTCCTCTACATGGGCCTTGGTGGCTGTTTGAGTGGGCCTTTTGGCCTTCTTCTGCACAGCCCATGAGGGGCCAGAGGTGATGCTGGCGGGTTGGGTAATGGGCCGGCGGCTTTGGGTAATGGGCCGGCGATTTTGGGCCCGTTAGTGAAATAGGGTGTCCACACACTGCAACCAACATTACACGTTCTAGAGATAGACCACCAAAACACATAGATCTCTTAACCCACTAACTTACTAACTTGACCAAACAGAGACAAACACTAATAATGGCCACCGCCTGAGAACGTGGGGCTTCTCGGAAACGTGGCTTTGTAACACTAACCAACATTATATCCTTCTACATATACTAGACGATGTGAGAGTTTGCACGGAATCACAGATGAAGCAAAAGCTCCTGCTACGACGAGATAAGCTGGTTTCTCCTACATTTATAATTTCTGCCAGTTAGCCTATATGTACAGATGATTTATCTGAGAACCTGCATTAATGTTGGATTTACTAGGCTGCTTCGGGGTCATTGCTACTGGCATGTGGCATGACTTCCACTCTGTAATTTCTCCATCTATACAATTTACTGGCTTACCAAATTAAAAAACTTTCTTTCAAACTTCAAGTATATATATATCCAAGAGTATCCCTTCTCCCATATTCTTCACCTTTTCTGCCTCTCATGGCTGCTCAAATTGCTCACCACCAGATACGTACGGCCGACCAATGAGTACAGTTGGTGTCGTCCACAGCTAGCTAGCTAGCAGGATCTCGACGTTAACAATAATTCAAATTGCTAGAGAATCCAATGTAATGAGGCGATGGCAATGTCAAATAGGTAAATGCCTTCAACCGTAGAATGGGAGAATATTACAATCCTCTCTAGCGCCTAATCAGCTCTCCATTCTGCTGAGCATGGAGTATACATGTTAGAACCCCGACTACAAATCACCGTAATCGTTTGTTTGTTTTTCTTCCTTTTATTGTGGAAATTAACCACCTGTGCAAACTATTTATGCCACCTTTCTTTAAAGACTTTTTTAAACCTGACCCTGCTAGTTTTTGAACAGACTCTGTACATCACCTTGTTGCAATCTATAAACTTGAAATGGAAGTCCTCAACATCATGTGATGCGCATTTTACCTTTCCAATAACAGATAATTAGCCTTCTCCGTGATCGAGAAGTTCCCTAGTTTATTCTCACAACACGCTTCAGTGGGCCGGGGTTTGTTGGTGGGAAATGCTATTATTTATGCATCCTGTGGAGACATGATGACCGGTAGTCGTAGTGATTGGGTGGGAAAGGCAACTCGTGGATCCTGCATCAAGCTCAAAATCCCACTGTAAGGCAAAGTTCTCTAAAAGGAGGAAAAACAAAGTGCGAGCTGCACTTGCTCAGACAACCCAACTCAGACTCAGTGATCAGCACATGAAGCCACCAGTCTGCCCTTCCCCTTCGACCCGGGAAGGAAATAATCAAAAGAAAACGTTGACCGGTAGCTATAGTATCCAAGAACTTATAATTAAGCCCTCATGCTTGCTATCTTATTCTAACATAACAATCATTAGCTACTAATCTGTTAAATCACTCCTGTTTGTGGGGTTGGGTTGTTTCACCTTTTTTTTTTCTCCCTCTTGTTCATCGATAAGTCAAGAAAAAGCTGGAAGCTTCGTGTACCTCTCCTTGCAACATGTTCACAGCTTTAACATTGAGACCAACGAATGCTTGAAGTGTTAGGCATTAAAGATTAGAGGTTTCAAAGCTCAGTCGGTGGGAACAGGCTTCCAAAAAGCCAGCCCAGCCGGACCAGGGTCAGCATTGGGGCTTATCATTTTCTGAAGGTGCTTTCTCACCCAGAAGAGAAAGACATCCGCGTGAAGCAACCAAAACCAGCTGTGAGCCAATGACGGCTGATCCGTACCGGGAACCCCCCGCTATAAGATACCGTGGATGACCCAAGGTCTCCCCCCGATCCCAAAGAAGAAGATGGGGTTGCGGAGGAGCCTGGTGGGAAGATTACTACTTCCACTGCTGTTTTGCGGGTTCCTAGCCTTGCCAGTGTGGTGCAAGACACGCCACTATGTCTACAATGTAAGTATAGAAAAAAAAAATCAGCCTCTGCATGCAGCCTTTCCAGTGTCAATAAGTTAGTATACTTGCAGAAAAATCATGTCTCGGTCTGCAATATTCTTATGCAAGTCTACAATATATGTTTCGTTGCACTATCTATATATATATATATATATAATATGTGTGTGTGAGAGAGAAAAGGTTCCCAGTAATATGGCGGTAGCCTAAGTGCGGGATCTCTCCTTAAAGATTAGAGGGATCTTCAAGAAATTTGGAGCCACCTTAAAAGGACCCATAACCTGAGGGTTCTTGATAGTCTGCTAGTCTAGTAGCTTGATCCTCGTCAAAAAAAAAAGAGTCTAGTAACTTGATATTCTTAACTTTAGCCTTAGGTCCTGTACTTAGACTACCTTGGTCGTCTTTCAACATGAAGCAGCATCACTTGAGATCTAGAAACACTTAATTAGCGCACGTCCCTTAAACCCTCATCTCCCCTGTGAACATGCATCGGCCCATCGCCGGTGTTGACTGTTGCAGATGTTGTTGCTGCTACCATTCGTCGCAATTATTGCTGGCTGGCACCGTCGCGTAGCCGTGCCACCATTGTACACTGCTGCTCGGCACTGGCCTCCACCGGTCACCGTGCTGCTGCTTCGCCAAAGCATCGCCAAAGAGGAGAGGAGAGGAGGGGGAGATGAGATCGAGAGAGAGGTGGAGGAGATCGAAGAGAGGAAGAAGAGGAAGTGAAGATGGGGCTCTCGAGGGGGGAACCCTGCTCTTTTCCCGCAGCGCACCGGGAGTTTGAAGTGAGCAACGAAGTGGGTTTATGATTAGGTTGGGAGGTAATATATTATTAATATAATATTTATCAAATGTTGTAGGTATAGATCTCTTTGTTCTTACGAGATAATAGAGCGTAGGTAGTTGTCCCATGAGTTTTGGCGCCGATACAAATTTTGGGGCGGGAGAAATAATTTTGGGAGATCAGTAGATTTATATCAACTATTAATATTTAATGTTAGTAATTTTTTTCTTATAACGTAGGTAAATCTATTTTATACCTACAATTAGTGTACACGTAAGTAAACAACGTAGGTAAAACTCATTTTTCTAGTAGTGATCCCTTGAAACATGCTTCTTGTGATTGAACTCTTCACTTGCATGTAAATGTGAGTTTTACTTGGTGCAAGTGGATAGTGTCCGCCAATTGCTATGCATCATATATCCCACTTCTCGTCCCCCTCCTTATTAACCCACGGGCAAAAGATTAAATCTCGACTTTTACCCGATCAATGTTGAGATTGGTTGAGGCCCTATGGGATCTGACCCCAACCAATCCCCTCAGTAACTTTTACCTGGCCAACCGAGTCGCAGGTGGTGCTCTTAACCTACATATATTTTCACTGGGTTTCTCATTTCTTATTATCCCTAATGTTCTTTTCGTCACAAAGAAAATCTCTTCATATATAACACTTTGAATTTTTTCCCCATAATATTTTGGAGTATTTGTCGGAAGGTGATAATGGCACGTATGTGAAAGCAGTGGAGGAGGAGATTGACTATAAGACAGTAGTTCTCGGCCGACAGGTCGCACCCGAGTTCTGCCGAAAACAGTTCTTGCACCAGCTACAGACTTCACGTGATCGGGCCCACTAATCCTAGCTTTTTATAGGCACGGGGGGCCACCAATTTACCGGGTTTTACTTTTACCCAGTGCGTGGCATCAGCAAAGATCGAGGATCCTGTCAGTACCTACACACGCACACATATACGCACAGAAATCCATACACACACTCAACTCCCACGTACACACACCAGCTAGCACACCTTTCCCTCCTGCATGCGTATGAATTGTTCATTTGTCCCATATATATGAATTCGTACGTACATTCTGCAACATATACCTCTCTTTGATGAATACAAATCCTTGTGTAAGAATGCACACGATCGACTTAATTTGTTCGAGAAGGCAAAGAGATCAATGCCTCTTCCTCTCATGCATACGGCCCAAGTATATATACGTACATAGAGCTGTCCCCAAAATTAATACTAGTACATGATCATGCATGCTTTTGGTTTCATATTGATCTAGATCACGGAAGCTTCTTACACCCGGTTGTGCGAAACGAAGAAAATCTTGACGGTAAACGGGCAATACCCGGGGCCAACCATCTACGCGCGCAGGGGTGATACTGTAGTCGTCCAAGTCTTCAACCACGGAAATCTGAATGTTACTATACACTGGTACGTTCTCCTACACTGTACATGTTCAGATCTAATAAAGGCACTCGTCAAAAAAAGATCTAATAAAGGCAGAGGTGCCTAGGAAACAGTGAAATTATCTGTCAGAGGAGAGGAGGTCCCGGAAAAAAAGGTAAGGAAACTTTATCGTTACTATCTAAATTTAATATTTTATAGTGACAAAAGTTGTGGTAAAAACTCAGAGGGAATTTTTAAAAATAATTTTATTTAAAAAACATATTTACACAAATACACCTAATTTTAACATATTTACAAATTTATGTCTCATATTTACACTGATTCAGTATAATTTATATATATATTCTTTACAATTTATATAATTTCATTAAAACTTACCCTGATTCAATTTAATTTACACACAAAAAATATGTAAACTATACTTAATTAGTGTAAGCTGCAGAGCAATAATGTAAGATGTAGAGAAATTATATAAGTTACACCGAAATAGTATAAGTGGTAAGTATATATTTGTAAATATGTTAAACTGGAGTACTATATTTGTATAAATATTTTCTAAAATAAAATTATTTTAAAAAAATTCCCGAACTCATAATATTACCATAAAAAGTTCTTTTAAGGCAATAAACTTGTCGCCGTAAAAACTTCTGACATTTTTACGATTTTAGGGTGACAAAGTGAGATCGTTGTAAATATCTATTTACGGTTACCTTTTAATCGCCGTACTTGTATACGCTTGTTATTTACGGCGATAAAATTAAGTCGCCGTAACAGGAAAAAAAACCTGTAAAACATCTAAATAATATAAAAATATCTGTAAAATATACAAAATGAACTCGTTTTTACACAACCATATATGTCATTATCATTTCATTATCAAATTGAAATGAAAATAAAATATAAAAGTATGTGCAATATATACTTTAATACAACTCATCCTGATCAAAATCTTCTATTCTGAAACTGAGACATTGTATCCATAAATTTTGATTCATCATGTCCTCAAGACAAGCAGTTCTCCATGCAGTCACCTATTTCCCTCTTTCTTTTGTTCTGTAATTTCTCTAACATCATGGCCTTATATTCTCTTTTTTTTTGCTAACGAGAAAACTCCGCCCCGTGTGGTTTTGTGGACTCTTTGTTTAGAAAGTATAATTCTTCCATCTGAAAATTTATTCATATTTATATCTCATTTGGGTTTGAAGTCTAACAATTATAGTGGTTGTCAGAGTTAATTAATTTGGGAATTGATTTTAGGTTGTAGAGATAGTCATATAATTGTGAAGAAGAGACTCTTTTTAATTTGTCTTTGACTATTTCTTCTATTACGGGAAAAGAGAGAGTTGTCAGTGTAAATAATTATACATGATCATATTATAAATAAATAATAATAAATTTACACAAACTTGTCTTGAGTGTTCATTTTTCCGGGAGCCATCTTTTCTCTGATATATTAACCTCCAAAATTCATGCATTGGAGGCTCTTAGCCTTCTTCATTCCATTATTACACCAAAAAAATTAAAGTTGTAAGAGAGAATACTCTGATATCAAACTAAAGTATCATCTATGTAAAACCCCGAAGTACAAATATAATATACTATCGGTTGCAGTAGTGTTTTATTAGAAGCTTAACATGTACAGCTTGTTTATAACTTAATTGCTAATAATGAAAGAAAAAATTGATGCAGGCATGGAGTGAAGCAGCCGAGGAACCCATGGTCGGATGGGCCAGAGTACATCACGCAGTGCCCCATCCAACCGTCTGCCAACTTCACATACAACGTGGCCCTGTCCGATGAGGAAGGGACGCTCTGGTGGCATGCCCACAGCGACTGGTCACGAGCCACCGTCCATGGTGCAATCATCATATATCCCCCCCAGGGCAAGAAGGCCTACCCCTTCGACAGGCCTCATCACGAGGTTCCCATCATCATAGGTTGGTGATCAATAATTCAATATTTCACGCTAGTTAGTCATTAGTCCAACCTACATATATGGTATACATATATAGAGAGAAAAATTACAAAATAGGCAATATTGTATGCTGTTATTACTTGCCTCAAGATTAATTCAAGTTGTCTAAATTATAACCTAATAACCGTAAAGTAATATTGCTTGGTGCATGCGTCTTCTTCAACCCATTGTACGTTTCGTGTCACTACAAGAAACATGATATATGTCAATAATTTATAACCGTTGATAAAAAAATAAAAAATTGTTGACATAAATATATATAATATTTTTTGTAGTGTGTCCCTCAGTAAAAAGTAATCGAATATCGGAATTTGCATGAACTAGATCTCTTATAATTTGTGGTTGCCTACTGATCCACCGCAGGAGAATGGTGGAAGTCCGATATCATGGCGGTGGTGAAGGAGATGCTCGACACAGGCTCGTCACCCAACGTTTCGGATGCCTTCACCATCAACGGCCAGCCGGGCCATCTCTATCCATGCTCCAAAAAAGGCATGCTGCAGGCTCATACATATCACCATATCCATGCAACTCTAAATCTTTCCCAGGACATATATATATATATATATATATATATATATATATATATATATATACACTTAATACTTCCCTGTCTGTTTCACCTTATAATTAGCAGTACTTTACGCATTGCATGTGTCAACGTACACAGATACTTAGAGATCGACTTCACCTTTAATCTATTCAGGAATGTTCAGGATGACAGTGAAGAGAGGGGCGAGATACCTCCTCCGGATGATTAACGCGGCCATGAACGACGAGGTCTTTTTCAGCATCGCTGAGCACCCGCTCACCGTGCTCGGCTCCGACGGGGCCTACATCAAACCCTACACGACGGACTACATAGCGATCTCCCCGGGGCAGACCATGGACCTGCTCTTGGAGGCCAACAAGTCCCCCGGCGCCCTCTACTACATGGCCGTCAAAGCCTACTCCAGCAACACGTTGGTGGGCTACGACAACACCACCGGCACGGCCCTCCTACAATACAAGACCCTCGGCGCCCGCAACGCCTCCAAAAAATACTTCCCTGTGCTTCCTCCCTTCGACAACACCGACGCCGTGGCAAACTTCACAAACGGACTGAAGAGCTTGGCCGACGAAGCCCACCCCATCGACGTGCCCAAGCACGTCGACAAGCGGCTGTTCATCGTACTGTCGATAAACATGTCGCCTTGTTCCATCGACCTGTGCGGGGGACCGAACAACACCATCCTCTCCGCCAGCATGAACAACATCAGCTTCGTCCACCCCGAGATCGATGTGTTGGGGGCGTATTACAAGTCGATCGGGGGTGTCTACAAGACCAACTTCCCCAAGAGGCCACCCCTCTACTTCAACTTCACGGCGGAAAGCCCGTCGTCAACCTTGCTGCGGGCAGAGAACGACACGAGGGTGATAGTGCTGGACTACAACACGACGGTGGAGATCGTGTTCCAGGGGACGAGCCTGGTGGCGGCGCTGACCCACCCCATGCACGTGCACGGCTACAGCTTCTACTTGGTGGGGCACGGCGCCGGGAACTACGACCAGAAGAGGAGCCCGAGTGACTACAATCTCGTGGATCCGCCGCTGCTGAACACGTTTGGGGTCCCCAGGCAAGGGTGGGCGGCCATCAGATTCAGAACGGACAACCCCGGTAATTACTCTACAAATACCGATCGAGCTGCCTGTCCTGTTAGTTAGCTAGATTTATGCTCTCAAAAAAATTAACAATTGGGATCTTGATGCATGATTCCAGCGGGGTCACCTTCTGATCTGTGCTTTCTCATCCTGACTTGTGTCGGCAGGTGTTTGGTTTATGCACTGCCACTTCGATCGCCATGTGAGCTGGGGCATGGAGACCGTCTTCATCGTTCGAAACGGGAAGACCCCTGAAGCTAGCATGCTGCCTCCGCCTTCCTACAGGCCTCCATGTTAGATGCTTGCAAGGTGGCGTAGGTATCCGTTGTCGGTTAGTGCGCATGGCTTATAATTTGTTGTGCTTAGCTTATGATCAGTATGTATTACTTGGTGGGCGGCAGACCTTTGTTATTGTGACGGAGGTACGCAGAGCTTGTCGACGACGTTTTCGCTTCTAGTTTGTATCAATAGGTTGTTGCTTCAGACTGTGGGTAGTTATATGCGTCGTCAATAAGCGGAACTCCAAATCTGGCGCCCAGTTGTTGATGATTTGATATATTTTTTGTCTGCCTGTTGACAATATTGTTGAGTTCACCTGCCAGAGGAATCGTTCAACAAGTTATATATATTATGTAAATATTAGCGATCTGTGTAGGATTTATGTAGATCGCTAATATATATGTAGAATCTGATAGATCCTCACCGGCCTGTGCGCACTTTCGTGATACAGGCAGGGGCGCTGAGCTAGGCCAACAGAAGATGAGAAATGCTACCCTCCGGGCACAACTGGGAGCGCAGCTTACGTGGAGGGGCCGCGCCCTCCACCCACGCCACGCGTGGAGGGGCGGACCCCCCGCATTAAATGTGTTTAATTTTTTTTTATATATTTTGTACATATAAATAATATATTTGTACACATAAATATATTATTTGTACACACAAATAATATATAAAAAATAAAAAAATAATGTATTTAATGCGGAGGAGTCGCCCCTCCACGCGTCACGCCCGCGGAGAGACGCGACCTCTCCACATCGGCTATGCTCACTACAATACCTGGAGCATAACATTTCTCACACAAGATAGTTCTCCTCTCACTCCCATAATTACGAAGACATAAACCCCTAAATCCTTCTAACATCAATTGTCAAGCTTCCATTCTGAAACAAGTACGACAAGAACATGAACTTTCAACGTCATCGGATACCGGCCGTAGTGTTTTCCCATGAAAACGGTAAGAACTCCACGGAGTTAAAACCAAACGAGCTCAACTTGGATTTGAATAGATCTGACATTTGGCAGCGTTGCCTTCATGAATCAAGGCTGGGCCTGGGAGTAGAATGGAAGAGGCAGAAGCACCAATATTAGTCGACCCCTGCGCGTGTCTGACCCTGTTAAAAGTTCTTACGTACGTCTATTAATTAGAGAAGACGTTGTTCGCTTATTTTGGGTTCTCATTATGAAAGCGCATGGATCTGTAAATCATGGGAACAATGTGAAAACAAAACTTTGCGTAGAATATGATGAAACCGTGTAATCTAGAGGTCAATATACGCAGTCTGAACACACCGACGGCACATATGCAGATGTTTAAAAACTAGGAAAGCTCTCTGGTATAACGGCTTCAATTATATATATATATATATGGAGTCAAGGTAAAAGACAAATTAATGTCACACAACGCGATGACGTGATCAACCTCACATCCGCGTCATGGTACATACTTCAATTAGTTCCCAAATTAGTCTTCTTTTTTCCTTCTCAATTAACTTCAGTGGCTTAACTTGGAGGATTTAATTTCCCTTAACATTCAATGGGCAAATTCTATTTTTACCTCACAATGTCCCTCAACATATATACTTCTCGTCAATGAATTAATTATGCATCTATTGCATGCATGCATGGAGATAATCTTTGTCATTTTGTATTGGTGACGTAGTCATATTGAAAATGGTTGGTAGTTGTTGTTTATGTGAAATATTTAGTACACATAAGATAGATAGGCACACTCACAAAAATTGTGCCAAGGGTTTAAAAAAATTAAAATGAGACACATTAAATATGTTAATACAAAGTTGACACAATTTTATTAAGTGTATCTATTTAATAAATATTTCTTCTTGTTTAAAACGGGGCACAGGGATAGCAAATAAAAAAGAGTAATGCTATGCTCCCAGTTAGTCGGGAGTGGAGGGGCGCGGCCGTTTTTTTTTTTTTTAACGTTAAAATAATACACACAAATGACACATTAGTGCACATAAATAGCACATTAGTGCACACAAATAACATATTATTTGTGCTATTTATATACATTAATGTGTTATGTGTGTGCACTAATATGCTATGTATATGCACTAATGTGTCATTTATGTGCACTAATAGATTATTTATGTGTATTGTTTTAATGTTAAAATAAATAAATAAAAAACAACGGTGCATTAATTACACCTGGGGCCGCGCCCCTCCACGTGGTGCGCTGTGGAGGGGCACGGCCTCTCCACTTAATCTAGTCGGGAGTTTAGTATTTCTCAATAAAAAGAAGTCTCAGACCCAGCATATAGTACGGATCCATATGCATGGTACGTCCTACTATTCTCGCCAGCACATACGCGTGGTTAGGGGTGTTCACGGTTCGATTTCCGAAAAATAGAGAAAACTGAACCGAACCGAACCGAAGTCATTGTTTGAACCGAACCGGTTCGGTTCAAATCGAATTCTGGTATTTTTGACATTTTTTTTCTGACATTTCTGACAAAAAACATGTAAAAATGGAGTTTTCTAGTGGTCCATGCCCGCGGAGGGCGCACGACGGCGCCCTCCGCTGCGCTACCATTTTTTTGTGTAATTTTATTATTTATATACTTATATATAGATATTCGATTCATTTCGATTTCCTAATCTGAAACCGAACCGGACCACCTAGCCCATGAAACCGAGTTGGTTCGGTTCAATTTTTCAATTTAAACCATATTTTGTACAGCCCTACGCGTGGTCGGTCACGCTGTTGGGCCGGTGCAGCGCCTATTGCCCATTAATCGCGTGTGCCCGTCGAAATAATGGCCGGTGCAGGGCCCATTACTCCAATTACGATGGGCCAAATTAAGAGGCACCGCGAGGTTGTTCGCTGCACGAAATCGTACGTATCTTCGTAACTTTGTTCCGTATGGATTAATCTTTGAGTTTGTCTCAAGCACACCAGATAAATTTCTCCCTCCTCCACCCGGTAAACTCACATTAGATGTGCAGTCAGACAAACTCTTAATCTTTCTGCATGTTGCATCGCTCTTTGAACACAAATCGTTGGAATAATTGCAGAAGCTAACCGAGAAGGCTTATATGTACATATTACACGATCCAAAAAGTAGTTGTGGACGATGTCTTTGCACTGTTGGTTCAGTGCTAAAATATGGCCAAGCCGATACCAAACATGTATCTCGGCCTCACTCATAATATTTATTTATATATCTATATTAGAATAATAAAATATTATTCTAGGTATTACCTTTTTCTGGCCAAAAAAAAGTTCTGGAAGCGCAAAAGTGATGCACTCGATTCTTCATTTTTTAAAGACTAAACCTTTCTGATACGTCACACTTAAAAAGTGGTGGCAAAATGAGGTAAGGGACGTATACACCTTCCTCCGAAAAAGAGTTTTTTTTTTCTCCTACCCCTTTATTAGACCTACGTCTACCTCTTTTTAATTATTTCATTATTTTTAAATATATATATATATATAATTTTATAAATATATAAAAAATATTCAAACTTAAAAAATTTTGTACATCGCACGGGTATATATATCGTAAGATGCGCTATTTAGATTTTTTGTTAGAGTACAAAGATATTACAGCGCATTTGGCATCAATGTATTACTATGGGAAATTATTGCTTCCCGTTTTCGTATAGTAATGACTACCCGGGCGTCATCTATTGGTGAGGTTTTTGGATCTTACACCCCATCTGTTTACATGAGGTGTGGGGGTTCAGACGCCCCCCCCCCCCCCCCCCCCCCCCTCCATTTGTGGGGTGTGGGGCTCTCATGAATAACAAGTGTAACTCTATTATCATTGGATAGAAGTATGAAATTGCTAAAGATATAAAAAATAAAAAGAATAAAAGTCTAAAACATATATATCCTCTATTAGATTGTGCAATGCGCCTGACACCAAGTGCCTTTTGCCTCCACATCTCGTGTGAGTACACACATAGAGCTGTAAATGGATCGAAAATGAAGTGGATAGAAAATTTTTGTTTTCGCTCTGATTAGTTAATCGGATTATCTGTATTTGATTACAGAGCGAATATTTCAATCGGACCACTTCGAAAACATGAGTTCGAATAAAGCCATTAACTGATCTAAAAATTAGGGGCCGGGGGAAATGTCAAAATCTTTAAAAAAATTGAAATGTCACAAATAATCTCTAAATTGATAATTAACATTTATACGAATAATATATAATAAAAATTCAATTGCTACTTGATTTCAACAAAAGAACAATTCAATTTTCAACATAACACATAAACATTCATAAATACATATCCCATGCACGTTCAAATGACATGTCCAAATCAAACAAAAGACAAATTCTTTCAAAGATAATATTCAAATAATTATTTTGAAAATATGATAAGCATCTTCATATTCCATAGTCAAATTGGGGAGCGGCGAGGGACGACCAAGTAGGAAAGCTGATCGGGAAAGTATTGCTGAAGGAAGTCTAGTTAGAGATTTAACACCTGCTTCACCAAAATCTCTACAATCAAAAACCTACCACTGAAAGCACCCCAAAATAAATAAATTTGGGGAAAAAGAGAGATGCCTCTCGCCGGATCAGGAATGCCACCTCCACTCCCCACTCCTATTCCACAAGATCATTAAACACCGAGAAACGCTTTGTGCACGGGCGCCTGGGCAAATGATTTGCCTGGGCGCCCGGGCCAGGGCGCGCCTGGGCACCACGAGGGCGCCCAATGCGGTGCGTCTTGGCCCTGCGCACAGACAAATGATTTGTCCGTGCGCACGGGCATCAAGCATTTCTCTTAAACACCTTGCTAGGTGCAGAGGATGGTGGGGGAGTACGTAGCTGGTGACGACGTTGATGCATGTCTCTCCTCTTCTCCCAACAGTTAGGGTTGTCGTTGGCCTGCTCTCCTTCGTGTAGGTTCAGTGTCATCACCGTGATAGACATGCTCATCTTCGCCAAGAACAAATGTGGTACTCCAAATCCAAGCAAGAAAATTAGAAGATGAACAACTACTGCTCCTTTTCCTCATGAATCTGCCTCCCCTGCGCCACCCGATCTCGAGGGAGTCGTGGAGGACGAAGGTGTTGCCGACGAGGGGAAGTCGAGTTATTTGGATATAAATTTAAATCAGATCCGGATAATATTTAGATCCGTTTATAACCCTACACACGGAGCGTCTGGCACGATATATCCACATTTTGCGGAGACATGGGTCCATGCAACTCTATTATCATACAAGAACTAGTCCAATCAGATCAAACATCTTATCGGATCGTTAGTAAAAAATATTTCTCATAATAAAAATCTCTTCGGAGCCATTACAATTAGGTTGAAAAATATGTACGGGTCTTTTAATAATTTTCCGTCGATCTTGGCCAATGGCAACTGGGAAGCGGGCTGGGTCCTTGCGATTATTTTCTTTTACTTTAATATTTTTATTTTGCACATATCTTGAGTCTGATAAAAATTTAAAAAAAACCACTGATATTAATCATCCCGCTGGGCACAATGCTATAGCTGACGAGCACGTGAAACCAAACTCCTCTGCCCCGTTAGATCCTGGCGCAGACCGGGGTAGCTGGCTGTAGTTCGCCGTTTTAACGGGCCAATCGTATATACTAATCGCTCAGATCTCTTATCTTATTAGAGCAAAATAATAGGTATTTCTGATTGAATCAGGCTAGAGATAAAAATGCATAAATTATGGAGCTTTTCTAGTATTCTTGCCAGTGCTGGGAGCAGAGGGTGGAGTAATAATTAGCATCTTTTTTTCTTAAAATTTTTTGCAACACCCTTACAGTTCTCTAGATAGTGTGACCACCGAGGACTTCCATTTTCGAAGTCTTGTGGGGATTAATCACTTTCTAAAGAGGCATTTCTCGCTCAGTCAGTCCGTACACATGAGGACCATATTTTATTTAATCATCGATCACATGATCCAAAAAGTTAAGAAAATAAAGATCTTATGTCTCAATTATTACCCTAGTATTTATATCATTCTTTGCCCACTTAAAG
Organism: Colocasia esculenta; assembly: GCA_014218235.1. NCBI lineage: Eukaryota > Viridiplantae > Streptophyta > Magnoliopsida > Alismatales > Araceae > Colocasia > Colocasia esculenta. The sequence continues at coordinate 103,284,358 of CM024759.1, read as the reverse complement.
ATTACATGTTCTAGGTACATCTCTATTGGCCGTCAAATTATATGGACAAATAACCAGGGCGATATTATTATGTTTAAAATATTTGGGGCAGTGCACGGTGCACCAACTGAATCTCAAATATAAAAAACAACCTCCGTGGATACCCCCGATTATTTAGAATTATCTTTGGGGTGAGATAGTCAGGATTAATCTTGATTAATTGTTTTTTGAAAAAAAAATAATAAACTAAAATTTTAATATTATTTTATTTATATATCTCGTGAATTATGTAAAAAAATTATTTTTTAATTAAAATAGTTAGATTTAAGAGGAATGAGTAACTTTTCTATCTCATTTCAAAGTCAAAAAATATTGACAAAGTGAGGTGGACTACTTTTTAGATTAATAAACTCACGGTTAAACTACCCAGGCATAATTTAAACTTCCACAGAAATAGCCTTAATATATACTACCGATTATCCCCTCTGCTCCGGTCCTTTCCATGGATGATAAGTTAAACTAGAAATATCGTGTCTCCATGATCTTGCTTCCTTTGGCATTAGAAAAGTTAAATTGGCAATATACATATACATAAATATATATATCTATATTGTATAAATTTAAACAGTGTTCTCTTCCTCCTGCCAAAACTACTTTCTGCACACCGTGGCAAGTAGAGAAATCTTTTTTCAAACTATTTTTCACTCGGAAATCAATGATATTGTTAGGAATATGTTTTTTATTTCCATTCATTGTTGGATCTATATTTTCTTTCACTTCATGTAATTGCAGATGGCCGGTTTATTTTCTTGTTGAATATTACTTTTTCCATCTCATTATTAATTGTTCGTTGACTTATTTTCTTAGAGTCTCTAATGGGTGGAACGATTTAATAGACCCTCCAATTGTAATAATCTCTTTTTTTCATTAATCTTTGATTCTTTGTTATTTGATTTAGTAGAAATAAATGGTTTTTTATCCCTCCATTTACATGTCAAAATATTTAGTCTTTCCATACATTTATATGTCATCTAACTCAGAATCAACTTTCACAAATATAAATTAACCTCTGGATCTGTAAAAGTACTTCATTTCTCACATCAAAATGTAATGTTAGTGATCTAGAAAATTATCTACTTAATTATTACATCTATTTCATGTTCTTTTCTTTTCTTATCTATTGTATGGATACATTTCTAGCAATATATTCAGTGTTAAAAAGGTAGATAATTTGATTTACTCTCTGTTGTCTTCTTTTATGGGTAGCCTACAATTGAGAAAGAGTACAATGCAACGGTAAGTTTCCAGCATCAATTTTCATATTTTAAAGTAGATGAAGATACATTGATTTTGATTTGAAATTAATATAAGGATGTTCTTTTGGTTATTATAGACGATTTTGTTTCTTTATATATTTTTTCGTTATTATAGATGTTATATGAGAGTTTTGAAGATCTTACTCATGTCCAATTGTCATATAATAAGAAGAAATAAATCAGATTGAAAAAAATGACATTGACAGTTTTGAAGAATAAATTTTATTGTTCTAGATTTTAAACTCTCCCAAATATTTTCAATGTGATATTTTAGATTGTTCAAAAGTTTGTTAAGAACGTACTTTTGTTTGTGGCACTAATATGTTGGTGAAAGTATATTTTCTAAAAAACTATTTTCTCTTGATTTGTAATGTAAATTCTTTCCATTAATTTTTTGAAAAGTCATTTTCTCTTCATTGTTAGACTTCCTTCTCTTTGTGTCTTCTGATGGCAATTTATAATTAAATAATTTTTTATTGATCATAATGCAAATTTTGATATTTTCAATTGTAGATGTCACAAAAAATATTCGGATAAGTATGAAAATTTTAAGATATTTTAAAATATTATATAAATCGTGCATGGCACGAGTGCTCAATATATATATATATATATATATATATATATATATATATATGGCGACCAACTGCGAAGCCAAGGACGAGATCGATCTCTCCTTCTCCTGGTGCGTTGGGATGCAAGAGATATTTCATGCCCACCTATATCTGGTTAGCTACCCAGTGTGATTAGGGGTGTCAATGCGTCGGGCCTGGACCGGGCCTGGTCTGGCCCAGGTCCAGCCCGGCCTCCAGACAACCGGCCCAGGCCCGGCCCAGGCCCGGGGCAAAGCCCGATTTAAGAAAAAAAAGTCCAGCCCGGTGTCTGTTTTTGAGGCCCGGCCCAGGCCTGGTCCGGCCCGGCCTGGGGCGAGCGGCGCTCGAGGCGGGGGCGCGGGGAGGCCGAGGCGGGCGGGGGCGCGGGCCGAGGCGGGGCGCGGGCCGAGGCGGCGGCGCGGGGAGGCCGAGGCGGGCGGGGGCGCGGGGGCCGAGGCGGGGCGCGGGCCGAGGCGGGGGTGCGGGGAAGCCGAGGCGGGGCACGGGCCGAGGCGGGGGCGCGGGGAGGCCGAGGCGGGCGGGGACGCGGGGAGGCCGAGGGGCGCGAGAGGCGGGCCGGCTGAGCCGGGCCAGGCCAAGCCCGGAATCGGCCCAGATTTTTTCCGGGCCGGGCTGAAATATAAAATTAAATTAAAAAATTAAGCCCAGACCCGGAAAAAATCGGGCCGGGCTTCCGGGCCTCCGAGCTGGCCCGGCCCAGTTGACACCCCTAAGTGTGATCCCTACATATGCGTACAAATATATAGCTCTCCGCAACATATTATTAGCAAGAGCATTGCTTAATTTAGCTAGATCACAGAAGCTTCTTGCACTCGGATGTACGAGACGAAGACCATCTTGACGGTAAACGGGCATTATATGGGCCAACTATATATCTACAGCAATAAGGGAGACATGACGGATACATAAATTTTACTAGCTTAATGCGGTCATCTAATAAATTAAGGTAATGTCCTAATAAAATATGAGGTAGATCAGTGGGGTCACCATGAGATTTAAAAAAATGTTTTGAATTTGAATTTTAAACTCTGTTAACAAATTTACAAGACTCCACTGAATTCTACATAGATCCTCTACTAGCCGAGACACTATAATAGTCTTAAGTCTACAACTACGTGGCAGTGTGCTACGTACGCACGGGTTCGGCTTGCTTTGTTCTTTTTGGTGTGGGGTGTTCGGTGGCTGATCAGGAGGTGGCTCAGGGGTTCTATTCTACCAGGCCTACCATATATATAATGCTCCATAAGCACTCTATCTTTTGCTCAGGCTTTGGCGGCTTCGCTCAGGCCGAAGAAGATTGATCTCGGTAGGAAGCCGCCATCGTTCACTGGTGCAGGTGAACCAGCGACCTTTTCCACCAGGAAAGAAATATGGTGATTATAATTAGAGGAGCCCTTACGTTTTGCTATAGTAGCGAAATGCTCATATGGTTGGCCTTCGACTCCTGACATCTGAAGGCTTGTTTGGCTCAGCGGCTGGCTCTCAAGCATATATATATATATAACTAGATTCTGAGCGTCCTCAACCCACGGCATGTTCTTATGAGATTTGACGATGCATGAGGAGGATTTCTTGAAGGTTCTTGTGTGAAGGAACCTTTATATCAAAGGTTTCATGTTCAGATTCTTTCTCTGGTCCAATGCTTTTGATTTTAATTATGCAGATCCTTCGTCGCTTCCGGTCTGGGTAGGGTTTCCAAATTAATCTGTGCCAGTCAATTTATACAATGAAGATTATCCAAAATCCATTGCAAGTAACTTGGGTACGTTAATGCTTTGTGCATGTCCGTGACTCTACCCTTGCTTGGACTCAGATGGGCGGAGGCGCTGGTATGCATGTATGTGAATATTGCTAAACCCTTATGCGAACGTACGTATTTGGATAGGCTATGGTGGTGACGAAGCAGGCTTCTGGCAGCAGCCGGTTAATTTTCACCGATCAGTACGTACCTAAGAAGAACTGGCCATAATTAAGATGGAAACCTATAAAAAGAAGGCTAAGAGGAGAAGCCGCCCAGGCGAAGACAAGAAATCATCAGATGAGAGGGAATTTAAGGACGACGACCTGTCCAAGAAGCTCTCCAAAGGAAGTGAGGATCTGGAGGATGGGGAGTTGGGAGCAGATCTAGTCCGTGCAAGTCCATGAGCAGCTTGTGCCTGCAGTGGACTTTTGCTGGCGTCGGGCGAACAGCAGAGTGCATCAAGGTCATCTATATATGCCTGGTGTCGTCGTTGACAACGGCGGGGCAGTTCAGCTCTCCAGTCACGGCGGTCCACTCGAACATTCGACGGAAGCATGCGAACCCAGGTTTCGCGGACAATTACAATGCTCAGATTATTTCGGGGAGGAGTCTCCGTTGGCTGCGAATAATTCGTGACACTAGAGAGTTCTTCCGGTATATATATGGCTTTTCCAACTGGTCTGTACAAGGCAATATTTTGCCTCCTTTTAAATAACTAAAATAGCCGTATTCAGGTTTTTTATTAAAAAAAAGAAGTCTACAACTACGCGAAGATGAATGTCACCATACGTTGGTACGTTCTTCTACACGGTATGCTTAGCGGTTCAAGCATGCTCTAATAGCAGATCAGGTATATAACTGTCAAATTGTTCATCAGAATGAGATGCATATACTAGAATCAAAGAGCTATATATAGCCACATGCATCTATCAAATCATATGTGGGTGATTGACTGCGTTCTTCGTAAAAGATTGAAAAAAATATTACTATCCATGTTAAAATATTATCAATCTTAGACACATACAAATCACATCTATTTAAAATAAACAACGCCCATCCGTCTCAAGCATAAGCAATAATTAAGTCCTTCTCAAAGACACCAAGTAGTCCTCTGCATTAAGATACTATGAACTCAAATTAAAGCAGCAGACCGAAGTGTTCGAACAGTAGACAGAAGCTAGCTAGCCAATGGATTCGCCAATTAAAGCGTCCACCTAATATAATTACGACGGTGCCAAACCCAAAAACGAGAAGATGTCGTCCTTTCCACCCAGATCTCCATCAAAAAGGCCCTAATAAAAGAGGTTAGAGAGATGAGTCCACGTCGTCTTGTTACCAAGTCGGTCTGATGATAAAATCTAAATATATTATTTGTCAAATAATTTTATTGACTGAAAAAGAGAGGGGAAAAAACTCTGACAAAACTCTTAAACTAATTAAATTATTTGACAAGTACTGATCCGCCAGGTACTTCTTGCCAGCCTAAAGTGGCAGCAAATATTTCTCTTTGAATTAAATCTTCGAACATTGGTTTGTGCTCCACGAAGCAAAACTGATTAGATCGGTCAAAACAGGAGTTTCAACACGTTGTGGGTGGCCGTGAATTTTCGTTGGAGCCCAATTAACAATAGGATGTAATTAAGTTCAGCCCAACAGGAGTAGGACATCTGTCCTTTACAACCTGGGTTTAGCGCACAACGGAATGGAGAATTGGCCGGCCCAAGTATATTCAGTGCAAAAACAAGTTTCAAACAATTAAGTTTGATCCATTCCTTGAGACTCTAATAAGCAAACATTTGCAATTTGATTAGGGCCTGTTTGATAACATTTAATGAACATTTAAAGTTTGAAATATTTAATTTTTAAGATTTCAAATTATTTGATAAAATATCTAAATTAATCATATAAATCTAAAAAATCACTTAATTTTTAAGTAAAAAAATCACATTTTTTAAGACCGTTAATTGATTGCTTCACTGTGGGAATCCGGCCACCCAACAACCATCGAAATTCGACCATCGATGCTCGCTGAAATCCGGCGATTCGCCTACCACCAGCAGTGACCAAATTTCGAGACGACCTAGTTCCAAATAAAATATTTTGATTAGTTCTGAGTTTTGAACCTAAAACTTATTTAATAGAAATATAACAGTTTAATTAACTAACTGTGTCACAATTCAGATATTATTTAAGTTGGTTATCAAACCCCACTTAATTAATATCTTTATATTTATCAAGTTTTTTTTTAATTCAGATTGAAAAATACATAAAAAATAAAATTTTAGATTTAAACATTAAGTGTTATCAAACGTGATCTAAGATGATACAGCATGAAACATATACCATATACGATTTTGGTACAATTTAATTGTACGCTTTGCGAAACTTTAGATAAACACAAAGCCCGATCTGATTACACAATGTGATACAGCTGCCTCTACTTTGATCTTACCGAATGCTCCTGGCATCTTATTTGGATTTTTTTATTGATTATTAAATAAATTGTCATTGCACGCCTTCCCGTATCAGAAGAGAGGATCCTCTTTCTTCTCCAGTATGCTGATCGTCGTCCGCAAGAACACATCGCTGAGGATAGTTTTCGAGAGCAGAGAAGCCTTCAACATCAGCAATCCCTAGCAAATCAGATGAAACCCAGGCATGCATGTCCTTCAGATCTCCCCAGGTAAACTTATCATATTTTTTTTACTTTAAACCCTAACTTCAAGAGAAAGGAGATGACGAGGTATAAACGTACCTCTTCGAAACCCAGCTCCACAGTGCGCTCTTCAAGTGAGGACAAATCCTTGATCTGAAACCTGTTGAGGACGGTGATGCAGGAGATGGTCGACATGGGCTCGACGGCGAGGTCGTCCATCACCACGTAGGTCACCACTCCCTGAACATACCCTTCCCCGGCGTCCGCCGCCGTCCCCTTCTGCTTGGGTGGAGCAACGTAGGTGATATTGTCCGTCATGGGGCGGTTGCAGTTAGGGCAACGTGCTCCCGTGCCGTCCGTCACGTAGTTGCAGTAGTGTCCGCCGTCGCATCTGTAGAACGACTTCACAGCGGTCGACTGTGAGGATTCCAGGAGGAAGGTGGTCTGGCAGGGCGTGTTGGATTGTATGGTTGGCTTCAGCAGCGTGTTCCTGTCGACGCCGGCCTTCAAGTAGGTGCCATCAAGGCGCTCCAAGCTGCCGTAGAGCTTCCCTACGGAGCCCACCATTTCTTTCTCGGCGAGGAGCCTGGTGACTGTGCCCAGCGGCAGGGCCAGGAGGCTGAAGAGGAAGTCAGCGACGTCCTTGCCCGCCTCGGCGAAGAGGACCTTCTTCTTCTCCTTGTCCACCAGCAGCTTCAGGGTTAGGTTTAGCTTCTCCATGATAACTGTCCAGATTGATGAGGACTGCTATGCTCTCCACGAAGATCGTTTGCAGAGTTCTTCATAAATGGACCCAAAACCTTGCACAAGGTGATGGGATCTTGGCATGTGAAGAAAGTAAGAGATTGATGCTTGAACGTTTGCCTATCTGCAGGAAATGATAGATACGGCAGTTAATTGCGTAGTCGGTGAAAAGTTAAAAGGTGCGCACGTTAGGAATGTGTATATGATCTGAACCTTTTTCCAGCAGCACTCTCCGGTACGTGTTTCTTTCTCCCAGCGCTAGGTGTTGCCTGGTACACCAAACAAGGGTATAAATCTTTTGATTTCCTTTATCTCATATGATTTAACATATTGTACATTTTTAGGCCCGCTTTAACAGGAGTACCCTGGATAAACCTGTGGCACCTCTGGTAAACACTCGTCCAAAATTTGGGAAGGGGAAAATTTTACCTAGAGATAACCCTGCCCCATCTAAAGAGGTGGGCAAAAAAAATTAACCTGGGTTAGGGCTGCTTGTTCTAAAAAAAAAAGTAGTTTAACCTCTGAATTAGCCAACTTATGATTAGTCTATCCATAGGTAAACTAATTTTTTGCCAACGTGAAGTGGGACTTAAACTTTAAGACATGGTCAAAGATTGTAATTCTGACCCTTTCTATTCTGATTTTTGAACAAAAGATAATGATGAAACTAAAGGGTTCCAGAGGTCCCCGCCGGTTTATTTCCTACTCTTTGCCATGTAGAATATACAGGCCTCGATCGATCTTTGTTTTCCTGACCAATTTGAGAGTGGATTTGATTCCCACCTCGTAGCTAAACTTTTGTGCTTTAACAGTACTTCAAACATATTTGTATATTAATTCGATTAAAAAAAGGTTGTTAAGGTAATAATTAACATAGTAATTAATATATCGACATCAAAATGTCAATTCGTTATTATTAATCCGATATGTTTAAGTATGAAGATATCAATATTATTAATATATTACCCTTATTTTAATGCATTATTGTATTAATATGATAAGACAGGGCATTGGAGCACGGGGTTCTTGCACTTTTTTTTCTATTTTAAGAGATCGTCTTTTATTATTTTTATTGCTCTTCTTATTTATTGCAAGCATATATCAGGTAGTAGCTAGGCACTGACTCGTGAACTTGTCTGTGATTATCGTAGTAAGCGACTTCATGTTATTTGTACTCATTGTGTGGTAAGCACATGAGATCAGTATTGAACTGTTATAATATATTACATCAAAAGTTTTGAACTTACATATTGTGATAACTAAGCATGGTATCGATAAGCTGCTTCAAATGGCCAGTTTGTGCACAACATATAAAGGAAGCAAATTCTCAAGGCCTGGAGAATCGACATAGGCCAAGGAAGAGGTTAAACCACCAAAAGATTTTTGTTTCCTTCGTATAACGTACGCCTGTTTGTTTTCATCACTCCCTCTCCTTTTTAGATTTAGCCGTTGTTTTGGTCCAACAGGTGCAGCATCAGACAGAAAAGATTTAATTAATTTTATCAACATATACATATATAACTTTTGTTTCATTGAAAGACGCATCAGTATACCGCTTGGAAACACTTGTGAAATAAACTTCCACAAATTTCTTGTCGGGGTTTCTAAATGAAACATATGGTCCCATGATCAGTTTGATTTACCTAAGAGGAGATACAATATTTCTGGCATCCTATAAAAGAGTTAGATGGAGTTTACTTTTATCTTTTGACAAATTAAGGAGGACGTACTTTTCTCTCATCAGAATCCATATATATATTGTTTTTCCTAATAAACTTTGTTAGGAAGTAATTAGTTATAAAGAGTTGGATACCTGGGGACACGTGCTTTCGATATAAAGTTTGGATCTATGCACCGTCAATAAGTATAGGAAAACGGTTTAGTGACGTCCATTTTATAACACATGAATATATAACACTTTGAAATATGTGTCATATGAGTGGCGTCAAATATATTTGTCAAATGAATATATTCTTAAATCACTTTTTACGACACTTTAAAATTTATGTCAGGTGAGTGGTAACAAATGCATGTGTCAAATGAATGTATTCGTAAACCATTTTCTATAAGTATAAGAGTAATGTTATACTCTTGACAATTAGGGAGCAAAAGTGAGGTGGAATCACTTCCACCTATTTTTTTATTGATTTAAGAGTGAGACTTATTTAATATATTCACAGTTCATGAGGTGCATTTTATGTACACAAAATAGTACACATAAATAGTGATATTATGTGTATTGTTATATTATTTGTGTGTATTATTATATTACTTATGTGTATTATTCTATTATTTATGTGTGTTAAATCACTATTTATGTGTATTATTTTGTGCTCATAATTTTTTTCTAAAAAATAAAGTGGAGGTGATTCCACCTCACCTTTACTCCTTGCACAGAGCATAACATTTCTGGTAAGTATAAATATCCCGAGCACGCGTTTAACTTGTTAAGTAAGATAAGCCATGTATATATATAAATTGCAAATTAAACAGCTTCACTAAAGACAAACACACAAGTGCACACTCACTAACACCCGCGAGTGAGAGTTAACACGAACTTACGCTCACGCATATGCACACGTATGCACACCCGAGAGAGAGAGAGAGAGAGAGAGAGAGAGAGAGAGAGAGAGAGAGAGAGAGAGAGAGAATTCCAGTGCTCAGTTTTAGAAGGTAGGATCTTTTTTTTTTTTTTTTTTTTTTTGATAACGAGGAAATTCCGCCCCGTGTGACTTTGCGGACTCAAAGATTGGTGTTCGTGAACTCCAAGGTCAGGACTTGGCAGCTCCTACTTTCCGTATACCTGTATTGTCCTTACCCCACTTGACCAGAAAAATCCCGGATTTACACACCTCGAGGATTGCATGTAAATCAGGTAAATCCCCCCCAGGAATCGAACTCGGGACCTCTTACTTTTAAGCAAGAGTTCTAACCGATCGACCCAACCGGAGTCCTCTAAGGTAGGATCTTCATCTTTCATTAGTATGTAAAGATACACGCAAGTATATTTAATAGTTGTTTATATTAGGTCTCGGTCCTCCCCGTACATACTGATATAATCATACAAGCATCTTCATGTAACTGTAACAGTCTTTTGGCATCACTAATTATTGTGGTACAACCTGGGACCAGCCGAGAAGGTACGTAGCATCTTTCACGTAACAGTCCTTTTCAGGAACACATCGCTGAGGACAGTTTCGGAGTGCCATGCCGCTCTCAACAGCAGTAATCCCTGTCAATTATACCAGCCATGCATGATCGTAAGATCTCTCTACAGAAAAATCTACGAATACCCCAACATATATATAGCTTCGATTTTCGTCACAAATTAACTATTAATGCTTTGGAAGGGATGAGCTTTAATTACCTCCTCAAATCCCAGCTTCACCGTTTGCTCTTCAAGTGCAGAGACCCCCTTCACGTGAAACTTGGTGAGCGTGGCGATGCAGGAGATGGTGGACATGGGCTGCACGGCGAGGTCGTCCATCACCATATAGGTCATGCCCGCTTTCACGAACCCATCTCTGGCCACCGACTCCGGTTCCGTCTGTGGCTTGACGTAGGTCATCTGGGTCGTCATGGAACGACTGCAGCCGGGACAAGGGACTCCCATGCCGTCTGTAACGTAGTTGCTCCCATTGTCACAATTAGTCCAGTAACCTCGAGCGTCATAGAAGCTGCCGCTCTGACATCTGAAATATTTCTTTTGCACCGGCAAGGTTGACTGCTCAGAGTACTGCAGGAGAAAGGCGCTGGTCGTGCTAAACGTCGGCCTCAGGAGCGTGTCCTTCTTGAAGCCAGCCTGCAGGTACGCGTCGTCCAAGTTTGCTAAGCTGTCGTGGAGTCTACCCACGGAACCCACCATGCCCTTAAGAGCTAGGAGCCTCGCGACTGTACTTAAGGGCAAGGCCAGGAGGCTGAAGAGGAAGTCGACCTGCTCCTTGCCCGCCTCGGCGAAGAGCACCTTCTGGCTCTCCTTGTCCACCAGCAGCTTCAGAGTGAGGTTTCTCTCCATCTTCTCCATTAGATCCCGATCGAGATATACAATTACACTCTGCGTCTCGAGAGGATGATGGTATGGGGGAAGAGATTATTGCATTGAGCTTTTAATTTAAATGGGTCGAGAACTAACTGGAACGAATATGGGATCTTGCTGCCGAGGAGACAAGGTATTGCCCCAGCTCTGGGGAATGGTAGATGCCTACGCATGCAGGTTTACTTACCTACTTATCTGGTAAAAGACTAGAGAAGAAGATACGCACGTTAAAATTCTCGAGGTGTGTAAATTCGGGGTTTTTCTGGTCAAGTGGAGTAAGGGCAATACGGGTATACGGAAAGTAGGAGCTGCCAAGTCCTGACCTTGGAGCTCGCGAACACCAATTCTTGAGTCCGCAAAGCTACACGGGGCGGGATTTCCTCGTTATCAAAAAAAAAAAAGATACGCACGTTAACGTAGGTTTAATTAGTTAGAAAGAGAGATACGCACGCTAACTGCGGAATTTAAACATGTATATATGCGAGTGCAGACGAAGGATACAAAGATGCGATTGCGTATAACTCTCTCGGGGATCCACCTGATCCAGATGCGTAGGCAGGCCGGTCTCTGTACATGTTATCAGCTGTGATCTTTAATTTATTTTGCAATAGAACATAAAAATTAAATAGCTTTTAATTTATGTGTATCGTAAATTTATCAACATATCGATTCATATATGACAAATTCAAAATCTGTTAATTTTACATCTACGTAGTTAGCTAGATAATCAACCAATTCAAGCATACAGCGGATATTGTTAAATATCCATACTTCTGTAATGATCAAACGGCGGATACGGAAAACTTGTATTCGGGTTTTCTTTAATAAAAACATATTTTTGAAAAGTTATTAAGTGAATAGCATATTAAACTTTTTAATTTATAACACAGTACAATTTTGACCTCAAAAGTTGAGCCCGGATGTGCGCTGCCACGGCACTTTAAAAAATACATAAAATAATAAAATCGGGCTTCAAAAAACCTATTTCCTTATGGAAAATAGTAGTAACACCATTTGGTAACATCATTTGATAACACACCAATCAAAATACACCACAATCTCTTCATTTATGAGGTGTTTTTGACTTTCTTCTTACAATTACTGATATGACACAGTTTTAATGGTAATGTTATCAAATGTGTTACCAAATGGTGTTACAAAACTGTTTCCCTTTCCTTATTGTAAGGAAATCGAAAAGACCGATTCCTTTCCTGTGTGCGGTAGAAGTTTTTTTTTAAATTATATTTATATTTTTAATTTTATATCTAAACAATATCTAAATAAGATGAAATTTTAAACATAAATTAATTAAATGGTGACATATTTTATTATGATTTTAGTTTAATTTTTTTTAAAAAAATTATAGAGTAAAATTAATTCAAAAAATTAATAAATCAAATTAATCTTGATATCCGTACTTCAATAATTCTCGATGTTCATATTTTTATAACCAACATATTTTTTTGATAATCATGGTGATTTTATATTTAATTCTGTTATCGAAATCCGGTGATGCGCTGTCGAGATGTGCACGTCTTAAGATAATACATATCAAAATCATGTTAATAATATAAGAGTGACTTTTAAATAAAAAATAATCATAATTACTTTTAATTATTTTTATTTAGAAATACTTTTATAATATTAACATAACTCTGATATTATCTTCAGCCTCCCCCTCCCCCCCCCCCCCCCAATGAAGATCAAAGTTTGTTACAAGTCTTCAGCCCCCTAATTAACATAACTCCAGTATTTAAAAGAAAATTGTCACTTAGTATGACCGTAAGTCACTCTTATATCATGATGAACTTGAAGTGGTTGGTAAAAATTGACTGATGTCTTGATGGACTGGAAGGTGGTCCTGATATCCCTCCTCTATAGGGCTGCCAATGGATATCCATTTTTCGACTTTCTGACTCGTTATCGACCTTTCCGTATCTGTTTTCCCTTTTTCGATTACTTTCCATTTTCACAGTGTAAATTTTTTTTTAACTTGAAGTCACTCTTATTTCTTCTCCGACTAAGATCAAACCAATTGCACGTTTCCGATTCCATGTTTTAACTATAAGACCTCAGAAGTAATAGTTATCTAATGGATCATTTTACGGTCTCAGACTATATTTCTGTTGATTATATGTTTTACATTTGTGTGATTGCAGATTTAGATAGTATATATATGTGCCCATAGAACTTAGAGGCTATATTTTATGAACAAGTACGAATTATGAAGTAGATTAAATTTGAAATAATTTTCTTATTACGACAGTTAATGGAGAAGTATAGAGATATGAGAAGAGATTTATATATGATTTTTCTTGATTTGGAGAAGTCATATGATTAAGTACCGAGAGATTTGATTTGGTGGACATTAATAAATGTGGTGGCTATTTCTAGCCACCATCGTGCGCTAGGCCCATCACGGCCCATCGGGGCTCCCCAGGCCAGCATGGCCCCTCAGCAGGGCGCCACGTCTCCTCGAAGGCTGCGCCAAGGACTCCAGAAAACGACCGTAAGGTCCGAACACCACCGAGCTCCCTGGGGCGCGTTCCCGGGGGCCTCTTGTTCTGTTCGGTTCAAGCGTGACCTACTGATCAGACCCTGTTCGAAGCACGCTGTGGCGCTGTCTGCACAAGCCATGCCTCCAGGCACCGAACAGCAGGCCCGACTACCAAACAGCAGGTTTAACTCACCGAGCAGGCTACCTGCTCGGTACCTTTCGCCTAGGAGAATCCAAGCAGCTCTTCATCCCCTCGTGGCGGTTATAACGGCTACACCATGCGCGCCCCACGATCAAGTGGTGCATTAACTGCCGAGCTCCTCAACGGACGCCTCAACGCGTAACCCCCTGCTAAGGACGCTAACAGGCGTGCCCTTTGCGGCATTGATTAGGGACGTTCGTTCCCTCTCCCTCGACACTTCTGCCTATAAAAGGCTCCGGTAAGCCATGCAGAGGTACGCAATCTAAGACACATCGCTCCTACACAACACTGAACCTTCTTCTTCCAAGCCTTTGAGTCCATCTCTAACTTAGATATCGGGGGGTTCTCCCCGGTTCTTCAACCGTGCCCCCTTGATTCCATTCTGGTTTTGCAGGTATCCGTCCGCTACCGGCGGCCTTCTTCCCTTCTTCCAAGTGTAGGCCCGCTTGGCCCCGGCCCAAGCAGGAAATCATCTCCACAATAAAGAAGGGAGTTTCTCAAAGATATGTTGACTTGATCCAGGATATGTACGAGGGTGCCACTACTAATGTGAAAACTATTACTGGAGAGACATGTGAATTTTTG
>CM024759.1:103224683-103269888 GCA_014218235.1 Colocasia esculenta | reverse complement strand
GGAGAAGGAGATCACGCACATGCATGAACCGGAAAATGGCATCCAGACTTTTTCACCGGATGCCAAAATCCAAAATTCTTAGGATAATTTTTTTCAGATTTTAATTTTCAAACGTACCAAATGACCCAAAAAAATGTTTTTCCTGGAAAACCTTTTCCTAGCGGATTTTTACGAGGAACCAAATGCACCCTAACTACAGTCATTAAGCAACTTTGTCCAGGCCCAATCTAGCTAGCTAACCCACGTCTTAGTTTGTTTATAGACAAATAAAACGGACCAAACCTGTTAGAGCTTATCGCAAAGAAATCCACAGTCCAGAAACTTGAACTCTCCATTAAATTGATCAATGACCACTGACGAATTAGCTAAACCAATAAAATAATATATATGTATCTGTCGTGTAATAGAGATATATATACATACATATATATAATATCTTGAGTGCAAATTTATATCTTATTATTTAATATGTTATTAATATAAGATATGGAGAGTGAATACGGAATTCTTGTTAATTCTTATTTAATAAAACTGTTATTGATAAAAAAACTTTTATCCTAATATCAGCTGTAATAGTACGTGGTAGTTAAGGATAAATCTTTACTTAATAATGTTTTTACTCATATAAATATTTCTAATAACACTTTTGATAATAAAAATTTTGCCAAATTCTTCCGTCTGCTGTTAAAAGAAGGCGAGACGGAGATTAGATGGGATGGGGCGGAATGGTGGGGGTTCGAGTCTAGACACGAGTATTTATTTGTGACTTGAGTCATTTTTTCAAAGGCATTTAAAGAAGAAGAAAAAGATACCTGAAATCTGTTGAGCCTGCTATTGCCTACAATGCTATACTATTTTAGCAAGAAAATTTAGAGGCAGAAACAGTTGGATCCCTGTGCCACAGCACATGTCATGATGGAGAGCTAATAATATAAGGTGGCAAACAACAGAGGCACAGCAGTTGCCAAAAGGTGACCAGGCCAAATAATTAGATTTACTGTTTGTTTTTTTTTGACATCCATAGTTGGTCAATATTAACTTGGCCCCTTCGACCAATCCAGCCTAGCTAGTTTATTATTCTTCCCCAATCATTTTTAAAATCTGTTATCTAAAAAAACTTAAACCATATTATTAACAGATCTATCTACATCGTACACCTTAAGAAACAGAGTCTTACCCAGCTGTCCATAGGGGTGTCAATAGATTGGGTTAATTTGAAGTCCAATAGGTAGTCCACTCCAGATTCAATTTGAGTTAAAATATGATGGCACATGGATCTCTTTTGAAGTTCATTTGTCAAACCCATCACTTGATGGTTGGACTCGGGTTAGTCTATTGAACTAAGAGACATCAATAACAATCATACTTATCATAACCACCATACCTACACATGCATTAAATATGTTTAAATAAAGAAATCGATTTCCACCACACCAACAGTTCCTTTTAAATTAAAACATGCTTAAATTAAAATAATGAATCTATCTACATATTAACTCGATGGGCTGAAATGGTCCCAATAAATTACCATGGATTTGTTTTACTTTGATCCATTAAATTTAGGTTGTACTTGTGTTGGATTATTTTAATGTTGGACTAAACTGAGTTTAAATTTGATCAATCAAAATCCACCCATTGACGTATCTAACTGTCCGACTCTGCAAGTAGAAGACAGTACTAGTCACCAAGGCCCATCCTACTTGTGTCTAGGGTGGGAGAGGGGCGGTCGCCCGGGGTGGGCAAGAAGTGTTTCGCCGACATCTTTCATGAGTTGCGTCTTGCTAGGCAAACTTGGACTTTGAGGAGGCCGCGCCAAGAACGCAATAGGTGGTCGGAAAGTGACAAAAACAAGACAACTGTACGCTGTCGGTGATCAGTCTGCAATGCTCGAGATCGAGCTCACAGTTGATGAACAAACAGCGTCCTTCCACCGACGGGACTGAATGAAATGGCTTCACGGACGAACGATTAGCATGGTTTTTGGGGGGTGGGAGGTAGTTGTGGCGTCTTCCTCTTATATATATATATATAATTAGTTGGCGTTTGTCCTTGTGATAGGAGCTAGCTAGCTTTTGGTCAGAAAAGAAGAAAAGAAAAGGAGCTAGCTAGCTAGCCAAACCTCCAGTTCTCCTAATTATGGCAACCAAGGCTTCTGGATGCCTATGCCTAGTCTTTGTTAATTACTTTGTCTACTTGTGCAAGTTGTGCCAAGCCGCCGGCTGCGGATAGAACAAGATTCATCATATTGATTTTCAAGTCTTTCAGCTGGCCACTAGAAAAAAAGGAGGAAACTTAAAGCTGAAAAGATCACATTACACAGTATGATCAGTAAATGAAATGGATATAACTTTGTGCCGGCCGGGATGCCTTGAACTTAAGATCAACATTACGTTCCTTAATTTGAAGGTTGACATGTCTTCTTTTTTTCTCTCATTAGGGGTCTAAAAGGGAAGTATTATTCATGTCTTCTTTTTTCCCTTCATTTTGATCTAAAAGGGAAGTACATATTTTGCTGTTTGATCAGGGGGGGAAAATTGATAAATTATAGTGGAACTTTGGCTTTACGTCGGTAACTACTCGATCGAAGTCCTTCAAAAAAAAAAAAAAATCGAACTCAAGTTGGTGAATTAAAACTGCATTTTGCTTCTGCTATTGAGAACATATTTTCTGGATCCTGCTATCTTTCTTGTACGTATTTCATCTCTCTTCCCCTCCCGACACCCTAGCAGCTGAACATGTCGTCGTCTTTTCCTCTGTCAATTCTTCTTGGATAACCATGCATGCATGATGAGTAGCGTTCCATCACGCCCGCCCCCAACCCCCCCTCCCTCTCTCTAAAAAAAAATATTTACGATTCGAGAAATGCTAGTTATAATTGGCCGATTAGATCGGTCGCGCAGTCGACTTAATTGACTGGTCGCGTGTGATACCCATGAGGATGTGGCGTGGAATCCACACGATCGGCCGCGTAGCCGATCCAACTCATGTTAGTTACTCGGTGTCTAAATATTAGTATTTCTCTTGTGATTCTTAAGACAACATATTAACTTACGTGGCAGTCTTTTATTAACAGTAGCTGACTCGAAGTCATGTCTTTTTACATATCACTGGCATCAACTGTGAATCTATCGATATCTAAAGGTTAGGCAATCAATTCTCTGAAACTTAATGAAATCTGGTAGGCGGTCGAAGTCATGCATGCATGTCCTTTTCATTCAACCCCCCCCCCCCCCACCCCCTCCTCTCGCCAGTTTTCGTCCAGAATACTACAGGAGAGACGTACGGAGATCTATTAGCACTTAACTAAGATCGTCATAATGAGCTGGAACTACCTACATAGAATGTAATGAAAACGAATATATTATGTAGTTTCAAAGCTCGATATTGACGTCTTTTGAATGTTGAAGGAACTATTTAATTAGGAATTAAGCTTTGTCACTCAACGAAGGACGTCATCCCGAGACTACCTTATATATATATATAATGTAATAAAAACGAATAATATATATAATTTTATTGCTCGATAACGTCCTTTGAATCTTCAGGGAACTACTTCACGAAGAAGCTTTGTCACTCGTTGAAAACGAATGTCAATTATATGTCAACGATGTCTCGTAGTCGTTGATATAAAATTATTGATAAATTTTATTTTTATTATAATATAATATAATAAATAATATATATAATTTTATAACTTGATCTCGTCCTTTGAATCTTGAAGGAACTACTTAAATAGGAATTGCTTTGTCACTCGTTGAAAGGCGTACGCTTAAAGCAATTCACAATAAGAAGGATCATCGTGTTGTGATCTCAAAATTTATGCAGTGAACACGTTAATTTAATTTGAAAATTTGTCTAAGTGCAAAAATATGTGAAATGTTAATTTTAGATGGTTGATTAAATTGAGAATTTATTTGAACTTGAAGCTACTTATTTAGAATACTTATTTTACTTTTTTCAATGAGTATAAGATATCAAATTATGATTATATGTGGTGAAAATTACACTGATTCCACTAATTAGGAAAACTAAAAAGGTGTTTCGGCATTTTAAAAATAGATTTTCATGAAAGATTTCAGCCTTTGGGGAGCTTCGAGGGTCACCCCAGATTTTAGCTCATCATTTAGAGGCTTAAAGAAAGAAGGCGGCCGCAAAAAAGTTCTTGTGCATCTGGCTAAAAAAGGATTCATAAACTTTTGCTATACCCTCAACGACACAAAGTCTACCCTTTAAAACTTGTCAAGCCTCGACGTAAAGTATCTGGATGGATAGTTCTATTCATACTAGTAAATAGAGTAAGTATTAAAATAACAAGTCATAAGACAATAAAACAACTCTAATAATAACTTGATAATTTTATTCATAATCAAATTATTAATTATCTATTATATCTACTAATTCAGAGTCAATATTGAAGATCCATAATAACATTTACATTGGATATAAATTAAAAGTAAATCTAACTACATTAGACTCTACTAAGACGCTAGGATAATTCTTCTTCGCCACTATATATATGTTCAATCGAATTGCTCATCACTCTTGATCTTTTCCGTCTGTGTGTGCATCGTCATTAAACTCACCTGAAAAATATTACGTAGTAACTATATGAGCGAGACACTCAGTAGAATTTATATCTCATGAATTAAGTATACTTAAGTGATTAGCAATTTAATAAGCATAGTAATTAATGATAAAGCCATGTGTCAAGTCAATAATGAGAGCAAGAACGTACATGATGATATCAAGTAAGAACATGTATTAAGTGTAAAAAGAGATAGAATTGGCCATATGATCATGAGTAAATACCTGCGAGAGTAACATGTACAAGTCAATACTTTATCAAGCACGCGTTCAAGAGATGATTGTCATAAATTAATCAAGTTAGTCAACTACTTAGGTATAATACAAGACATCCCAGTCAATAAACTCTCATGGGCACATACACTTTCAGGTGCTCCTCTCAGGATCAAACTAGATCCTATAATTGCCAGACATTGGTTGTGGATCTCAGAACCCATGTAATATCTAGGCAATCAGTCAATGACCATAGAGTTCCAAAAGTAAATGAGAAGTTATGGACGAATAGATGAGATTATCGTGAATGGAAGAGAGTGTGTTTTATTATCTAAAAGCATACATAGGGTTAATTCTTGAAATAGTCCGAGAAACGTGCAAGAAATGACTCTTGTACAGTACTCTCTGGTACTCATTGTGGTGGATTGAACACGATCTACACCTTGGCTGAGATCATAACGCTACCAAGGATAGAGACATGTTTATCAGGAAGATGTGTTGCCTTAATACCGATGTGTTTAGAATGCGAGCATCGGATCAAGTTCATTTTTAGTCAAAGACATAAGGTTGGCTGGAATGTACCCATACGTACAAGCCCAACATAGTTCCAATAAGATATATGGGTATTTATGGTACAATCAGCTTGGCATTCTAGAAGAATTCTAAGCTCACGGAAACTCATGGATGTCTTGATGAAGGAGTTCTAATCTAGTAGGAGGAATAGTTGATAGAGGATTTTCACAACACCAAGAAAAATGTTGAATCATTTTGTTTGGTCTCCTAGAGGAATTCTAGACGCACGAAGTGGCAGTAGCCGTATTCAAAATGTCAGTGTGAAACGAATAGCAATCATTATTATAATTTTAAATCCTTTTAGTTCATGACTATTGTGTGTTAAATTTATTAGCATGATTTCATGGACATCAACAACATGATAACTAGAGGGAAATTAGGGTTATAAAAGTGTATATAGTTCATGTGAGAGATAATCAAGTAGGGTTCATGAAGAGATCAATAACATCATGATTTTATGTATTTAATCAACTTAAATCACAAGATTGGATGTTGTTTAGTAGGTAGTAGGATTTAATAGTGATTAACAGTAAGTAAATCATGGGTTATGCATGGCACTGTTCTTTTAAAAATTAGGACTTCAAAATTGACAATGTGAACGTGATTAGGGTCCTATGCACGTTTAGAAGGCGGTCAGGGTGCCAAGTGTGTTCAGCTTAAGTTAATGTGCTAGACAGAAAGTGTGTGCCTTGAATGAGTAGTATCGTGTTGGCGCGTTAAAGAACACAATCAGGGATGTCACCACGTCTTCACACAATGAGCCCATTTGTGATATACACGAAATAAATTGCCAAAATCTCAATGTATAGTAATTAAACAAAGACAAACTACTTGTAAAACCTTCCTAACTTGCTCCTAAACGTACAATAAAGATCAATTGAATTTAACATGATTCAAGAGAATTACTTAAACTCGGATAGAGAGAAATCGAGCTTTAATTATCAAAATACATGTTGTATGGAGTATAAAAATTAGGAAAAATGTGGAGAACATGATTGTAGCATAAAGATTAGCTTATAGAGAGATTAATTAGATTTAGCCTATGAGAATATCAATCTTTGAGTGTATTGAAGATCTTAGGACAAGAAGGGATGAACAAGACTTCTAGGACTTTCTTCTTGCGATTTCTCCCCTCCAACCGCCCTTCTCACATCTAGAAACTCCAAGCAGCAATAGAGTTAGCCAAAGGGATAGATTAGATTTTTTAAAAAAGAGATAGGCTTTAGAGCCCTATTACGACTCTAACTTCTTTTATTACAGATTTACTTAGATTATCTCTATAATTTGAGTATTCTAATCTCTAATTAGAGTTGGATTCTAATGGGAAATGTGCTTCCCATGTTAAGGTAAGATTGGGACATGGATCTGACCTATCATCTAGTGTAATTAAGCTTAATGGGCCCAATTTAGTTAACGGGTATTGAGTATTCCAAATTATTAGTATTTTATTATTTTATTATTATTTTATTTTCTCTTTTGGCTCATTAACTCTTTTATGGACTATCATTTAACCCCATTATCAACTTTTATTTATTGTTACTCGCATTGATATAAATATGTACATCAAATTACATTGTTTCATATATAACGGAAGCTCAAAAGAAAAAGTACACTAATTAGGGGCATACCCCGTGACACACAAAGCTTACAAACTTCATATAGAAGAGGGTCCTACTCACTACCGCAGAGGTGCGGTCAGGGGTAGAAAACTCGCTTTCTCACTCTCACTTGAAAAAGAGTAGGGGTGTGTGCCACAAAGTCATTGGCTCAGTAGGGAAGCTCTCCGAAATATACGATAAACCATAATAATTATGATAACAATTAATCATGTTTAATTAAAGTAAATAAAATAACTGAACATGAAATAAACACACCACCACATGTTGCCATTAACCAATCCAAAATCACGAGTAAGCTATAGTATGACGCTATACTCGGGACACGATAACTTACCCATGAAGTCAAAACTTGACCCGACAAGACCACATAAGCAACCTCCCAGTCTCGCAGTAAAAAATGTAGTCCACTGCCGCTCTAATGCCTGACTACTTACTAACTAGAGAGGTAGTGGGGAAACTCACCAACCCTAACTTAGGACTAGCTAGGGCCTAGAACGTCTAACGGTGTCCAATTCCCCAACCACGAGTGCACTCGAACAACATAGGCTACCCAACAATTGTCTTTCCCTTGCCTAGGATGAGGAACTAAACGGGGAGTCTGGGAAGACGACAAGACTCTGTCTATGCACATAGCACCAGAACTAAACCCCTGTCGACACACAAAATGCAAGACACACACAGTAGCTGAGGCTCCCGACTATAGGTAACGAATAAGTAACTAAGTGTCAACACCACCAAACTCATCAAGAAAACACTATAAACCTCTAACCTCAAATAACACAACCGTATACACAAACATAAATCTCGGCTAATGCCAAATCATTAATGCATTGCACACAGAGATCGCAAACAGAACGCAGACACACGATAGACCGCAACAATAAATATGAACATGTGGAACTAGTAGACTACAATAAGAATACGACATAGTATGAGACCAAGATGAATACACGTCAGGGTAGGGAATCATATTAAGAACACATCAGGTCCCTCGACCGCGATAACACATAGAACCGCAGAACACATAGTTCTGCCCTAAACCTTGGCCAAACCACCATTTTCTACCTTTCAACAACTGTACACCTTCCAAACACTATAAAGCGAAGTAAACATGCATCCAAACATGCTAACTCAATCTTATCCTCCTGAAAAACTCATGAAACTTGTGAGAAAGACAAAAGGAGGAGACCGCCCTACCAAACCATGAAGAATGACACCCGTTGAGACCTTCTCGTGATCTAACCGCATCCTCCTAGTAAATCTAGCTCCAAAATGCCAAAAAATGACCAATTCTTCGAAACCCTATGAAAGCTTGCTCTGGGGAGTCGCCTGGCGAAGGTGAGGGTGAAAACCCTCGCTCTACAGGCACCACAACATAAAAAATCTCAAAAACCAAAACGCGCGTCCCCGATAAGCCGTGACATGAACGTAGAAAGTCAAGAGACCATGACACCAAAGGGTGCCACGTATCCTTAAGAGACATGCACCCCCCTCACTAACTACCTTAAAATGCATCGAAATAGTCAGCCATGATACGATCCTAAACGTGTCGCTTAGCCTATCCGCGTTAAGAACGCGGCAGCCTCACTGATCACGTTCACAACCAAAGCACCAGACTCAACCCATTCAATGCTAAAGGCCCAAAAAAGCCACAAAGGGATAATGCTCAACTTACCCAAGACCACAATAACCACTAGACCCACTAAGGATGATCTAGAAAGCATCATACACTACATGAAGGCACACCGCAAGTGAAGGAAACTAAAATCAATCTTCTCATCCTCTAGTATGAACTAATCAAGATGCAGGAAAATGAAACAATTGATGATATGTTTACGAGATTTAGGGATATTGTGAATGGGCTCAAGCTTTTAGGCAAGACCTACTCAAATTCAAATCTAGTCCATAAAATTCTTATTCTATATTCATTACCATCATCTTGAGATGTTAAAGTTACTACTATTAGAGAAGCAAAGAACCTATCTACTCAATCTTTACGAATTTATACATTCTTTAATGACTAACAAGATCAAAATAAAGGGAAATTTAGTTGAAGAGATGAGCAAAAAAAAAAAGAGTGTTGCCTTCTAATCTACTTCAAAAATTGTTTCTTCGAGTGATGATGAGTTAGATGATCACTTGGATAACAAAAGATAAACATTCTCTTGAGAAAGGCTTGAAAATTATTCTAAAAAGAATAGCTTATAAATCTAAACTCAAGGTAAGCAAACATTTTGTTCTATGGTAAGCCTCCAATGCCTGATAATAATATTTATTATGAGTTGTAAAAAATTAGGTCATATTAAAGGTGCCCTGAGCTAAAATAGAAATATAAGAAAGATAAGCTCATAAAGAGAAAGAAAGTTATGGTCGCTGCATGGATTAGTGATAAAGAACACTAGTGATGATCAAGACAAATTTGAAACTCAAACTTATTTCATAGTAAATCCCGAGGAAGAAGTTGGAGTAAATAATGATTCAATTACTCTAACTCAATTAGAAACATTATTTAAAGACATCCATGGTGGATATTAGAGATTTAGAAAGGAAAATAAGTTTCATAAATAATAATTAAAAATTTAGCAAATTAATATTGATCTCATGTCGAACAAGAGAATGATGAATTAAAATAAGAAGATATAATCATAGCGAAAGAGATTTATAAGCTTAAAAATAAAATCATCTAGCATGAACGTTAAGTGAGTAAGTTGAACTAAGAAATTAAAATTTTGAAATCTGCTATCCAAATTTGCAAAAGAAAAAAACAACCTTGATGCTATATTAGAACAAACAATTGGTGTCTTAAAAAAACAAAGAATTAGTTTTTCATTCTAAAACTTGGAAGAACCATAAACCCAATTTTATTAAAGCTTTCAAGTCGAGCGCTCCTTTCAAAACTTATAACTTTTGTGCTAAAAAAGGTCATACTTATCTCCAGTATTGTTGGCTAAGAAAAAATGTGTAATAAATAATAACCATGTGAATTCCAAATGTGTACTTCATAGTTCCACTAACATCTCTAGACTCAAGGCAATTGGGTACCAAAATTATTTTGTAAGATAATGTCTTGGTGCTATGTGTAGAAAATATCCTTAATAGTGCGCCTACTCAAGATATTGATAATAAATACAAAGTTAGCAAATAATATTTGTTTGATCCCTCCAGAGTCGTAGTACTAGATCATCCTATCATATGGAAGGATTGATGTTCATGATGATCATCTCATTTTTTATCTTTGATTTTGAGTACATTTTATTGATACTATTTTGACTAATGAGTTTTGAAGTCAGCCATGTACGATGACATAAAGTTCCAACAATACTAACATCATCATTTACTTATGATCATGTATCAAAATAATATTTAGATACATTTTATGAAATCTTGTATCAATTGGTTGATATTTTTTCTAAACTTCTTAGTGAAGATTATTTTAAAATTCATTGCAAGAAATAGGGATATGCTCTATTATAGATGAATCTCAGTTATTTTTGAGTGAAAATAAATTAATTTAGGAAAATTTGAAGTATATGAGTAGTTGAATTTATTTCATAGATTATTCTTAATTTATCTTCAACTCATACTTTTTAATTGTGAAATATATTCGTAAATCTGTGCGACACTATTTTTCTATCTTTTCTATCAGCCTAGTTCTCTTTAATTTGATTCATGAGCCTGTGGAATACTATTTTACACCCCCTTATATGATCTGTCTAATTTAGTAGGTGAAATTTTTCTATAGAGTGCTTTTGTGTGCTAAAGTTATCTTTGCATTTCTGTCCTCTCGGACACCTTTTATATATACTGTATACTAATTTTTTTTTAAAAATGGATAGGCATTTCTTTACACCTTAGTTTTCAAATTATGATTATTTTACTTATTTCTTACTTTCTATCTGCTCTTATTTTTAAATCAAACATTAATCTTATTTTATCAAAGGAGACATTATTTTCATGGTTAATTCTCTTTTTATTTTTGACCTTGTGGGTCTTTTTATCTTTCGATATATAATATAATATATACTTTCCTCTTACATCCCTCTTTAATTGTTGATGATAAGAAAGAGAAGATAATCTAATTTCGGCTAATTATATGTTGGATCATTAAATGTTTGTCTTATATCTATTTGGTGAATGATACATTAATTCTTATGTGTATCTATTTACTCACTCATTTTTTTTATTTATATTCATGACATGATTGATCAGTACCTTAGATTGTGCTTTTATTTTGTGAAAATTAGTTGAAAAGTCTGTTGATTTATCTTGTGAATTTTATTTTTAACATTTTTTTAAATCTTGATGTTACCGAGGTACGCACCACCCGCTAAATATATCACTTATCCTTAGAGATTTAAAAATGAGGGTGGAAGAGATATTATATCTCGTACAATAAGGACATATCTCTGGCATGTGTTTCCCAACTTCACCACATGTTTTGAAGAGCATTAAGACCACTGTAATGAATTGAATAATATTATATGGTTACAAATCTCGATGACGTCTTTTGACTCGACCGTCCAGGCAATGAAGGCCGTACGCTTGAGCATCATAATAACGAGCATAGTGTTATAAAGCCCCACAGACTCTTCCACAGGCGAGCGAAAAATCTCATCCTTGGGCTGGAGATGGAACTGAGAAAGAGCTTTCTGGCGAGATTACTAGTTTCTGCGGTCTTTTGTGGGCTCTTTGGTTTCCCTGCAGTGTGGTGCAAGAGACCCCACTATGTCTACCATGTAATTTTATATAATCATGTCCATAAATTGGACGATCGAGCTACTTAATTTTGTTCGTCGTGCACAGCACCTTAAACGGCGTATCCACCATTTATCTCGTATGCAAGTGTTGGTTTCCCTTCGTTGTGGGTATTTTAAGTCTTGTGTATCTAAGCCACGCATACTAGATCTTGTCCATGGAGTTTGCTACCTCTCTTTGAATCCTTATTTCTTTGAAAAGAATGTATTTTACATATGTAACTCCATCTTAATGCGGAAGTATCTAGTTTTCTGTCTCACTTGTGAGTTAATTATAACCAATGGTTATGGCCCAACGGTACTCCAGGGGTGAGGTTTAATTTTTAGGGAGACACCCAGATTCAAATTAACTTGGGTGCCAATATAGTATCTTTGATTAACTTTGCCATTACAAAAATTCTGAGATCATGAGTGCTCTGGCTTCTTATTCATAGATTCAAGAAGCTTCTTATAACACGACTGTGCCAAACAAAGAACATCTTGACCGTGAATGGGCAGTTCCCAGGGCCAACTATCTATGCACGCAGGGAGATACAGTGGTGGTCGAGGTCTACAACCATGCAAAATTAACGTAACTCTACACTGGTATGGGTACTTAAATTCCTATTTAATTAATTTGTTCGACGGTTCATCTGGTATTTTCTAGAACATAATGGTTTTTCCCAATTGTCATCATGGATGGGGATGTTGGACGGATTTATCAGATCCCGGCCCTGTACAAAATCTGTCCACATTATAAGCAACCACCAATTGATCAGATCGTTTGTTTCTTGCAATCACATTTATTGAGCTGTTTTTGCTCCTCGTAAAGTTATTGGAGAGAGAGCAATGCAGGCATGGGGTGAAGCAGCCGAGAAATCCATGGTCGGACGGCCCCGAGTACATCACTCAGTGTCCCATCCAGCCCGCAGCAAACTTCACCTACAACGTCGCCCTGTCAGATGAAGGGACGATATGGTGGCATGCCCACAGCGACTGGACACGGCCACAGTCCACGGTGCGATCATCGTGTATCCTCCGGAGAACAACAAAACCTACCCTTTCCTCAAGCCCCATCGAGAGATTACCGTCATCTAGGTTTGGCGAATTCCATCTTAAATTATCACTAAGTATATATATATATAATATATATGCAGTATACTAGTCACGACTCACAAGACCAGTACGTGATATAGTGCTTGGCGTAATTGCTTGGGTCCACTCTTCCCCAAGTTCTTATATATGAACATATATTATTGCAAAGCTAATTAATCAGACGAGGAAGGATAATATATGTTATCTTTCGTGCTCATCTACTTTAGGAGAATGGTGGAAGAGTGATGTCATGGAGGTGCTCGAGGAAATGGTGCCCAGGGTCGGCACCTAACATATCGGATGCCTTCACCATCAACGGCCAGCCGGGTCATCTTTATTCATGCCCGAAGAAGGCAGGGTCATATAATAATATCACCATGCAGTCATTTGTCCGCCTTTAACTTTGCTCAATACGTATTTCCGCCCTTTTTCACCATTCCGCAGATATGTTTAGGATGACAGTAAAGAAAGGAAAGAGATATCTCCTACGCTTGGTTAACGCCGCGATGAACGATGAGGTCTTCTTCGCCATCGCCCGGCATCCCCTCACAGTCGTCGGAGCTGATGGAAGCTACATGAAACCCTACACGACGGACTACGTTATGATTTCCCCAGGGCAGACCATGGACCTGCTCCTAGAGGCTAACCAGCCCTCCAATGCTCTCTACTACATGGCCGCCAAGGCTTACTCTAGCAGCTCGATTGTCGGCTATGACAACACGACCACCACCGCCGTCCTGCAGTACACTGCCGGTCACTCCACTAACGACAACACTTCGACCACCTATTTCCCGTATCTTCCTCCCTTCAACAGCACCGACGCCGTGGCCAATTTCACAAACGGATTGAAGAGCCTGGCCAGTGAAGACCACCCCATCACTGTCCCACACCGGATCGATCGCCGCCTGTTCATCTCGGTCTCCATAAATCAGTTCCCATGCTCGAATAACTCATGCGAGGGACCCAATGGCACGAGGCTTGCTGCCAGCCTCAACAACATAAGCTTCGCCCTACCGTCCATCGATGTTCTCGGGGCGTACTACAGGTCGATCGTGGGGGTCTTTAAAAAGGGCTTCCCCAACAGGCCACCCTTGTTGTTTAACTTCACAGGGGACGATCTGCCGTCTAGCTTAACGTTGCCCAAGAACGACACGAAGGTGAAGGTGCTGGAGTTCAACAAAAGCGTGGAGATAGTGTTCCAGGGGACTAACCTGGTGGCCGCGCTAAACCACCCCATGCACCTTCATGGGTACAGCTTCTATGTGGTGGGCCATGGACCGGGGAACTTCGACAAGAACAGAGATCCCAGAGAATACAACCTGGTGGATCCTCCATTGCTGAACACGTTTGGGGTTCCAAGGATATGGATGGGCGGCGATCAGATTCAGGACGAACAACCCGGGTACGAGTTCTCATAAATCCTGAATACTTGTACGGTTCATCTAATTAATAACAGGTTCTGATCGATCAGTGAACGTAAGTCTTGTTTCTTCATCAGGTGTGTGGTTTATGCACTGCCACTTTGAACGCCATGTGATCTGGGGCATGGAGACTGTCCTCATTGTGAAGAATGGAGAAAAACCCGAGGCTCAAATGCTGCCTCCACCTCCCTATATGCCTCCATGCTGAGGGTGCAGAGCAGATATCTGCAATATTGGTATTGATTAGTTCGTTACTGCCGTGGTAGTACTGCTTGTTATTAGTACAACAATAAGTTCCTGGATATTAGAAATTAAGCACGATAATTTGGTCTTTATAAAGTGCAGTGTGATAATTAAGACCATTTGTCCAAATTGTAGGACTATATTTTCTTCAATTATCATATATATATACATATATACTTTTTACTTCTTTGAATTGTCAAAAATATCTTACATATAAATGCCTAGTTATATTCCTACTTCCAGGTTGAAATTTTAAGCAAACCTTCCTTCAAGTCAGGTTTCACAACGGATCAGGTATTACTTTTAGGAACAGGAAGTGCAAAACTACAACAGTCTAATAAGTTGTATCACTACTAATCCCTCCGCTGTGGCGGATTAGAGGGGGGGGGGGGGGGGGGGGGGGGGGGGGGGGGAGGGGGGTGCGAATCCGGGGCAGGGCAGGGTCAATGATCATTGAATTATACAACAAATAATGTTATATCACTATTGTATAATTTTCTTCTCGTTGCCGATGTGTTTAGAAATATTTGACAATTATAAAACTCAAAGGAATGCATTGCATGATAATATCCTCTAAGGGTGCGTAGATATATATAATGAGTCTTCGATCGTGGCCATCCAATTTATTTTTAGAAATATTTCTGACAATTTATAAAACTCAAAGGAACGCATTGCATGATATATCCTGAGGGCGTAGATATATACTATGTTTCAAAAAGGAGTCTTCGATCTCGTGGCACCCAATGTAGGGCCCCACATATGAGTTTGTTGCAAGGGTAAGTCTTGTGCAAAAACCGCTTTGCAACCAAGGTTCGTCGTACCGTTCGGATCGACCGTACCGTATTTTCCGTGGTATGGTACGTATCGAACCGTACCGTACGGTAGAAATTGACATGTTTGATTTATTTTTTTTATTTGTGACTTAGTTAATATTTGAAATGAACAAATTTCAAAAGAAAATGAGTAAACATAAGAACATCACATAAAGAGGTTGAAAAATATAAATAAATTATTACTCATTTAAGTCACCCCACCACAACTATTTAATATTCATTTAACATACATACAATCATACCAAAATCATGACACAAGTAATTAGTGTTTATGTAAATATTAAGGATATAATCATGATACAAGTCAAATACAATATCATATCGTCGTCCTCATATCATCATTTTCTTTACATGAAAAATTACAAATTAGCATCATCTTCCTAAAATGTCACTAAGGACATTTAACAAGTTCGGGTATACTATGATGGATAACGTGTCGTTGGCCTGCAGGAACGATGTGCATGGGTGGACCAGTACCCATGCGCTCTCGTCTGCCGTGGCCGTGGACGCCTGGGCGTGCGCGGTGTACATGGGCACGGCCACGGTCACGGACGCCTTCGCCTCCGCCTCGTCCACGTGCAGCACCTCCACCATGCTACTACTATCCACATGACCTATGTGTCGCATTTTCTCATCTGCTTGATACCTTTTTGAATAGCTTAGTGGAGCACCTTGATCTCGACTATCTTAGGTAGCATGCGTGAACTCAGACTCTAATGAAAAGCGCATACTACCACCACCACCACACACCACCACCACCACTACAGGACACCACCACACCACCACCACTGCCTCCTGTAGCAGATGGAGAAGAATGATTTGACGTAATAACCCAAAACAAGCTAGCCGAAGATCTCAGAAAAGCTTGACGTAATTAACCCATAAACTAGGGCCCGAAGATCCTCTTGTAAAACTCATTCAAATAATGTCCACTTGTGTTGAAATTTTAGCTATAAAGCTAATGTAATGGTTTTACAAATTATGGTGATTTTAGTTTAATTTTTATAATTTATTTTACACTGGGTGAAAAATTGCCCGAAAAAATAGTTGCATCGGCTTAATATCGAAATCCGTACGTCAAAAATTCGGATATTTACATTCTGATATCACCACATTTTTCTGAAAATATGGTGTTCTCAAATTTTATTTTCATTACAGTTTTCGATGTCGTCCGTCAGAGCGCGCACTTCTGTATGATATTGGACTATCATTTATTAATGCTAATTAATCTCAGATACTAATAAAATTACTATAATTTGTATCATCTCTTAATTAGTTTTTTTTGAAATTTTATCTCATTAGAGACTAATTAGACCCCTTAAGTCACTACAAGAAAAAGCACAAATAGCGACCGAAATTGCGACTGATATTATCGGTCGCTAATCTGTCCATTTGCGACCGAAATAGCGACCAAAGTTATCGGTCGCACACTTGAGACTCATTTGAGACGAAGAATTGAGATCGGTCGTACATCGGTCGCTGATGCCCTACCTTTTTCACCAACCAACCTATCCCCTCCCCCTCTTGCCGCGCGAAAAAATTTCCCCTCTCCCCCCCTTCGTCGGGACCCATTTTTTCCCCCTCCTCCCGTCTTTCCCCCTCGCCACTGCTGCTCGCCGACGTCGACGTCGCCACCGTCTGCTGCCATCACGTCGTCCACGCCTGCTCGCCGTCGACGCGTCACCCACTCACCATCGCCTGCTCGCCGTCGACGCCGCGCTCCGCTCGCCGTCGCTTGCTCGTCTCGTCGCGCTGCACCCGACACCGTCGCCTGCTCGCCGTCTTCCTGCCGTCCTCGTCGCAGTAAGCCTACGTCTCCTCTCTCTACTCTCTTCTCTCTCTCTCTCTCTCTCTCTCTCCTCTCTCTCTCTCCCCCCTGTGCGCCCCCCCCCCGGCACAACCACCCCCCCAGCCACCACTGCCCCTCCCCATGCCAGGCTCCCTCGCTACCCCCTCCCACTTGCCCAGCTCACCTGCCGCCCACCCTCCCCGGCCCCAGCTCGCCAACCACGCGCCCCCTACCAGCCCGCGCCTCCTCTCTCTCTTCTCTCTCTCTCTCTCTCTCTCTCTCCTCTCTCTTCTCTCTCTCTCTACTCTCTCTCTCTCTCCTCTCCTCTCTCTCTCTCTCTATGCGCCCCGTCCCGACACCAACTCCAAACCCCTCCCCCCTCCGACCATCAGCCCCCACCCAGCCACCACTGCCCTCCCCTACCCAGCTCCCCCGCCGCATATAGTTTTGTCATCGATGTTAAGTATTTCACATGTTAATAGATTTATGTTGTGATCAGTTTGTCCATATGTTATGTTACGGATTACATGCTAGTGGATGGAATGGTTATGGAAATGTGACTTTGATAAAGAAAGAAGTGGCATTATAAATATAGAAAACTAGGTATATGTGTAATGTACCATGTATGAAATTGTAATAGTATATGAAGTTAGTGTGGTTTGGAATTAAGTTATAATTAGATCATGAAATGTATTTTAATTTCTAATGGGTCTATATTGTAGACTTATATTTGCTAATCCTGCTACCCCCTCTCCCCAGCCCCAGCTCCCCGCATCTAGTGATTTCCATTGGTAGTCATTGCAGACAACTAAAACACATGAGGAGCCAAGCTCGGTTTTTGTTCAACTTACCTAATCTCCTCATGAATAGCATCTGAAAGATGTCTGGGCTTCATGTTTTCAGCTCCATCACGATTAAGTGCAACTGACAGTTCACCTCTGCAATAATATGGTTGCTCAAATCTTCTGCAGTGGACTGTTCATTTCAGCTGCTAATTTTTAAAGGCAATGGCTTGAAGAAAAATAAACTACAAGGAATTTTATGTATCTATCTATTTATTCAACTTCTATACTACATGTGTATAATACATGTATTCGAGAACATGGATAATACATTATCGTACAACAAAATAAGTGAGTACTCTCTAGTTAACACATACACACATGCATATTAGAAAAAGATACCTCAGAAAGATACATATGCATGTGCTACCTGATTTCATAAGCTACGGAGCATGCCCCACCGCTCTACAAATGTTATAAATGTGGCTTCATGCATACTCCATTGATGGTGCGGCAGCAGTAGTTCAGTTAAATCAAAATCTCTCACCTCTTTTATTGAACTTATACATAAAATCATTCAACCATAAGAATACATAGGATGGGGTGCGGTTGAAGAAATAAAAGTGGTAAACAATTTTGTTCCCAGATGAGAACTAGAATTGCTGTCTTTCCCAAGTAAAAAGTCCTCTTTTCCTAGCCACCATTTATGTCTGGTTATAGCATTAAGTCACAAAGTCACGACACTGTGGGACATTTAGATATAGTTAAAAGCTCAGGACAAGAGACCAACATTTGCTGAGCATGAAGATAAGATCTTGTGAAAATCTACCAAATAGTTGGCCAAACATGTATCTAAATCTAGATATGTGAACCCGAAAGCTTAACATTGACCTCATAATTCCTCTATTGATTATATCAAAAGAAATTATTAGTGCCCAATTTTCATATGACGATTGATCTCTTATTATATACTGATGTTCCCAAACCCTGTTCCCTAGAGCTTAGAGTAATCATGATATATAAAGGTCTCTAGAGAAGCAAAGGAAGCCTATTTCATTTAATCCTAGATAAACTGAACAAATCAACCCATCTCACATGAATAGCATCCTGCTATATTTGATTTTTGCTCTTATGAATGTGTAAGTATTTTGTAAATTTGATTTAGTTTTTACATTTGCTTTCTAGCTTTCTGTTGAATATGCTTTCTAGATTCTTATTGAATGGTCATTAACACAAAGTCGATCTTATTTGTTTTATGTGCTTCCTAATATTTTTTCTATGTATAGAGTTTTTAGAATACTTATTTTGTGTTTTAGAATGTGTATTATCTTGTCAATATTTATTAGTTGGGTGTGTATGTGAGCTGAGATGCGTGGGTGCAACCTAACATTGCACGCATCTTAGGAGAGCGTGTTAAGCCCGTGTCAATCAACCTACCGTTCAAGACTTTGGGATTGATGTGCACGTTCTCATTTTGAATGATGAGAACGTGTATATCTAACTCAAAGTCTGAATTGTCCCGTTTGGACAGTCTGTGAATGTTGATCGCACTTAGTGGTTAATTACTATATGTGTTTGTGTTGTTTGTTAAAAATTTTGGTTGCGTCTTCTCACTCCTCTCTGATATACCTTTGTTGATTTTGATTATTTCTTAACCACTTATTAGTAAGTGTTTAAGAAAATTTCTTAATCAATAAATATTTTGTGGTATATCGGAGAGGTGTGGGGAGATGCTGCCGAAATTTTTAGCAAATAACACAACACATTAATAATAATCGTGCGATCAAACCTTCACAGATGGGTTAAAAAGTGAAAATCTAAATGATATTTCCTTCCTATTTAAAATGGCAGAGATGGACGATGTGAGGAAAGGGTTGGACTTTTTATTTTGTTAGACATGTTAAAGTTTGTGTGTTACATTTCATTCGCACAGGGAAAATGTCGGAAGATCGTTCATGGATATACCGTAGAGTAGTTGATCAGGTGGTGTCTACGGAATTTAAAAATGGAGTTGAGAGATTCATTCAGTTTGCTTTGAGAAATCCTATTGAAGCTGTAGATGTGAGGGTCGTATCCGATGTCCTTGTGCAGTCTGTAAGAATTTGAAGTGGCTGACAACATGGGATGTACAACGTCATTTATACAGAAAGGGGTTTGTTAAAGATTATGCAAACTGGATATGTCATGGTGAAACATGTGGTCCTTCCAGCCTGCCGAGACTGCCAATGTTGAAAGTGGAAGTTCATATGTTGATATGGTCATAGATGCTGCTGGTCCAGGATTCAATGTCATGAGGAGCATGTACACGATGAAGAACCGTCAAACAAGACAGCTGAAAGATTTTATCAGCTACTCAAAGATGCTGATGAGCCATTGTGGAATGGATGTTAAAATCACTCTCGACTGTCTGCGGTGTCACAATTATTGAACTTGAAATCTGAATTTCACATCAGTGAGATTTGTTTTGATCGTTTGTTACTGATTATCAAAAGTATGTTGCCACAAGATGAGAAGTTACCTGAAAAATTTTATCGTGCAAAGAAGATGGTCACTGACTTAGGGCTTGGATATGAGAAAATAGATACATGTCCTAATCATTGCATGCTATATATAATGAGGATAAAAGTAAGGTATCATGTTCCATATGTGGTCATGATAGATTCAAGCCTAAGAAAGGGGACAATTCAAAGCAAAAAGATATACCATATATGTCATTGCGGTATTTCCATTGCACCGAGATTGCAGAGAATGTATACGTCACCAAAGATAGCTCAACATATGAGATGGCATGCGGAAAGAGTACGTCGACAACATAATCTACTCACTCATCCTACAGATGCCGAAGCTTGGAGTCACTTTAACTGTGCTCACCCTACTTTCTCAAAAGAGTCGTGTAATGTAAGACTGGGTTTATGTACTGATGGATTCAATCCATTTGGAGGTTCAGTGACTCCTACTCTTCCTGGCCAGTTTTCGTGACACCATACAATCTTCCGCCAAATATGTGCATGAAACGAGAGCATTTATTTCTATCATTATTGATCCCTGGTCCAAAAAATCTTGG
The DNA here is from genome assembly GCA_014218235.1 of Colocasia esculenta. Classification (NCBI taxonomy): domain Eukaryota; kingdom Viridiplantae; phylum Streptophyta; class Magnoliopsida; order Alismatales; family Araceae; genus Colocasia; species Colocasia esculenta. The sequence goes on along the minus strand of CM024759.1, from coordinate 103,248,939 downwards.
AAAAAAACTAGACATATATCTCAGGCCGTTGATTGATGAGTTGAAATTGTTATGGACCGATGGGGTTACTACTTATGATGCATCCAGAAAGCAAAATTTCACTATGAAGGCTTCATGATGACTTCCTGCATATGGAATGTTATCTGGCTGGAGCACCCATGGAAAACTAGCATGTCCTTACTGTATGGACAATTCCAAATCATGTGTACTTAAGCATGGTGGCAAGTCATGCTGGTTTGATTGTCATCGACAATTTCTACCAAGGGACCATCCGTTTAGAAGGCAAAAAGATGCATTCTTAAAGAACAAAATTGAATTGGAAGAAGCTGATTTTGAACGGTTGTCTGGTCCACATTTAGCAGCAAGGGTACAGAACTTACCAGATATAACACAATTGTCGAGCAGCACAAGACATCTCCCTGGATTTGGGAAGGATCACAACTGGGTCAAAAAACGTATCTTCTGGGAATTGCCTTATGGTCAACTCTTCTTATACGACATAACCTCGACGTCATGCATGTTGAGAAGATGTCTTTGATAATGTGTTCAACACCATTATGGACATAAAAGGCAAAACAAAGGACAATGTGAATGCTCGTTTAGACTTGAAAATACATTGAAACGTCCAGAACTGGAACTTCTTGATAGAAATGGTACAACAGTTAAATCGAAAGCAATTTACGCCTTGGAGCTGCACAGATTAAAGAAGTATGCTTTTGGCTAAAACAATTGAGATTTCCAGATGGTTATGTGTCCAACATTGCTCGTTGCGTGAATACAAATGAGGGGAAAATATATGGAATGAAAAGTCATGAATGTCATGTGTTCATGCAGAGGTTGTTACCTATTGTATTTCGTGATATGCTGCCGAAGCCGATATGGGGAGCAGTGGACTAAGTTAAGTCAGTTTTTTAAAATTTATGTACATCAGAGCTCAGGTATGAAGATGTGGAAACTATTGAACAGAATGTGATCACGACAGTTTGTATATGGAAAAGATATTTCCACCCTCATTCTTTGATTCAATGGAGCACTGCTTATACACTTACCATATGAGGCTAAAGTAGGAGGGCCAGTACAATTTAGATGGATGTATCCATTTGAGAGGTAATTTATATATATTTTCTCCTCATAATTCAATATCTTTTGATGTGTTTTCATTATCCTATGAACATTCTGGTAGGTGCATGCATGAATTGAAAATGAAAGTTCGCAACAAGGCAAAAGTAGAGGGTTCCATTGCGGAGGCGTACATTATGGAAGAAATATCAAATTTCTGTTCAATGTACTTTGAACCTGAGATACAAACTCGTCGTACTCGGCCACCACGTAATGATGATGGAGGAGACTCCTTTCACTCTGATCGGCTCTCTATATTTAAGTATCCTGGACGTGCGTATGGACGTTGTAACGACCCAGAATCCGCATTACGGGTACCCGACCAGTAACCCGAATTCTGACCCGCTAACCACGAGACAAGCTCGGAAGGGTAAGAAAAGAACGTCCGAGAAGACTATATATAAAAAGATACACACCAAGGTACAATAAACATTCCACTATATAAAATATAACATGTACAACTCAGAGACCTCAACAGGTACAGAGTACAGAAAGTACACAAAAAGTACTACTCACAGCAGCTAGAGCGCACGCGCACCAGAGTGACTCGACTCGCCTGGAAGGGAGTCGACGACGCACCTGAAAGGGAAGGGAGTGAGTCTCACAAAAGAGAGACCCAGTAGGGAAACGCAACCCCACCGGAAACAGTACTAAAGTGCGGTAAGTAAAGACAGAAAGTAAATACACCTCGCACACAACTGAAACCAGTGACAACTATGCAGCTCCCCCAACAGGAGTGCACTAAAACTGTAAACCACGCGGCTCAGTAACCACACACACTCACACAACACAGCAAGTAGGACTCAGCTAGGGTCTGTAGCTCGGCGTCCCGTCGCCACAGAGTCTCGCAACCCAGCCACGTGTGCACACTACAGACGCTCTCTCTAACGTCTGGTCCACGACCGGTTTTCCCCTACGCCCGACCTAGCGGTAGAGAAGGGGCTCCACGGAGACCGGCTCAAAACCACCACAAGGAGTACGCACAGAACGGAGACGCTCTCAACGCCCTGGCTCACCGGCGGAGGACCCCCACACGCCAGTCATCTAGACAGAGTCGCACCCGCGTCTAGGTCACACAACAAAAACAGCACGCGGTAACACCACACGCGCACAACAGACGGAAACACAGTCACGTCTCAACACTGTCAACCCCCAGTACACTCAGACAGAGCCACACTCAGATGTCTGGAGAACTGTGTCAACAGGCGGACACCACGACACTGTTAAAGGCATGCTGGACCACAAGAGCTTAACGGCAACATCGATTGCCGCCAACGCAAGATGTAAACGGCCACCCTTCGTCGTCAACAAGAAGTCAACGACAATGGATCCTGTCGTTTACCTCAACCTGATGATATAACGTCAACAGATGTGGACGTTATCATCATCAGCTTCAGCAACCCTAACAGCACTAGATTAACAAATCCAGGCCAAAACACCATATAAATACAAAAGGAAAGGAAGGAAACTCTTCTCACAATCATACACATTGCTGGGAATCGGGAAAACCACAATTCATCACGTGGATTGCGCCAAAAACACCCAAAAATCCCAACATGCTCAACCCAAACCCTAAAACGAAATTAACATGTAATCTACTCCAATTAAGCATGCTAATCCATCGGGGAGGGTTAAAGGGGTTAAGTCCCTACCTCTAAATACCAAGAACAATCTTCAATGGACGCGAATCGCACCGGACCCCCCCCCCCGAGCTATCCGCGCGAAATAAGTCGAAACGCCGCGATTACCGCCGAACTACCGCCGCCACACGCAACGAAGCCTTCCACGAACCCCCGTCAATCACCAGGAGAAGTGGAACGCGACAGAAATCAAAGAAGATAAGGAGAGAAGGGAAGGAGAAAAAGAAAACCTGCTCTCGGCCTGCCCTATTTAAACAGGCCGGATCAGTAGACGTCAAGATCCATTGCCGCCTACTGAACCGCCACACAGTCGACGTCCAGATCGACAGCCGCTAAGTTCAAAGCAGATAGACGTCAAACTTTTCGACGTCAACACACAGTCAACGTCCAACCCTTGGCCGTCAACCACAGGTAAACGACAGCACCCCTGCCGTCAACCCGACAGGACTCCACCAGACCCAACAAGGATCCGAGAAGAAAACCCGAAACGTTACAGCCCTCCCCCCTTAGAGAATTTCGCCCCCGAAATTCAAACAACAAAGGAAGAAGACTCACCAAAGAGGAACGGAAACTGCTCGCGCATCTCGTCCTCTCTCTCCCACGTCGATCTCACCGCCTGAGTGCCGCTGCCACGCAACACGAACCAACGGAATAGCCTTGTTTCTCAACCTCTGAACTCGGCGATCCTCAATGTGCAACGGAAACTCTGGCACTGACAACACAGGTGTGACGGAACGCCTCGATCAAGCCCGTTAAATTGATAACGTAGTTGATCCGAGTCCGTCTCCGCGAACGGGCCGAAGCCTCGCAAGGGATACCAAACACAGTCCGTGTAAACATAAAGGAACACACCACATTCCATATATAATTCACAAGTTTACATAGCCAAAATTCCACAAAAACTGGAAGAATGTACAAGAGCCTGGGGCATATCCCGAGGTACAACTGAAGAGAGTAAACAACTACAAACTACACTGCTGGAGCTACTGCTGGAGGTGCTGACCTGCACCGCTACGACGCGGCCCGGACCTGGACGTCGGACGAGAAACGTCCTCCTCGCCCTCTCCTGTGGGGGGTAGGGGGTGAGCCTCTCTAGTCACTGGCAGTAGGGAACTCCCCAAAGCCGAACAAACCACAAACCACAGGTACGGAATAATAAACAATGCCAACAACATTTATATAACAGCTAAGCAGGTAAGTAAAGCTGTAAAGTACTCACCGTCTACCGACTACGAGAAACAGCTGTAATAATTAAACGGCAAACCAGTACATGTGTACAAGCTAGAGTAGAGACAGCCAACACGAGCCACGTAAGCTGGTTGCGACACCAGAAACTGACTCGGACAAACCAACACAGGTACACCTCTCAGTCTCGCAGCCACGGACGAAAGGTCCAGCTGCCGCTCCACGTAAAAAGACAAACAACTGTGGAGACCAACTAAACCACCACAACCTGCAGACCACACGGTCACAGGCCCATGCCTGACACCTCTAGAGATCCTGGCCCGGAACTCTCTGGAGTGAGGCACTGGAAAAGGACTAGCTGGGGTCAGTACGTCTACTGGTGTCCGTACCCCAACTACGAGCGCGCTACAAGTGACTAAAAACAACCACAACTGTCACTGTCCCACTGTCGTCTTTCCCTCAGCCGGACGTACAACTCTAACACAAGAGTGAGGGTGTCCAGGTCAGACGACACAGACCTCGACGGTACAACACAAGTACCGGGACAAAGCCCCGAGCTAACAGCCTGGCTCAAACCTGGGGCACCCAACTGGAGAGGTAACCACGGTAGGCGTCGTACTACTCGCCACGTACACAGAACCACGTGCACGTCACACACAAACCACGTGAAAATCACGTAAACCACAAGTAACCACTGGTCCACCACACGTGAACCCACTGACTCGCGTAAACAATGCGCAGTCACTAAAGTAAACAACTAATAGCATACCTTGTATGCTAAACACGTAAACCAAGTGCACTCAGTGCACCTCGTATGTTATCATGCATGCATTAGCGATAAAATACCATAAATAGCCATTTCTGCTCATAACCAATAGACGGCAACATCGACTGCCGCTTACACCAAGTCAACGGAAAGGGATCTGGCCGTTAACCTCATAGCTGAAGAGCTTGGCGACAAACGATGTTGACGCAAGTTCTTCGGCATAAGACCCTGCAGAAACCCTAATCCGGCTCTGCGGACTCCAAGCCATTCTAATAACAGAAAAACATATGGAAATGATTCCTGTAACATGCAGGAACCAATATAACCCATTACAGCATGCTTTGAACATTAAACTACTCAAACCACCCATTATCCCGCATGGTGCAACTCTATCCAAACGTGGATTATCATGCTGATTCAAGTGGATATGATGTGTTTTAATGTTTCTACAGAACTACCAGGGTTCGTCCCCTACCTCAGAGCGCCGTTAGAATCTCCTGCAATCCCCCGGTTCACACCGAGCCCTTCGCGAGCTCCAAGGCGAATTGCACCACGCCGCGACGTTTCCTCGCGTAATTCGGCGACGTCGTGCGTTCTATGATCGTCCAACCACTCCTCGGAACTTGTTAGAAGCTTCAAAACCACTAGGGCGCGAAGCTGGGGCAAGAGGAAGAGAGGGTGAGCTGAGAGAGCTGCCCTCGGGTGAGCATATAACCTGCAGAACTGTCAGGTTAGCGTCAACCCCCATGCCGCTAATAGCAACCGCCAGACTAAATGTCCACATCTACTGCCGCTAAGTTCATGCAGTAAACGTCCATGAATCTAGACGCCAACAGTAAACGGCCACCCCTTGGCCGCCTACTCAGACAAAACTGCAGCATGTCCTGTTTCAATTCAGGACCAACCCTGCTCTTCACCTGCTCAAGCCACACATTCACACTATACATTCCTCACAACTCACACACACTGGCCCCACAATGGCCACCACATTCACAACACACACGATCCGCATGGATCCGAGAAGCACGCGACGTTACATTACTATCATCTAAAAAGAAATTTCGACTCGAAATTCATAACATAACACAGAGTCAAATAACTTAAACATACACAACTTTCAAGCACTATCATCTAAAAGAAAATACATAAACTTATTCAAACAAATAAGGATACCCCTTAGCCATTTCTGCGGCCAACTCCCAGGTATCCTCACCTCCAATCTATTCTCCCATCTCACCTTAACCAGCTCAATCTCTTTATTTCTTAGCTTCTTCATCTTTCGATCTGTGATCTGCACCGGATATTTTGGCATTGTCATGTCCGGCCTCAGGTCACACCTTGATATCTAATTATTTGCGCTGGATCCTCAATACATTTTCTCAACATAGAAACATGAAAAAATCATGCACATCAGCAAATCTGCTGGTAAATCCAACCTATAAGCGGTTTCCCCAATTCTTTCTATCACCTCGAAAGGTCCTACATACCTTGGACTCAACTTCCCAGTCTTGCCAAATCTCATAATACCTTTACTCGGAGAAACTCTTAGGAAAACAAAATCTCCACCTCAAACTGAAGTGGTCTCCTCCGCACATCTGCATAACTTTTCTGCCTACTTTGAGCTGCCTGCAATTTCTCTTTAATAAACTTTACTACTTCAGTGGTTGCTGAATCAATTCAGGACCCACTAACTGCCTTTCTCCTACTTCATGCCAATTCAATGGAGTTCTACATGGCCTTCCATATAAAGCTTCATAAGGTGCCATTCCGAGACTGGTATGATAACTATTATGTAGGCAAACTCAATCATACCCAAATGATGCTCCCAACTGCCTCCCCAAACCAAACAACAAGCTCGCAACATATCTTCAATTGTCTGAATAGTCCTTTCTGTCTGACCATCTGTCTGGGGATGATAAGCGGAGCTATACCTTAACTCAGTACCAATCACCTTCTGCAAACTTCTCCAAAAACCAGAAGTAAATCTTGGATCTCTATCAGATACAATTGTCTTGGAATACCATGCAGTGGAACAATCTTTTCAACATAAATATTTGCCAATCTATCCACTGTCCAAGACATACTCACTGCCACTAATCTGCACACCTTAGTCAATCTGTCAACGAATACCCATATTCCATTATGCCCGGCACTTGACCTTGGTAATCCTGCCACAAAATCCATTGCAATATCATCCCACTTCCACTATGGAATGGGCAATGGTTGCAATAAACCTCCGGGTTTCTGATGTTCTGCTTTAATTTGTTGACAGATAACACATCTTGAAACAAATTCTACTATTCTTTCTTCATAAGAGGCCACCAGAAATGCTTTCTCAAATCATGGTACATTTTTGTACTACCCGGATGAATAGTGTACTTGATTTATGAGCCTCCTCCAAAACTCGCTGCTTCACCTCTCTCTCTGCAGGAACAAACAACTGTCCTTAGCCTGACACACAATTATCATCAATGGAAACTCCTTCCATTTTCACAATCTCAGCTAAATTGGCATCCGCTCTCTGAGCTTCAATAATTGCCAATATAAAGATGGCTCTACTACACTAGCAGCTAAAACTGCCCGTCGCTGACTGCTGGGCACATACAAGGAATTCTCTGCTACTTCTTCATACAATTCCATTCTTTAATCATCATCAAATTCATATATGCTTTTCTGCTCAAGGCATCAGCTACAACATTGGCCTTACCCGGATGGTAAGCCAAACCGAAATCATAATCTTTCAAATATTCTATCCATCTGCGCTGGCGAAGATTTAAATCTTTCTGCGAGAAGATATATTTCAAGCTTTTATGATCTGTAAAAATTTCAAATCTCTCGCCATACAGATAATGCCTCCACATTTTCAAGGCAAACACAACTGCTGCCAATTCTAAATCATGAGTGGGGTAATTCTCCTCTGCTGGCTTTAATTGCCTAGATGCATAGGCTATTACTTTACTATGCTGCATAAGCACTGCTCCAAGACCTCTCCTTGAAGCATCAGTATAAAGCACAAAACCACCACTTCGGCCGGTAATGTCAATATAGGTGCTGATGTAAGTCTTTTCTTCAATTCCATAAAACTTCTCTGACATTCACCGGACCACACAAAAGGCACCCCTTTTCTGGTCAACTTGGTCATAGGTGCCAAAATTTTAGAAAAATCTTGAATGAAGCGCCTATAATAACCTGCTAATCCCAGAAAACTTCTAATCTCAGTTATTGACCTAGGCACTTCCCATCTCATTACTGCTTCCACTTTACTCGGATCCACTGCAACTCCTTTAGCTGAGATAACATGACCCAAAAACTGAATTTCTTTCAGCCAAAATTCACATTTACTAAATTTGGCAAACAATTGGTTATCCCTCAACAACTGCAAAGTAAACCTCAAATGAGCTGCATGTTCCTCTTCAGATGCTGAATAAATCAGAATATCATCAATAAAGACCACAATAAATTGATCTAAATATGGATGAAATATTCTATTCATCAGATCCATAAAGCCTGCAGGAGCATTAGTCAACCCAAAAGGCATTACCACAAACTCATAGTGACCATATCTAGTTCTGAATGCTGTCTTATCTATATCCTCCTCTTTAATTCTTAACTGATGGTACCCAGACCTTAAATCAATCTTAGAAAACACCTTTGCTGACTGCAACTGATCAAATAAGTCATCTATCCTCCACTACAAGAAAATGCGGAATTTTCGACGGATTGAATCCGTCGGAAATCCGACGGAATACCGTCGGAAATGAGCCCTTCCGACCGATTTCCGTCTAAAGCCCGTCGGAAATGATCCGTCGGAACTAGCTGGTCAGAAATTTCCGACGGACAAAATATCCGTCGGAATTCAGTCGATAACTCCGACGGATTTATCGGTCGGAAACACGGTCGGATTACCGACGGTTTATCCGTCGGCAAATACGTCGGTATACCGGTCCGTAAATGCTGACACATTTTCGGTCGGAAAACATCTGTCAGCATATTCCGACGGAATTACCGACGGATATTGCGGTCGATAATTCCGACGGATAATAAACCGTCGGTAAATCCGTCAGAAATTAAACCATATTTTTTTAAAAAAATTAAGAAATAAAAATGGTTTGTGAACCCTGCTGCTACAATGTCAAAACTGCTACAATATTCATAAATTTAACAAATACTCACAATCAACATAATATCATAACATACAATAAATATAAAATCATACAGAATAATGAATACAAATATCAAGATAAATCTGCTGGATCGTCTGCTGTCCCTGCCTCGTCATCGTCTGGAGCTGGATCCTATATAAAAACAAATTAAAATGAGAAACATTAATAATAAATAAAAGACATACATTATTTTCAATAGTGAAATTTAAAACTTGTGAAACAATAGTATTTTTAGATCCGTTATTTCAGTTGGGTGTTTTTAGATCGGTCGTTTGAATGGCCAGGCCAATCCGGAGATCCAAATTGGATTCCGTCAGTTTCTACATGTCGCTTAACCCACCCGGTCGTGTCGGAGAAAACGGCACGTCGATCCGATCCATTTGGGATTTTGGACCCCCGAGTTGTGCGTGTTAAGGCTTTTATATTCAGTTGGGTGTTTTTAGATCGGTCGTTTGAATGGCCAGGCCAATCTGGAGATCCAATTGGATTCCGTCAGTTTCTACACGTCGCTTTAACCCACCCGGTCGTGTCGGAGAAAACGGCACGTCGATCCGATCCCTATTTGGGATTTTGGACCCCCGGGTTGTGCGTGTTAAGGCTTTTATATTCAGTTGGGTGTTTTTAGATCGGTCGTTTGAATGGCCAGGCCAATCCGGAGATCCAAATTGGATTCCGTCAGTTTCTACACGTCGCTTTAACCCACCCGGTCGTGTCGGAGAAAACGGCACGTAGATCCGATCCCTATTTGGGATTTTGGACCCCGGGTTGTGCGTGTTAAGGCTTTTATATGAAGTGGGTGTTTTTAGATCGGTCGTTTGAATGGCCAGGCCAATCCGGAGATCCAAATTGGATTCCGTCAGTTTCTACACGTCGCTTTAACCCACCCGGTCGTGTCGGAGAAAACGGCACGTAGATCCGATCCCTATTTGGGATTTTGGACCCCCGGGTTGTGTGTGTTAAGGCTTTTATATGAAGTTGGGTGTTTTTAGATCGGTCGTTTGAATGGCCAGGCCAATCCGGAGATCCAAATTGGATTCTGTCAGTTTCTACACGTCGCTTTAACCCACCGGTCGTGTCGGAGAAAACGGCACGTCGATCCGATCCCTATTTGGGATTTTGGACCCCGGCTTGTGTGTGTTAAGGCTTTTATATGAAGTTGGGTGTTTTTAGATCGGTCGTTTGAATGGCCAGGCCAATCCGGAGATCCAAATTGGATTCCGTCAGTTTCTACACGTCGCTTTAACCCACCCGGTCGGTTGTCGGAGAAAACGCACGTCGATCCGATCCCTATTGGGATTTTGGACCCCCGGGTGTGTGTGTTAAGGCTTTTATATGAAGTTGGGTGTTTTTAGACGGTCGTTTGAATGGCCAGGCCAATCCGGAGATCCAAATTGGATTCCGTCAGTTTCTACACGTCGCTTTAACCACCCGGTCGTGTCGGAGGAAAACGGCACGTCGATCCGATCCCTATTTGGGATTTTGGACCCCGGCTTGTGCGTGTTAAGGCTTTTATATGAAGTTGGGTGTTTTTAGATCGGTCGTTTGAATGGCCAGGCCAATCCGGAGATCCAAATTGGATTCCGTCAGTTTCTACACGTCGCTTTAACCCACCCGGTCGTGTCGGAGAAAACGCACGTCGATCCGATCCCTATTTGGATTTTGGACCCCCGGGTTGTGTGTGTTAAGGCTTTTATATGAAGTGGGTGTTTTTAGATCGGTCGTTTGAATGGCCAGGCCAATCCGGAGATCCAAATTGGATTCCGTCAGTTTCTACACGTCGCTTTAACCCACCCGGTCGTGTCGGAGAAAACGGCACGTCGATCCGATCCCTATTTGGGATTTTGGACCCCCGGGTTGTGTGTTAAGGCTTTTATATGAAGTTGGGTGTTTTTAGATCGGTCGTTTGAATGGCCAGGCCAATCCGGAGATCCAAATTGGATTCCGTCAGTGTCTACACGTCGCTTTAACCCACCCAGTCGTGTCGGAGGAAAACGGCACGTCGATCCGATCCCTATTTGGGATTTTGGACCCCCGGGTTGTGCGTGTTAAGGCTTTTATATGAAGTTGGGTGTTTTAGATCGGTCGTTTGAATGGCCAGGCCAATCCGGAGATCCAAATTGGATTCCGTCAGTTTCTACACGTCGCTTTAACCCACCGGTCGTGTCGGAGAAAACGGCACGTCGATCCGATCCCTATTGGGATTTTGGACCCCCGGGTTGTGGTGTTAAGGCTTTTATATGAAGTTGGGTGTTTTTAGATCGGTCGTTTGAATGGCCAGGCCAATCCGGAGATTCAAATTGGATTCCGTCAGTTTCTACACGTCGCTTTAACCCACCCGGTCGTGTCGGAGGAAAACGGCACGTCAATCCGATCCCTATTTGGGATTTTGGACCCCCGGGTTGGTGTGTTAAGGCTTTTATATGAAGTTTGGTGTTTTTAGATCGGTCGTTTGAATGGCCAGGCCAATCCGGAGATCCAAATTGGATTCCGTCAGTTTCTACACGTCGCTTTAACCCACCCGGTCGTGTCGGAGGAAAACGGCACGTCGATCCGATCCCTATTGGGATTTTGGACCCCCGGGTTGTGCGTGTTAAGGCTTTTATATGAAGTGGGTGTTTTTAGATCGGTCGTTTGAATGGCCAGGCCAATCCGGAGATCCAAATTGGATTCCGTTAGTTTCTACACGTCGCTTTAACCCACCCGGTCGTGTCGGAGAAAACGCACGTCGATCCGATCCCTATTTGGGATTTTGGACCCCCGGTTGTGTGTGTTAAGGCTTTTATATGAAGTTGGGTGTTTTTAGATCGGTCGTTTGAATGGCCAGGCCAATCCGGAGATCCAAATTGGATTCCGTCAGTTTCTACACGTCGCTTTAACCCACCCGGTCGTGTCGGAGAAAACGGCACGTCGATCCGATCCCTATTTGGGATTTTGGACCCCCGGGTTGTGTGGTTAAGGCTTTTATATGAAGTTGGGTGTTTTTAGATCGGTCGTTTAAATGGCCAGGCCAATCCGGAGATCCAAATTGGATTCCGTCAGTTTCTACACGTCGCTTTAACCCACCGGTCGTGTCGGAGAAAACGGCACGTCGATCCGATCCCTATTTGAGATTTTGGACCCCGGGTTGTGTGTGTGTTAAGGCTTTTATATGAAGTTGGGTGTTTTTAGATCGGTCGTTTGAATGGCCAGGCCAATCCGGAGATCCAAATTGGATTCCGTCAGTTTCTACACGTCGCTTTAACCCACCCGGTCGTGTCGGAGAAAACGGCACGTCGATCCGATCCCTATTTGGGATTTTGGACCCCCGGGTTGTGTGTGTTAAAGCTTTTATATGAAGTTGGGTGTTTTAGATCGGTCGTTTGAATGGCCAGGCCAATCCGGAGATCCAAATTGGATTCCGTCAGTTTTACACGTCGCTTTAACCCACCCGGTCGTGTCGGAGAAAACGGCACATCGATCCGATCCCTATTTGGGATTTTGGACCCCCGGGTTGTGCGTGTTAAAGCTTTTATATTAAGTTGGGTGTTTTTAGATCGGTCGTTTGAATGGCCAGGCCAATCCGGAGATCGAAATTGGTTTCTGTCAGTTTCTACACGTCGCTTTAACCCACCCGGTCGTGTCGGAGAATGTCCAACCCAATCCTAAGTATATGAAATTAATACTAATACTGACCTGAGCTGCTGGCTGTGTAGGGCGTACTCCTGCATTATTGAGAGGAACTGTTGAAGCATATCGCTGAATTGCGTCTGTAGCTGTGCCCGCTGCGTCTCTATGTCTACCCGCTGCGCCTGCAGCTCTACCCGCTGCGTCTGTAGCTCTTCCTGCTGGGTCTGTAGCTCTGTACGTAGCTCCTCCCGAATGATGCCTCTAATGTCCTGTACACCACTGACGGGCGTCGCAGAAGATGAACTCGCGTGTGCCGGAGGAGCGATCGAACTGGCAAATGAGGACAACACTGGTTGAGTATCCAGGCTGTCCCCAAAGCCATACACTCGGCCCTTCCTCGGCTCTCCCGCTCCTCGACCCAAGCCTTTGCATCCAACTCTGGCTGAGGAGTGCCCTCTGCATAACGCTCCGTCATCGTCCTGTCGTACCTCTCCTGCAAAATAAATTAAAATTAAATTATTAAAAAGAAATTAATTTAATATCATAATGAATTCAAAATTTATAGGTTGACTACAACGATCGTGCGGGCACTCTCGCTAACATAGTCATCCGTCCCCTTCCACTTATGAGTCCGATCAAATAACTCGCGAAAGGTAGGGGCACGCTCGAGCTCGTGATGCTTATAATTCAACGGACGTAGTTAGTTTGACAATAATAATCAATGTACTAAACAATTGAACAATATTATGCTTACCAATTTTGACTGTGGGTCGCATAAGATATGGACCCACTAGTATGCACATTCTTCTCCGGATGAGTTGATCTGTTGCGTATGGCCGCCTGTGACCGCTGCTGCCATGGTCCAGCAGCCCATCGCTCACAAAGGGACTGCCAATAATCCTTCCTCAGCCAAGAAGGGCCGTCATCAAGCCAAGCCCTAGGATCCCTATTGCCTGTGCTCTTTTGCGCCTTGTCCCGGGCCTCCCACATCGACTTTCTTAAATTAGTCTGGGCAGTAGACTCCCAGACGGCTCGAGCTCGAGGGAGATCCTCGGGTCTCGTGAATGTGAACCTCCGCTGTAAAGAAATGAAATTACTCAGCTTTCTGCACGAACATGGATAGTAATAAATAAATGACAGATAGTTATCTAAGATTTAAAAATACCGTGAACATGTCAAATAACTGATCCCGGACGGGCACCGGGAACTCTTCCATGTGTCCACTGGTCCTAGAATATGTGCATGGACCAGCGTCGTAATATGACGGAAGCAAAACCGGGATCTATCTTCCCCCTGCAATTGCACATTAATTTGTACATGAAATGTATAACATCAATAACAAATAAAGTAAATTTGAACTGATCGTGCATGCACCTACGATAAAATAGATCGAATGAATACATATGAAATATAAAATTCGCCGTAATGTGAATAACTACGGATATAGAAATATACTCTCAAACGGATACATCCATCGAAATTGTACTGGTCCTCCGACCCTAGCCTCATATGGCAAATGATGATCAGGTGCTCCATTGAATCAAAGAATGCTGGAGGAATATCTTCTCTAATTTGCAGACTGTCTGTATTATATTTTGCTCCATATTTTGCAAGTCAAGAAGTCTGAGTTCTGATGCTGTTAAAATTCGGAAGAAATGACTCAGCTCAGTCATTGCTCCCCATATTTGCTTTGGCAACAACTCACGAAAAGCAAGTGGGATCAGTCTTTGCATGAAAACATGGCAATCATGACTCTTCATTCCGTATATTTTTCCCTCATTGATATTTACACAACGGGCAATATTCGAGACATATCCATCTGGAAATCTCAATTGCTTCAACCATTGCAACACTTCCTTAATCTGTCTGGCCCCAAGCACATATGCAGCTTTAGGTTGCACCACTTTCCTTGAACATGCTGCAGCTCTAGTTCTGGGCGTCTGCAAAGTACTTTCAAATCCGAACGTGCCTTGACGTTGTCCTTCGTTTTGCCTTTGATGTCCATAACTGTGTTGAACACATTATCAAAAACATTCTTCTCTATATGCATGACGTCAAGGTTATGTCGTATCAAAAGTGTTGACCAATAAGGTAATTCCCAAAAGATGCTTTGCTTCACCCAATTGTGATCCTTCCCGAAGCCAGGGATTTGTCGAGTACTACCAGCCAGTTGTGTTACAGTCGGTACGTTCTGGACCCGCCTCGCCATGTTTCCACCAGACCCATTCCACATCTACCTCCTCCATCACAATTGTATTTTTCATAAAAGAATCCTTTTGCTTTCGGAAAGGATGGTCACTGGGTAGAAACCGACGATGACAATCGAACCAACAAGATTTTCCCCCAGATTTCAACACAAATGATTTAGAATCCTCCATGCAATAAGGACATGCCAATCTCCCATGTGTGCTCCAACCAGATAACATGCCGTACGCAGGAAAATCACTTATTGTCCACATTAATGCAGCCTTCAAATTGAAATTCTGTTTTCTGGATGCATCATAACAGAGAACCCCATCTGACCATAACAATTTCAGCTCATCAATCAACGGTCTAAGATATATGTCTATATTTTTTCCTGGAGATTTGGACCGGAATGAGCAATGAAAGGAACAGATTCTCACGCTTCATGCACATGCCTGGCGGAAGGTTATACGGTGTTAAGAATACTGGCCAACATGAGTAAGATGCCACCGAGCCTCCGAATGGATTGAAACCGTCTGTGCATAAACCCAGCCGCACGTAGCGTGGATCCCTTGCGAAGTAAGAATGAGTACGACTAAAATGAGCCCAAGCTTCACCATCGGCAGGATGACTCATTTCACCTTCGTCACTACGGACTCTTTCTGCATGCCAAGTCATATGTCCAGCTGTCTTAGGGGACATGAACAACCGCTGCAATCTGGATGTGATCGGAAAATACCGCAATGACTTATACGGAACATCCTTCTGCTTTGACTTGTCCCCTCTCTTGGGCTTGAATCTATCATGATTACAAATACAGCATGATGTCTTATCTGCATCATCTTTGTAGTACAGCATACAGTGATTCGGACATGCATCAATTTTCATAAAACCAAGCCCCAGATCATTCACCATCTTCTTCGCACGGTAAAAGTCAGCAGGTAACCTTTCTGATTGAGGAAGCATACTCTTGACGAGTAAGAGAAGCCGGTCAAAACAACTCTCGCTTATATGAAATTCAGATTTCAAATTCAGTAGCTGCGACACTGCAAACAACCGTGTATGCTTCTCACAACCATCCCATAATGGCTCATCAGCATCTCGAAGTAACTGATAAAATCTCTGAGCTGTATCATTCGGCACTTCTTCATTTGTTTCATCTTCATGCATATTGAACTCTGGACCAGCAGCATCGACAACCATGTCTACGTACGTACTTGTGGACGCAAAGTAATGAGCATGTGCAGACGACTGAATAACATGCTCACCATGACACGACCATATCTCATAATGGGCAACAAATCCTCTCGTATACAAATGATGCTACACATCCCATGTCGATATCCACTTTATGTTCTTACAAGCCGAACACGGACATCGGATGTTACCCATCGGATCGACTGCTACTGAGGAATTACTCAATGCAAACTGAATAAAACTGTCAACTCCGTCTTTAAACTCCTCGGTGACAACTCCATTCACCATTCCACGGTACATCCATGACCGATTCTCATAAGACATTTTTCCTACACAAATTAAATGTCATGTCACAAGTTAAAATCCAACAGACCCTCACATCGTTCGAGTAAGTCAAAATGAATAGGTAGGATATATTATTAAGATTATCACTTTTACCCATCTGTGAATATTTGATCGCACTCAGATGACCATTTACTATGTGTTTGTATTATTTACTGAAAATTTGGCAGCATCTCCTCACACCTCTCCGATATACCAAAAAATTTATTGATTTAGATATTTTCTTAAACCACTAAAAAGTGGTTAAGAAAATATTCTAAATCAATAAAGGTATATCAGAGAGGAGTGAGTAGACGCACCCGAAATTTTCAACAAATAATACAATCACATAATAAATGACCACCTAACTCCGATCAAACATTCACAGACTGTCCAAAACGGGACAATTCAAGACTTTGAGTTAGATATACACGTTCTCATTATTGAAAATAAGACTCGTGCACATCAATCTCAAAGTCTTGAACGGGAATGTTCATTGACACGGGCCTAACACGCTCTCGTGATGTGTGTGCAGTGAAAAATTACTATACATGCATAGATCAAATTTAAAACCCAAATAAATATGAAAGGAATATGATAACAAAATCATACATGTGAACAAGTGCAATAATAAACCAAATTCATACATACATGTACATGAATTACATATAAACATGTGCAATACTAAAGAAATACATTAAAATAAGATGTGTAATACTAATCATTAAACTGAAAATGAACAATTAAACATAAAAGAAACTAATATCTAGAAGGAAGAGTTTGTACTATTTTATTTCCTAAATTGGGATGTGTAAATTAAGTTTATTTGATCTACTCCTCACTTAGTTGTTATGAGGAGTATCTATGTAATTAAACTTCCGCGTTATAACGATATGAATGGATAAGTAAATATTACCTGTTGTGCCTATTTTTCTGTCACTCCCGATAAATAGTCTTTTATTAGGACGTGACAAATTCTCCCTTCCTTTAGCCTCTCCTCCACATCCAGCAAGCCTCAGCAACGCATTAGGGTCGGCCATGAAGAGGTTAGGGTGTATGTAAGCCTCTAGTGTTTCCAATTCCTACTACAACTTTAATTCATATTAAATTCTGAGTTTCCCTATTTCTTCCAACCTTCCAACCTTTCCACCTCCTAATTGGGTTAGGTTGGGTTGCAAATTCGTACCTAGCCAATTTGGGTAGGGTTAGGAGTCCAATTCCAACTCATATTAACTATTTTAATGATTTAATAGCTCTTTTCATTTTAGGAAACATTAAAGATACGAATTTAGGGTATTTTTCTTTTATTCAACTTTTAAAAATACCTCTTTTGACCCAATAACTTTTACATGATCCATTTAGCAAAGCCCATTACTTCTTTTTGTTTAATGAGTTTTAAAAGCTCTTCATCAAGGTGTTTGAAAGTTAAAAATTGGTTGGTGGCATTATAAATCTTGGTAACAATTTCATTTTATTTTATAGAATAATTCACATTGTCATTCTGCTCTTTATTAATAATGTATTATCTGATTAGTAAGCTCTTCATCAACCTGTTTATTATCCCCCCTCTCGCCGATAGAAAGCCAAAGGCTCGTAATTAACAAGTAGCATTCAAAGGTGGAAAGGCAAAAAATTTTCCATCTTAGATGTTGGAATCATTACACTGGGAGTTTTTTTTTCCTTCTTTTCATGTAATCATCATTGCTGGTACAACTTTTCATAAGAAGAAACTTGGACCACCAATTTTGTAATCAAATCTTTCCAGTTTAGTTTCACATTGCATAATTGGTTTCACATGGATGATTTAACATTAATGCACCTACATATGTAGAAATTTTTTTAAAATGAAACTATTTAGTCCTAACTCCTAATATTCCACTCTTTATTTAACAGTTTAGGTGTCTCTTTAATTAATAGTTCTCAGTGGCTCTGCATGGCTTTGATGCCCCTCACCTTCGTCTCCATATTCAACCTCCTCAGCAACTATGGTGCAGCCATCATGGAGGTCCCCTATCGTTCTCTCTCACACGATTCAATAATATTATTTTATAAATTATTTATATATCGTGTGATTAATTATAGTATTAACTAGTCAAATTTTAAGCTTCGGGGGCAGTTAAAGTACGGCTGTAGTAGATTTAGTTTTTTAATGTGTAAGCCATTAACTACTCATTATTTTAACATTAATTAATGGTACTGTTTAATCATGCGGGGTTCTATGGCGGTATATATATTAGGTTATTTATGTTGGAGGTTTGAGTTGGTGATAATAGCTTCTGGATAGTTAATGTAATATTATATTGTGAAATTATTATCTCAATATTTTAAAAGTTTTTGTCATCATGTAGAGTCTATTAATATTATATACTATATTTTATGATGTAATATTAAACATATTTAGATTTAAATAAGACGTATGCACCAATGTTCTCCGCAAAATATTTACTTAGAACCAAATGGGTAATTACGATTTTTATTTTTACATAAAAATTATTTCATAGAAAACTATTTTTCAATGAAAATATTTTACATGCAATTAAATGGACCCTAAATTAAAGCTACTGAGCACATCGTAGTGGTGGGAGAATGGCCCTCTATGTAATTAGCACGAGGATCTCCAAGTATTGGATGAACATATTTATATAAGTCGGTATTTTTTGGTGCTTAACACGGTTTTGCATCAGTACACTAAACAAATGGCCAAATCTGAAGAGGAGCTGTTTCACTAGTAGATCCAATTATGAAGTCGAGAAATTTATTTTGGGAAAAAAATTACAATGCAACTCACCTATATATTAATTGTTCTCCTAACTAAAAATATTGTGATCGATGTATATACGCTTCAATCAATTAACTTTATCTACATCTATACATACATGTATATACATAAATAGATAGATAGATAGATAGATAGATGGCCAGTGGCAAGGGGAAAAGGGCGCCCGAGAGAACCTGCAGCCACATGGTCCACATCGAGTCATGTCTTCCTCCCTGGAGCTCATATGCATCCAAGACAGGTCGATCATGTGCAAACTCTTGTGTGGATAGGTGGAGGGGATCACCGGGTGGGGGGTTGCACAGGAAGGGGGGGAGGGCGGTGGTGGTGGCGGTGGGCGCAGAAGGGAGAGGGGGGGTAGTGGCAGGGTGGGGGGGGGGGGGGGGTTGCACAGGAAGGGAGGGAGGGTGGTGGCTGTGGGGGGTAGAGAGGGGAGCGGTAGTGGCGGGTGGGGTGGGGGGTTGCACAGGAAGGGGGGGGGGGGGGGGGGGAGGAGGGAGGGGGGGGGCGGTAGGGGCGCAGGAGGGGGAGGGTAGTGCAGGGGGGGGGGGGGGGGGGTTGCACAGGAAGGGAGGGAGGGTGGTGGCTGTGGGGGGTAGGAGGGGGAGCGGTAGTGGCGGGGTGGGTGGGGGTTGCACAGGAAGGGGGGGAGGGCGGTGGCTGGGGGGCGCAGAAGGGAGAGGGGTAGTGGCAGGGTGGGGGGGGGTTGCACAGGAAGGGAGGGAGGGGGGTGGTGTGTGGGGGGTAGGAAGGGGAGCGGTAGTGGCGGGGTGGGTGGGTGGACCACAGGAAGGGGGGGAGGGCGGTGGCGGTAGGGGCGCAGGAGGGGGAGGGGTAGTGGCGGAGTGGGGGGGGGGGGGGGGGGGCTTGCACAGGAAGGGGGGGAGGGCGGTGGCGGTGGGGGCGAGGGTGTGTACATACCGGCGGTGGCAGAGCACGGCGGCGGGGCCGGTCGGGGCGTAGGGCCGGCGGCGGCGCGGCAGGCGGCGACGAGGAGAGAGAGAAGAGAGAGAGGAGAGAGAGAGAGGAGAAGAGAGAGAGGAGGAGAGGAGAGAGAGAGGAGAGAGAGAGAGAGAGAGAGGAGAGAGGGGGAGAGGAAAGAGAGAGAGAAAGAGAGCGGGAGAGGGAAAGAGGGGGGTTTCGCGGGACAAGGTATAGTAGAGTTACCGACGGATATTCCGACGGACATATGTCTGTCGGCATATCCGTCGGTATGTTTTTAATTACCGACGGAAATTTCCGACGGAAATATTTCAGTCGGAACGACCGACGGATATTCCGACTGACATATTGCCGTCGGAATATCCGACGGACTTACCGACGGAAACTAATCTGTCGGAAATTTCCGTCGGTAATCCCGCTTTTTCTTGTAGCGCTCGGCAATGGGTACTTATTCTTTATGGTCACATCATTCAACTTTCTATAATCAATACACATCCGGAAACTCCCATCTTCTTTTTCACAAATAAAACCGGTGCTCCCCACGGGGAATGACTCGGTCTAATAAACCCTTTTTGCAATAATTCTTCTAATTGCTTTTTCAACTCTTTGAGTTCTGCTGGTGCCATTCGATATGGAGCTTTAGAGATAGGCATGGTACCTGGCAGTAACTCAATAGAAAAGTCCACCTCTCTATGTGGAGCTAAACCAGGCAAATCCTCCGGAAAAACATCAGCAAATTCCCTAACCACGGGAACTGCTTCAACTGGCTGACTAGCCTCTACCAAACTCACCGAGGCTAAATAGGCCACACACCCATCATTTATCAACTTTCTAGCTTTAATTGCAGAAATTAGAAACTTGGAGGTATAAAAAGGCATATCTTGATATTCAATTACTGCACCATTAGGATGACAAAATCTGATCTTTTCTTTCTGCAATCTAACATTGCTCCGTACATCTCAAGCCAGTCCATCCCCAAAATAATATCATAAGCTGACAATTGCAGGGCATACAACCGACCGGCATCTGGTTCCCTTCAATCACAACAGGGGCTTCATCTATATAACTCGAAGTGAGTAGGAACTCACCTGAAGGAACTTCCACTACCAATTCACATGATTTCTCTTCTAATGGATGAGCTATGCAATCCAGAAATTCTTCGAAAATTAAAGAATGAGAGGCACCCGAATCAAATAAGACTCTTGCTGAATATTCATAAAGAGGTAAAGTACCTTCAATCATATTCGATGCCTCTGCCTGGGCTCGGGTGATAGCCATAACCCGGCCTCTACCTCGCTGCTGCGGTACTCCTCCGCCACGACCTGCCTGTGGCTGCTGAAATGCTGCTGCTGCTGCTGCTGCACACCTCTACCATACCCATATCTTGCATAGGGACAATTACGAATCAAATGTCCCGGCTGATTGCAATTAAAACATCTGTACCCTGGAGGAACCATAGGCTGTCTGGCAGTGCTCTGCTGAGACTCCTCCACCTCAGGCTTACCACGGCCCTGTTGATACTGCGGACGACTCCCCATCCTCTTCCTTTTCCCTTAAGTGCTTGCTTTAATTTCTGACTCCACTTCCCAAAACCTGATGAAGAAGGTCCTGCTGGTGCCTTACCCTTGCTTGCACCTACAGTCTGCTGCGGTAGCCGGAAACTACCTGAACCTGACTCACCGCCTGGCGAGTCCGAATAGACCTCTCAAGAGTAGCTGCCCTCTGTGCTGCCTCTTCCACTGTTTTACACATGAGAGGAACTATCACATCCTGCAATTCCACTCTCAATCCTCTGATAAAATACTCAACCATCATGTTATTATCAGAAACCACATATGGTGCATAACGGCTGAGTGCCATGAATCTCATCTGGTACTCTAAGACTGAAGAGTTACCTTGCTGAAGAGTCCGGAATTGCTCTCTTTTCACTTGCTGCACTTGGATCGGAAAGAATGAATCATTAAACACTTCAAGAAACTCCGGCCAAGTGATAGCTTCTTCTGTCCTGCCTGCAAAGGTGGTTTGCATCTCAATCGCCACCATTCTAAGGAAAAAACCCCTCAATTGATACGCAGCCAATACCTTTTATCCGCTGCCGAACACCTCATAGTTGCAAAAACTCTTCTATTTCATGAACCCAATGCTCGGCAGTATCTGGATTCGGCCCTCCTGAATAAGTAGGGGGCTGCAATCTCAGAAATCTTTCAACTTGCATCACAGGTTCTTCAACTAACTGTACTGGTGGCGGTGGTGGCACAGGTGCTACAAAAGGCACCTCCACTCTCGGCAGAAATGGAGCAACAGGTACTGCCTCTCCTCCCCAGGTGGCACTGCAACTGGCGGCACTGGCGCCTGCTGATCCATTCTTGCTCTTATATCCGTGAGGCTCCCCAAATTCTCTCTATCATCCGCTGGGTACTCCCTCGGATCATATCCTCCACCACCCAATCTCTTCTATCAGCCATTCCAGAAATTTCTACATACACAAAACATCAGACAAAAATCAAAATCACAGATTATCGAAAACCAGGGTCCCTACCAGCAGTGTACAAAGACCGAAATATGGCTATGTATCTTCTAATTCCTATATTAACACGGACCTTGCTCTGATACCAACTGTGACGGAACGCCTCGATCAAGCCCGTTAAATTGATAACGTACTTGATCCGAGTCTGTCTCCCGCGAACGGGCCGAAGCCTCGCAAGGGATACCGAACCACAGTCCGTGTAAACATAAAGGAACACACCACATTCCATATATAATTCACAAGTTTACATAGCCAAAATTTCCACAAAAACTGGAAGAATGTACAAGAGCCTGGGGCATACCCCGAGGTACAACTGAAGAGAGTAAACAACTACAAACTACACTACTGGAGCTACTCTGCTGGAGGTGCTGACCCTGCACCGCTACGACGCGGCCCGGAACTGGACGTCGGACGAGAAACGTCCTCCTCGCCCTCTCCTGTGGGGGGTAGGGGGTGAGCCTCTCTAGTCACTGGCTCAGTAGGGAACTCCCCAAAGCCGAAAAAAAACCACAAACCACAGGTACGGAAAATAAACATGCCAACAAAACATTATATAACAACTACGCAGGTAAGTAAAGCTGTAAAGGTACTCACCGTCTGCCGACTACGAGAAACAGCTGTAATAATTAAACGGCAAACCAGTACATGTGTACAAGCTAGAGTAGAGACAGCCAACACTAGCCACGTAAGCTGGTTCGCGACACCAGAAACTGACTCGGACAAACCAACACAGGACACCTCTCAGTCTCGCAGCCACGGACGAAAGGTCCAGCTGCCGCTCCACGTAAAAAGACAAACAACTGTGGAGACCAACTAAACCACCACAACCTGCAGACCACACGGTCACAGGCCATGCCTGACACCTCTAGAGATCCTGGCCCGGAATTCTCTAGAGTGAGGCACTGGAAAAGGACTAGCTGGGGTCCAGTACGTCTAATGGTGTCCGTACCCCCAACTACGAGCGCGCTACAAGTGACTAAAAACAACCACAACTGTCACTGTCCCACTGTCGTTTCCCTCAGGGACGTACAACTCTAACACAAGAGTGAGGGTGTCCAGGTCAGACGACACAGACCTCGACGGTACAACACAAGTACCGGACAAAGCCCCGAGCTAACAGCCTGGCTCACAAAGAACCTGGGGCACCCAACTGGAGAGGTAACCACGGTAGGCGTCGTACTACTCGCCACGTACACAGAACCACGTGCACGTCACACACAAACCACGTGAAACTTCACGTAAACCACAAGTAACCACTGGTCCCCCACACGTGAACCACTGACTCGCGTAAACAATGCGCAGTCACTAAAGTAAACAAATAATAGCATACCTTGTATGCTAAACACGTTAAACCAAGTGCACTCAGTGCACCTCGTATGTTATCATGCATGCATTAGCGATAAAATACCATAAATAGCCATTTCTGCTCATAAACCAATAGACGGCAACATCGACTGCCGCTTACACCAAGTCAACGGCAAGGGATCTGGCCGTTAACCTCATAGCTGAAGAGCTTGGCGACAAACGATGTTGACGCCAAGTTCTTCGGCCATAAGACCCTGCAGAACCCTAATCCGGCTCTGTGGACTCCAAGCCATTCTAATAATAGAAAAAATATGGAAATGATTCCTGTAACATGCAGGAGCCCAATATAACCCATTACAGCATGCTTTGAACATTAAACTACTCAAACCACCCATTATCTCGCATGGTGCAACTCTATCCAAACGTGGATTATCATGCTGATTCAAGTGGATATGATGTGTTTTAATGTTTCTACAGAACTACCAGGGTTTGTCCCCTACCTCAGAGCGCGTTAGAATCTCCTGC